>CAWUFW010014504.1:0-410468 GCA_963921515.1 Calotriton arnoldi | reverse complement strand
TATGCCCAAACTGATATGCCCCATTAAACATCCATCCTGATACCTAGAGATTAATCTGACACACCTTAGTAGAAAAGCAGACAGACAAGAAAACATCCACTGACATAGTGACAAATGCATCTAAAGAGTTATTGATAAGGACAGGCATAAGTGATATGTATCTGGCACTAATGGAGTCAGTTGCACACTCTCTTAAATAACACAATAGACATTAACACACCGAGGAGGCAATCCATGCAGTCCTTTACAGACACATTTAGAGAAGCATATATGTGACAAAGATAGGTAGTCATTTATTTAAAAGCTTACATACACATGTAATCCTACCCCAGATAGGAACTGAGACGCGCATTCAGATATCTGATAAATAACTGACAATTTCAACTCTACTACATAGAGAAGTAGATCTTACATCATATCTTGGACCTACTACAGTTGAGCCTGTTGAGCCTGTGCATACAGTCTTACTGCTAGGCCAACATTCATATTTAAAAGTGCTAGTGAAGGCATAAATTTCTCTTTTACCACGTATAACTCACCACTAATGTAGACCGCAGCAAGGTGATAGGGGAGGATGCTATATGCTTAAAAGGTAACACATGTACTGTGAAGTTTTAGTGGGCTATATGCAGGGCTAGAGACCCATGTGCCTACTTATATAACCAACCTGCCACCCACACTTCAATCTGACATACATAAGTAGAAAAGTAGACAGACTCTAAAATACCCATTCAGATTGTGACAGAAGGACCTAAACATTCACTTATACAGACAGGCACAAGTGTTATGTATCTAGCGCTAATGCAGGTAGTTGCTCACGCAGTTAAAAAACCTAATATTCAGTAAGTCAAGTCAAGTCAAATATACTTTTATTTGATTTAGTTAAAAATCATAAAAGGTTGAAAGATCCATCGTGGAACATAATACTTTGAGTATACATTTTAAAAACATATTATAAAAAGGGCAACTAGGTCGTGACCACAAGCGATAAACAACTGGTAAAAGTAAAAATATTGACAGGTATATCAGTGCAATTGGAAAATATGTATACAGATTGTTGTTAAGCAACTTGAGTTAAATTACTTATTTTGTCCAGTTCTTTTGCCGCGATTTTCCAGAAATGTATGGCTCTACAAGACAGTTGAATCGACAACCCTCCAAGACACTTTACCTCTGCTGCTCTACATGTTCTTACTTGTTCCTTCCTTAAGGCCTCCCGAAGGACAGTTTTTCGGGTTTCTAATAGTGCAGGGCAGATACATAATAGATGTAATAATGACTCATCCCCTTATCCGCAGAGGCGGCATTCCTTGGATGGCCATGTGTATTTCCATTTTGGGGTCAAATCCATTGTGGGAAATGACCCCATTCGCAGCAGCGCCAGATAGTGCTTTTTCTGATACGAAAAGTGTTCAAACAGGTACGGTTGGGGTTTCAGCGTCTGATAGGCATGTATCACTGCCCAAGCATGGTGTTTTTCAAAAGGCAGTTTTATCCGTTAATAGAGAAATCCGTTTGATGGCTTTATTCACGACGGATTTAAAACCGGAGTACATTGTAGGGATAAGCCAGGCCTCCTCTAGCTGTAATGCCGAGAGAGATTCCTTCAAAACAGTAGTAATAGAGTTGATTAGCCTTGCTTGATTTTCGATCTCTACCCAGCAATAGTGGGCTAAGGTGTTGTCCTCTGATTCCCTCATCCTCCAATAATATTTTACTAGTGCACCTTGTCTGGCCGGGATCTGATTTTTTAATCCATATTCTAGACGGATTTGTGCTTGGGAGATATATAACGGAATTAAAAACAATCTCTTGAAAAAGGTGGATTGTGCTGTATTTAAAGTTATGGCATCTTTAATGTTCAAAATTTCTGAGCCATAAGATATGGAAGGTAGAAATTTTGCTGCAATCACTTTTAGCAGATGGCCAGTAGAACAGCCTATAAGCTTTTTTGTTAAAATTTTGAATGCAAACAACAGTTGTTTGGCTTTCGTGCGTCCTTGGTCCAAGTGTAGCTTAAAGTTGAGATTGCAGTCCAGTTGAAAACCTAGGTATTTTTACGAAGCAACCCAGGTCTGTGGTTGCTTGTCCAATTTCCAGGTAAATTTACGATTTTTCGTTGTTTTATTATATTTGGAGAAGCACATCACCTTTGTTTTTTGATAGTTAATTGTTAGTTGGGCCAAGGTGGTATAAGCTCCTAATTCCGTAATCAGTCGCTGCAGGCCTACAGGAGTTTGTGCTAGCAAAATGATGTCATCAGCATATTGGAGACACGGTGTCTGAATGCTCAATTTTGGGGGGTCAGCTTGGATTAACCGAAGATGCTTGCCCAGGTCGGAGGTGAAGATGTTAAATAGGCAGGGGACTAACACACACCCCTGTTTTAACCCGTTGAGTGTTGGAATCTTGTTGATTATGCTGCGCCCATCTCCTTTCGTAATTTGGACCCACATGTGTGAGTAAAGATTAATTATGGCCTCCAAAAGTTTGGTTGGTACCCCCCAGCTTTTCATTTTTGCCCATAACTTTGCTCTCGAAACTTTATCGAAGGCCGCTTTAAGATCGATAAAGCACAAGTACAAGGTCCTAGATTTTGCAAAGGCTTGATTGGCTAGGAGAGTGACCGCAGAAATATTCGTGAGGGTACCCATCCCTGCCCGGAATCCGGTTTGCCCATAAGGTATAAGGTTAGTTCGGCTGACCCAGTCCTCTAAATCTACCAAAAGGTTCGATGCGTATATTTTTGCCTCCACATCAATTAATGCAATCATACTATAGTTGGATGGATCAGAGCGTGGGCCCGACTTGTACATTGGATTTAGAATACTTCCTCTCCAGGAGTCAGGGATCAAACTGGAGGCGATAGCATGAGTAAAAAAAGGAGTAAGTTGGCTGGATCAAAATGAAGGATCATGCCGAAACAGGGCGTTTGGCAAGCCGTTGGGCCCTGGAGCATCCTCAGATCGTAAATTTTTTATGGTGTTTAAGACTTGTTCTTGTGATAGCTGCAAAGAGAATTCAGGTGATTCGTGAGTCAACGTGTCATTGACTAGATCTGCACCAACGGCCCCCTTCCCTATTGGTGTTCCATGCTTTAGGGTACTTGAGAATGGAGTTTCGTTATATAAAAGATCGATATGGGCTCTCCATGTAACCTCCGTTCTGTCCGAGTTGTGATGTCGGTTCCTGCCGTGTGATAGCTGGTTGATGTGTTCCCAGAAAAGCTTAGAGTCCTTTTGTTTACAGGCATGGAGAAGTTTTACCCAGATGTTTTCGTGAAACTCTTTCTTCGCCAACTTAGTATCCCTTTTTAGCACTTTTCTTGTTTCTGATATTAAGAGCAGGAGTTCCTGGGGGGTTCTGGGCCCCGGGTTCGTAGTTGTCTTAGGTACTTGTTTAATTGTTGTTTTTGCTTCCTCAGACTTTTAGCGAACCAAACTGCACCTTTTGGACTTCCTGCTTTATGGCCGTAGGCATGGTTTGAAAATGTGTTATTTAATTCCTGAATGAAGGACTCCCAGGCCTTTATACTCAATGGTTTGACATTGAATCTCTCCAAGAGACTGGTGTATGTACCCGTGATATCCTCAATGCTATCCTTTTTCCAGGTGAGACGTTTTAGGTTGTAGCATTGTGTTGGAAGAGACATCACATTGTCTTCAGCTGGGTTTACGGTGTATCCTAACAGCGTAAAGGATTGTGGCTGATGGTCGCTTTCCGCCCTATCCATGATTTGAAAATTTGCAATATACGGGAAAAGATCATGATCCGTGAAGGTGTAATCTATCGTTGAGCGTGTTTTTGGGTAACCCTTGTGTATGCTGCAGGGCAATCTGTCGGGTTTCGGCCGTCGAGTACACACATTGAAAGGTCATCCAGACAGGCCACACATCTCTTACCGAATATGTCACGTCGATTGAAGGCTGATGTGGGTCCTGTAATACCTTTTTCCTGTCATGCAGTAAGTTCATATTGAAGTCACCCGGCAGTATAATGTTGGCATCAGGATAGGCAAGTTTTAATGTTACTAATGATGATGATAGATGTTCGATTCTTAGCCTCTTTTTTTAAACTCGGGGTGAATGTAGGTGTTGAGTATTAACAAACTGGTGAATGGCAAGGCTTCAAGTTTGACACATAGCAGCCAAGAGGAATCTAGGTCTATCATAGAAGCGTGCCACGGGATATCTGTTGAGATGAAGGTAGAAAGACCACCTTTTGTTCTCCCATATTTTGTTGCTCTCTTGGCCGGGTTCAAAAATTCCTTATAGCCAACTATTGGTGAAGGGATTTTCTGCCAGGTTTCTTGGAACAGAAGAATGTTGTACTGTGTAATGAATTCCATGAAGTCGGGATCGTCTAATTTCGTGCTCAGGCTGTACACGTTCCAGGAACAGATGTTACAACCCTGATGTAAATTTGGAGCTATTAATGAATTTATTCATGCCATTCCAATGGTTGTGCCGGCCATATTCGGATGCCGGAAACCTGAGGACTTAGCGGCTTCTGGATGGGCAAAGGTGATGGTGATTTTCCTGGCCGTGTAATCTATACCCTTTAGTGGGCTGTGGTGGTCCGGGCCTTTGGCTCCCTTTAACAGGCTCTCTGTGTGATTTGGTGGTTGTAACAGGCTGGGATAATGGGGAGGAGCAATCTTTTTTAACTCGATACCCCATTTGGCGAATGAATCCCTCTGCTGCCAAATCTGCTCGATAAGGGAGTTATCAACGAACGTAGCTGTTGTAGTTTCTTGACCCATGGAGTACGACTTCTATTTGAACTCTATGCTTTCAATGTCACTAGTGTTGATATGACTCAGGGGAGAAAGGGCTTGAAATAGTTTAAGCAGTACGCTTCTATTAAGAATGTCATGGGTTCCCCTTGAGACATATTGGCGAATAAAATACAGTTTGTTGTTATTAAGGAGATCACACTGTGGCACGTTGTCTGAACTCCTTTCTATTACTTTCTTATCCACCATGGGCTCCGAAAAGGTCGGAGGTGAGTTCAGAAAGACATGTGTGTTTTTTGTGAGTGAATTTCGTGATCCCTTACATGGGTAACTTCGTTACCTCCCTGACTTTGGCTGTAAGTTATATCCAGATTGCGACTTTCTTCTCTTACATTTTCCTTAACCAAATTAACCTTGCGCGGGCAGGTTGTCATAAATTCTATCGCGGTGCTTCCTGATGTTGATATAGGTTTCGCAATTTGTGTGACCTGTATTTTTGAGTTATGTTTCTCTTTCCTTACGGGAGATTTGAATAAACTGTGTATTTTTTCAGGGGGGATTGCTCTCTTGTATTATATTTTGGACTACCAGGAATAATGGATGAGTTAGATGATAGAATCGATTGCTCCTTATTACTTACAGCTTCCAAGGTGTTTAGAATTACTTTGTCTTCACATTGATTCCTGTCTTGAACAGACATAGCAAAGGTTAAATTGGATGTCTGGCTTGTTTGTTTGCTTTTTCTGGCCTTTCTCAGGCGTTTTCTCTCCCGCTTAGTTAGTGACTTAATTGTTTTTGGTTGGCTTGCTTGTGACTGCTTGCATTGGTCAGTAAGTGAAAAGTCCAGGACACTTGAGTTGTCAGGTGCACTTAAGAGTTTAGGTGTAAGTGAATTTACCTGGGTTGGGGCTGGATTGAGTCCCGTTTCACTGATTATTTGCCCCCTGATAGAACTGGAGCGTTCTATGATCACTTCCCTTAATACTTCATTTTCTTTCTCTGCTGGTGTTGCAGACTTAGTTAAAGCTTCCCTGGTTGTCCCCAATAGTTCAGTCAGAAGGTTTGGAACTGTTGCTAATTTATCAATTATTTGGGTGCAGTGGCAGTGACACATTTGAAATTATGTTTCACGGTCTCGCTGCACCTTCAAAATCATCTCATTAAAACTGTGCAACTTTTGTTCAACCCCCTGGACATGGATTGCTAGGATATTTAGAAGGTCAACTTGGGTGTCTAACTTGTCTGCGTGGTAAGACATTGCTTTACCGATTGTATCCATGTTGTTTAGCAAGTGCGGCAAAACTAAAGATATTGGTGAACGACTTTGTTCTGCTGGTGGGGAACGAGCATGATGTTCCCGGTAAGGAGGGCACTCTAAGGGTGAATCGCTCAAAGAGCCGAGAAACCTACTGGGTAATTCATTCTTTTTTGGGAAGATGACATCAGAATAGTGGTTCTCAAGTTATTAGGTTTAGATGACATCACAGCGTATGATTTTGACTGGCGATGTTCCTGGCCAAGGTGCTGTACCACTTCCAATGGGTGGAGAGATGAGTCGGGCTTGTCTTGATTTTTGGTGTTTGAATTAACGAACCCCTGCACATCAGGGTGATGGGCTCCCAGCGACATAGGTAGCTTAGCAAAAGGACTCAAGATGTTCGTGTTCGTATGATGTATTAGATCACCTTCATTATATTCATCGTTTCTACAGTGACCAGATGCAAATTGTTGTTGCTGCTGACAAAGGATGTCTGAAGAGGACGAATGGTAATGAATTTGTGCCTCAATGACATGAGAGTTGTTGCTTTGGCTTTGGCCAGTTTCCAGAGAGTAGAGAGCTTTAGATGTTAGACTTTGGAGACTTTGGACTTCTTTGTTTGTGGCACACATTGCTTCCAATCCCTTATCCTCGAGTTCTTTCCTTTCGCTCTCTCTACTGTTGATTCTGTCACTAAGTGGGTTCGTATTGGCCTCGCTTTGAAGATCTTTAGTGTTAATAGTTGTATTTGTGTCTTTGAAGGGCTTAAAATCATGACGACTATGGTTTTCCTCAGTGGTTTTGATGGCTACTTTGAAAAAATCAGTAATCAAAGCCCGTTTGCTGCTGTTGGGGCAAGAATAATGCCTGGTTAGAGCCGTACCAGTAGCTTTCTTACTTCCTTCATGCTTGACTTGTGGAGCGGACTCTGTGACTTTTTTTGTTATAATTGGCATAGTACTTGCCATATCTGTGGTTACATCCATTGGAGCTCCCCACTCGTGCCATGCTTTTATATCTTCTGTATTTGGCGGACTGGGCTCTGCGGAGGACATTCCGGGAGAGTTGCTCGTGTGGACCATGGTGACAGGTCCCTCCTTATCCTTATCCTTTGCCTTATCCTTTTCTTTTTTGGACGTAACTTGGGGAGTTTGTCTTTTTTCTCCACTCCTCTTGTTCTCCCTGACCGCATTCCCAGTTTTACTATACAACCTGGGAGGATAAGGGGGTTAGGGGGTTTAGGCTGCTGGGAAACGCCCAGTGATGGGCCGCGAACCGCTAATTAAAAAGAGCGGCGTTTTGATTAGCCCACACTTTGGGCCCTCACTTTGGCAACTCTGTTGGCTACATTATTGGGCTTAACAGATTCCGTAGGATACAAGTAGACGATGGCGGCAGGCGGCGGCTGAGGAACCAGGACTGATCGATTAACAATTAGCAGTTGAAGTGGCCGTTGGCCGTTGAAGAATGTAATGGCCAGGCTTGGCTTGAAAAGTCAATCGGGGAATCAAGAGAGTCGAGAGTCAAGTGTAGTCGGACAGCCGACTGGGGCTACACTCCGAGAACGGTGACACGGTTGATAAAGAGAACCACAGGAAAGTGATGGGATAGAAATTATAAATACAAAGCAACACCTGCGGCTAGTGCGATGCGACAGCTGGGGAGCAACGTGGGATCTGACCAGATCGCATGAGCGTGAGAGCAGGGCTCACTGGGGCGCTGCAAGCCGCACCCAACCTAGTTGGGCCGCCTCCGCGGATGCACACCCGGGCACAACACTCTGCGGCCGCCGCTAAGGGAGGCCGCGCTTGCACGCTTGCGCCTGCACTTGCCTGCTTGCTTCCTCACCACTTCCACCCACGCCACCTTTTCCGGAATTTCCAGAGGTTTGCAGTCCTTCTGTCTGGAGTAGTCGATTCTCTGACGGTCCTGGTGGCCCGGGAGACACATGTTACCACAAGAGATCCGCTCTAAGGTCCTGCCGGCGGCAGCAAACTTGGAGTCTCATTGTCCAATTATCCGGTGAACCTGGTGAAACTGGAAAACCAGGCTGCTGGAGAATCTGCCCGCGGTCACTGTAGTTGCCGCCTTGCGCCTTTGCACCTCTTTACACTCCTCTAATATTCAGTAAGACACCCAAAAGGCAATTTATGCAGCCCCTTACAGACACATTAAGAGAACCATAGCTGTCAGGAAGACAGGCAGTGATTTATCAATAAACGTACATACATATGCAATTACAGCCCCAGATAGGGAGTGAGATACTCCTTCAGATATCTGCTGAACAACTGGCACTGTCAAGTCTACCATCCAGAGAAGTAGCCCTTGCATTATGTGTCATGGCTGTTACTGTTGAGGCTGTGGATACAGTCTCACAGCTAGTGCTATCTTCTGATTTAAAAGCCCTAGAAATGCCTTAAAGTACTCTTGTACTACGTATAACTCACCAATAACAAAATCTGTAGCTAGGCCAAAGAGCACGGTGCTAAGTGCTTAAACTTAAAAGGTAACACTTGTACTCTGAAGATTCAGTGAGCTATATGCACTCTTACAGACACATATCCTAATTATATATTCACCATACCGCCCACATTTGAATCTCACATACCTAAGTAGAAATGCAGGGAGACACTGAAACAGCCACTCAGACTGTTACAGAAGGTCCTAAACATTCACTCATACAGACAGGCACAAGTGTTATGTATCTGGCGCTGATGGAGGTAGTTGCTAACACAGTTAAATAACCTAATATTCACTAAGACACCCAAAAGGCAATTCATGCAGGCCCTTACCGACACATTAAGAGAACCATAGCTGTCAGGACGACAGGTAGTGATATACCAATAACTTTACATACAAATGCAATTACACCCCCAGATAGGGAGTGAGATACTCCTTCAGATATCTGCTGAACAACTGGCACTTCAAGTCTGCCATCCAGAGAAGTAGCCTTGCATTATGTGTCGGGACTGTTACTCTTGGGCTGTGGATGCAGTCTTACTGCTAGTGCTATTTTCTGATTAAAAAGCACTAGACATGACTTAAAGTACTCTTGTACTACGTATAACTCACCATGAACGAAGACTGTGGCTAGGCCAAAGAGCACAGTGCTAAGTGCTTAAAAGGTAACACTTGTATTCTGAAGATTCATTGAGCGATATGCAATGTTAGAGACACATCTCCCAAAGATATATTCACCCTATCACCCAGATTTGAATCTCACATACCTAAGTAGAAAAGCAGAGACACTGAAACAGCCACTCAGACTGTGACAGAAATGCCTAAAGATTCACTTATACAGACAGGCAAAACTGTTATGTATCTGGCGCTTATGAAGGTAGTTGCACACACTTAAATGATCCAGAAGTAGCCCTTACATCATGTGTCCGGCCTGCTACACTTGAGCTTGTGCATGCAGTTTTATGACTAGACCAACCTGTACATTTAAATGTGCTAGAGAAGGCATAAAGTGCTATTTTACCATGTATAACTCTCCAATGAGGTAGGCTGCAGCTAGGCCTAGGGTAGGGTGGTATATGCTTAAAAGTTACCACATGTACTGTGAAGTTTCACTGAGCTATATGCACTTCCAGAGACCTATGTGCTCAATTATATATTAACCCTGGTACCCAAACTTCAATCTGACATATCTAAGTAGAAAAACAGTAGGACACTAAAACACTCAGTGACATACTAAAATAAGCACCTAAAGGTTCACTCACACAGACAGACAGAAATGATATGAATCTAGTGCTAATGGAGGCTGTTGCACACACAATTAAATAACCCAATACTTACTAACACAGCCAGAAGGCAATACATGCAGTTCCTTGCAAATACATTGACAGAAGCAAAGATCTCAGAAAAAGAAGCACTCAATTACTTAGAAACTTATATCCATATGCAACCAAAGTCTCAGATAGGAGCTCAAACTCTCATTTAGATATTTCCAAAGAACTGACACTATCAAATCTACCATACAGAGAAGACACCCTGCATTATGTGTCAGGCCTGCTACAATTGAGGTTGCGCATGCAGTTTAATGCTTGGGCTGTCTTGACATTTACAACTTGTACCGAAGGTATAAACTGTTCTAGTACCACATATAAGTTAGTCCTGAAGTAGGGTGTAGCTCTGGCATAGTGCAGGGAGTTGTGTGCTTAAAAGGCAAAACATGTAGTCTGAAGTTTTAGTAAGCTATATGCACCAATTAAATATCCACCCTGCTACCCAGACTTTAATCTCACATACCTAAGTAGAGAAACACAAAAAACTCCAAATCATCCCATGAGATAGTAAGAGAAACAGCTAAACATTCACTCACATAGACAGGCAGAAGTGATATATAATTTGTTCTAATGAAGGCAGTTGCACACACACTAAAATAATCCAATATTCAGTAATACATCCAGGAGGTAATCCATGCAGCCTCTTAGAGACACATTTAGAGGAGCAATATATGTCACAAAAACAGAGATAGATTTAGTAATAAACTTATCTACAAATAGACTCAGAGCCCCAATTAGGAACTGTGACACTCATTTAGATATCCGGTAAACAATTGACACTTTGAAGTTTTCCATACACTTGTTATATCTTGGGTCTCCTATATTCGAGGTTGTACATGCAGTTTTACTGCTAGGTCTCTCTTGTCACTTAAAACACATCCTAAACTTCTCTTCTGCTATGTATAAGTTACCAGTGAGGTACTGTGCAGTTAGGCTGTAGGGGAGGTTGATATGTGTAGTCTGAAGAATCACTAAGCTAAATGTCCTTATATGCAAATGATTAAATAGTTAACAAAATATAATGCAATGTTATGTCATTAACTGGTGATTGTACTTTTGTTTTTTTCAATTTTAGACATTAATATCTAGTTAACTACAGAGAGTTACTACAACATCAAAAAGTCATAGAAGAAAAGAACAGCAGAAAAAATACTATTTCCTCAGAACTGAGAAACAAAAGGGGAAAAATGTGGAAAAGCTGGTGGAAGAGAAAAATACAGCTGGTAAGAGGACAAAGAAATTTCTTAACATTGTATGTGCTCAATTAGAAAAAGTGGAAAATGGAGTTAATACACAAGAATATATAAGACACACCGAGAAAGGTGAACAAATACATAGAAAGAAGACTGAAAAGCCAAAGAGAAAAGGAGACACTTTCACTAGGAGACAGAAGCAATTTAAGGAAATTGGACTTAGAATGTTTCGCAGTAGAGTAATACAAAATTAAAGTAGAAGTCTGAAAAGTAAAAAGGAAGAAGAGAAGCAGTGAGACAAATGGAACATGTTGAAGCTGTAGTCGGTAAGGTGTTAGCACTCAAGAGGAAGCTATTTGTTTTTATACTAAAGAGAATGAAAACACTACACAAAATACTATTGACAATGAAAAGACAAAGCCAAAAAAAAAACTTGTGAATAGAACAAACTTTTGCACGGTTTTTAGTGGTGAATGGATACATACTTCGAGTACCGAGCCTTTCTTTAATGAAGAAGGCTACTTGCAAGACAATACATTAGTGCATGCAGTTGATGAATCTGGACGTTGTTATGAAATGAAGAGTGGTACTCCTATTCCAAAAGAAGTAATGGTACCTAGAAATGTAGAAGTGATTGCTGAAGAGGTGCAAGGAAGGCATAGACAGGCTCCAGTATACAAATGGAATTGTAGTAGTGTTTGCAGAATTCAACAGCAATCAGTGTTCAACAGCAAGCAATAAAATCTCAGCCTAGGGACACACCGGTGGGTATAACCATGCGCTTTATAAATGGAATAAACATAAACATATATTGAGACATTTCTTGTGTAACTCTTCAAGGAAAATTCTAAAACGGAAAATGATGGCTTTGCAAGGTATAGAGCCATGCAAACTGAGGAAGCATACTAATTTACAGGGACACTCACTAGCGTTCCTATCAAAGAAAATGTGCCAAAGCACCTTCCATCATTTCAGAATGTTAGGTGTACACCACTCAAAAATGTGAACTTCTGTTAGGATGCTCAACTATGTGAAAACTACTACTTTATGTGTAGGAGAAATGAATAGAGCTCTTTTCCATCGTACTATAGTAGAGGTAGAAAACATTTGTGATGATCTTCCATTCCGTTTATTTGAACAGGAGTATAGGGAAAATGAAGAGTTGGGAGAGGAGTTGGCCTAACAGCTAGGGCAGTCGACCTCGAATCTGGGGAACTGGGCTTGAGTCTCGGCAATGACGCTGAACATCCTGTGATTCTGGGCAAATCACTTAATCACCCCGTGCCTAACAAAAATGAATATGTCCTCATGTAATGCAACTGGTGCTATGTAAAGCGCTCTGATACCCGATTCTTTGGGTCAAGTTTGCGCTATATAAAACTCTGTAAAAAAAAACCTGGAGTTGCAGAATAGGAGACAGGTATTAATGTTGGTAATTTTGAAAAAGAGATTACAAACTTTAAAACAGTGGGGCATATTAGCAAGACCGGCGATAAAATTATCGCCGTTTTAGCGGCAGGAAACTGCCGCTAAAACGGCGATAATGGGCTTGCTAATATGCGTTATAGAATTCCAATAGAAGCCCAGGTTAGATGTCCTGCACATCTAACCTGGGCTTCTATTGGAATTCTTTAACGCATATTAGCAAGCCCATTATCGCAGTTTTAGCGGCAGTTTCCTGCCGCTAAAACGGCGATAATTTTATCGCCGGTCTTGCTAATATGCCCCAGTGTGTTCTGTGAAACCAAACTGTGTTTGTATATCTTGTCGACACACTCACTACCAAAGTCAAACTCGTAATGTTGATTTGTACATTATAACTGAAAAAGAGAATAATGATAAGTGGTGTGAATTTGCTGTTTTCGTGTTTGTAGAGGGATAATTTGACTAGTCCACCGGACAACCTTTATGTAAGTACAGCTATAATAAATTAGAGAAAAAATGCCTGCTAGAGCAGTACACAACAACTTAGAAATAGTACCTGTTCCAGAAATACTTAAATATTTGAATGTTCATGAATCCCTATCAATACAGTCTATACATCCATTTCAAGCTATAGTTTGCCTGGAGCCAAAGACAGGGAAATTACTTCCGACTGAGCTCCAGAAAGGTCTCAGAGGTAGAGTTCTATACTTGCCTTTGTATTTTAAGGAAAATATTGAAACTATAGGGGTACAGAGAAATTAGGAAGAGGGACTTGTAATTCTAGTAAATGGTGTCTGGACCAAGAGTGAAAAGATATGGCAAAAGTTAGTAGATATAGTAAAGTTAAAAACGCAACTTCAAATCTGGTACAAAATAACATATATTATAAAAATGTAGAAAAACTACAAGATATCGAACGTCTGGAGGACAATACATCATCATCAACAGGTCAGATAGAAAAAGTTGATCAATCCAGAGTAGAAGTTTATGAGCATTACAGCATCCATTCCCTACATTCTAAAGACATTGTTGCTGATGCTACTGACTCTTTCCTACAGGAGAAGGTGGTAGGTACAATAATTGTTCTCTACAAATACATGCGGCCGGTTCAGATGCAATAGAGTTTATTCAGAGGACCCTAGATTTGGTCAATGTATCCTTTATATGTTTATCTATTATTTGAAAGTGATTTGTTTGCATTGTCTTATGCTGTAAATCACATTTTGAAAGCAGGAGTAAATCTGCAAAATCTATCTGCAAGAGAATTTGTTGAGGAAATTCACGGCAAAGATGAACAGCTTGAATACAACTTGATTAATCTCATGGCATTTCAACGCGCGGCCAATGAATATTGGTATCCTCGTCACGTTGAACTAAAATGCATGTTGAGAAATTTAGGAGCACCTAAACGGTTTCTAACACTCAGGTGTGCTGAGTATACATGGGATGACCTGCTTCAATTCTTGCCAGAGGCAAAATAAAATATAAAAGACATCGATCTATACACACTAGGAGAGCTCTGCTCATTGGACCCTACAAATGTTTGCAGATATTTTAACCACAGATTTCAAGCCATGATAGCTCATATCTGCAACAAAACTAATCCAACTCTCGGTGAGGTGATTGATTTCTTTTGGTGGAAAGAATACCAAGCCAGAGATGCTCCACATATTCACATGCTATTATGGGTAATAGATGCCCCAAAGTTTGGAACAGAAACTGATGAGTCTGTGTTGTCTTTCATAGAGCAGTATGTGACTTGCATCATCCCAAAGGAGAGTGTTGACAAAATGTTAAGACAACAAGTTCTACAATTCCAAAATCATGGGTGGGGAAAATACTGTCGTAGAAAATGTAGATCGAAAGGAAAAATTTATACAAGATGTCATTTTGGATTTCCACGACCTGTGATCTCAGAACGGAAGAGTTAACAGCTTTTTGTCTGCAGTCAGACACTTTCTCACATGGATATCACCAAAGAACACACACAAACTCAGAAGAACAAAAGCTTCAAAATACATCAAATACTACAATCCTGTCATTTTGAAGATGTGGAATGCGAACATGGATCTACAGTATGGTACAAATTGATGTTACTCGGTATGTCACCTCTTATATAGCAAAGTCAGAGAAAACTGAGATGAAGGAGATGTGGGGGAGATTTCAGCAGAAAAGACTCTTACAAACAAATGTACCATTTTAGTTTGAAAATGCTTTCTCACAGCAAGTTAGGCTCTTATGAATGTGCAGACTGGTTAGGCTCAGCTAATTTGTTTTTTAAATCTAAAGGAGTTCTATGGGTGAGTTTAGGTCTTGCTGATACTCGTAACAGAGTACTGAAGTATTTTCCTGAAATCCAATATCTTGCGGGAATTGAGCCACACAGTACAGATATTCTAAAGACTAAGGGGAATATTCTCAAGAACGTGCGATAATCATCGCCAAAATAGGTTAACGCAATTTTTCATATCGCCGTCTATCGCGGGAAAATAACGCTGTGTTAACGTCTTACTCTCAACACGGCGGTAACATGCGATAGTTTCCCGATAACGCGTCAAATGTCCGCGATAAAATTACCGGGACGGCGATAAAAATCTAAAGCCGAACGTGAAAAAAGTGGCGATGGACCCAACCGCGATAAAAAAATCTGTGATAAGCTGTGCCAGGCCTGCAATTCACACACGTCAGGCAGGTAAAATCACTATAAAAGCAGAAAAAAAACCCACAAACAAAACCAAAACAACTGTGAAGCACAATGGAGGTAGCCGGAGCAAGTACAGAGGACAACCAGAACCCCACAAGCCCCACGGAGCACCATCCTGGGACCTCGGGGTCAGGGAAGGGCAAGGAGAAGAAGAAGAGGATGACGCGGTTCAGTCCGCAGGAAAAGAGGATCCTGATAACGGAGGTGATAGAACACCATCAGCAACTGTTCGTCACCTCCACTGTGTCATTGGCAACAAAAAATGGAATATGGCAGTTCATCGTGGACAAGGTGAATGCAGTCGGAGTGCTGAGGAGGACAATGGAAGAGCTCAAGAGGCGCTGGAATGATGTGAAGCGCAAAACCAAGCAGAAACTCGGCAACAACCAGAAGGCAGCAATGCAGACTGGAGGTGGGAGTCCAGCGCCACAGGAGGAGCTGGATGAGATGGAGGAAATGGTGTACACAGTCATCAGTGTGGAGACGATGGCAGGAGTTGGGGGACCGGACACTTCTCAACATGACCTGACACAACAGCAACAGGGTGAATAACGACCAGGGACTGGGGGACGGGGGGAGATGGGCACAATGTCACACATGCACAATTAGTTATAGCACAGTGCACACCCACAATGACTCTGGATCATGTCCCTGATCCCCTTGGCACACTGCAGCACACCTAAAAACAGCAAGTAGGCCCCCGTCGACTATGTGCTCAGAGGGGCCCTTCCCACACATCACCAATCTCACAACCAACCCATGCACATGTGCCAAACCCAGCAAAGCGGCGTGTCTGTGAGCCACACTGACAATACAAGTGACACTGCATGACGAATAGCATGGCTGCAGTCAATATATCATGACATGTTGCACGCCACAACACTGAGGTGGCTGAGTGTGGACCACTTCAGTAAAGGAGCAGGTCACACTCTGACACATCCACGTGCACAAACAACCCCTGACATCAACAACACATCTGCGGACAAACCATGCCCCAGAGTCCCAACTCCCACCAAGAGCCCAATTTACCCAAGTATGCAACATCTCAGCACTGTATAAGCACAGAAGTCAAAGGCACACCGTCTGAAAGGTATAAGGGGCAGAAAAATCAGAGCTGCAGGGGCGACTCTCCCAAAATGCAGCACACACACATAACATTCAGAGCACATCAACTTCGACAACAATGTGGTACAAATTGCAATACGTTCACAACAGAACAGAGGACACAACTGGTGCCGCTTGGGTGTAGAAACTGGCCAATCACATTTGGCATAGCAGGGAAATGTGAGATGATAATGTACAAGTACAAACACACATCCGTGATGTTGTCAAAATGTCCACTGTCCCGCATCAAATAGGCAGCTCCTCCCAAACAGTCACAATGTACATTGTCATGCAGTCTGTATGTAAACTTGTACAATGCATCAACATACATGTGAACACAATATTAAACTGCATCTCCCCTTCACATTGCAGAGGGAGAATCAACACCTCCTGCAGAGCAGACCGAACATCTCTTCACTGATGACAAAGAGGACCTCCACACCTTCGACACCAACGCCCTCCAAGAGCTCATGGACAGCTTCGGCACCTCACCTCCAGGAGCAGGGCAGCCCAGCTGCATCGAGGAGACCTCACCCCCTGCACAGACCACACAGCAGGAAGCACCCACCACCAAGGCTGTCTCCCAGGACCCCCACAAACAACACATGGCCTTCCAACGCCGTGTGTTAGGGTGCCAGGAGAAGATGGCTGATCAGGTGCGGGTGGGGTTCGACCTCATGGCAGCCAAACTAGATGCCATACGTGGGTGTCTAAGTCCCATCAGGGACCACTTACAGTCCCTAACGGACACCCACAGTCCGCTCCATGCTCTCCAACGATCCATGGCTGACATCGCTGGAGTCCTGACTCTGAGACAAGGACAACTGTCTAGTCAGAGTGGCTCCAGCGATGTCAGCCGGGAGTTGGGACACATGCGGAGGATCATGGAGAACAGGGAGCGGATGAAGGCAGAAAGAATGGCTGCCACGGCTGCACACCAGCGAGATATAGCTGGGATCTTCCATGCCCTGCAGACCCTCATCATGGCATTGCTGCCACAAGGCCTGGCGCCGATGAATGCTGCTGCTGCTGCTTCTACATCCACATCTCCGCCCCCTGATGTGTCAGTGACACACAGTGCTGCATACAATCCACCTCCGGCCACTGATGTGTCAGTGCCACACAGTGATGCAGACAAAACAACACCACCCACATGTGAAGCACATGAAACATCAGAGGACAAAGATGCGGATGAGTCTGCCTTAGTAGTAAGAAGGAAGTGGTAGCATTCATCTCCGCCATATGGCCTGTTTCTGCTTCGTTCTGCCCTCTGCATCATCACCTTCCACTGTCCCCCGATACACTCTGCGACACTCACCTTGGACCTCGACATGGACTGCCATATTCTGTTTGGTTACCAATGACACAGCAATCAGACTGCGGACTGAACTCTTCCTCTTCCGATGAACTTGTCATTCCCTAAAGGACTCTGGCTGGCCCTCCACGGGGCAACAATGTAAAGTGGGGTTTGCATGGCACTGTACTGCTCCAGCTTCAACACTCCACTGAATGTGAATAAAACATTCAAATTCACACAGATGTGTCATGTCTATGATCATTCAAGTATGAAAGTATGGCTGAATGTAGGGTCAGTGATTCGCCCTTACGTCCATGTTGCTCATGTTGTGGGACTTGAGTCACAGGGTGCAACATTGCTGATTGCGGTCCGGCTGGCGCCGACACTACAACAGATACACACGCATTAGTTACTTTCTTGTCCAGCCCAGAACTGAACCACGGCCAGAGCCCCGGGCTCATTGTTCACACCCTACGCTGGACTGGCATGCGCCAGCCCAGCCCACTCCGCTTACGCTTATAGGGGAGGACGACAAAGCTACATGTCCCAGGTCTTCCCTGTAGTGATCTGCTGATCACTGGTCTAGTTGTCAGCATGCCACAGCCACTCCCTGAGGGCTGGTTTACACCCACACCACACCCATCCAGCACAGGCATCACAGGACATGTGACCCTGCCAATAAAAGGGGCCTACCACATCACATTCCCCACTGCCGGAGGTGACATGATGGCGTCCGCACCACGAGACTCAATCATAAAGGGTCCATGACTTGTGGTGCACTGGGTTAGTGGCACCCGATGCACATCGGCCGGCACGGACCTACCGCCACGGGACGATGACTTGCGGTGCACAGAGGTAGGGGCACCTGAAGAGCTGAGCGGGTGTGCAGCCTGCGATGATGCGTAGACCTCGATACGCCATCCTGCCAATCAAGATTCGATTTGAATTGAGAGCCCTGCTGGACCGCAGTGTACGCCGAAGGCAGCAGTCATCACACACATGACTCTGCGGTGCGGTGCCGCAGGGTGCGCTGGAGGCCTGTGGCGCGGAATCCAGCGATCGGCTGAGGAAGTTGCACTGGCACGTGGTGGGCCCTCTTGGAGACACGCCGGTGGCGGCAGGTGAGCATTGAGGCCTGGGTGCGCAGGGGCGGCCAGTCATCGCTGGGCAGCAGACCGGTCTGGGGATCAGGGCTGGGGTGCAGCAGGCGCACAGGATCGCGCAGGCACCACCGGTCACAGCGGCGGCCTCGTGGCTGGGTGGGGGACGCCGCCCTGGCAGACACGACCCTGCATGCGATGATGAGATGTGCGCGGGTTGGCTTGGGACGTAGCCACCTCGTCTCCAGTGTAAATCTGGCCATTGAAGGTGGTCGGCCACTTGTGTGTAGGCCTATGGACAGGATATGGTGGACACAGAGACACACGCAGTAGTTACTTTGGTGGCCATCCCAGAACTGAACCACGCCCAGAGCCCTTGGCTATTTATTCACGACATACGCCGGCCAAGGCCACTCCGCTCACGCTTACAGGGGGGATGACAAAGCTACATGTCCAAGGTCTTCCACACTGCCTGGGAGGTTTGCGACGACATTCGTGAACAGGCCCCGGTGGTCCACTTTTGCCTGCACATAGTTGGAATGCGTGTGGTTTCTGTTGCGGCTATTGTGTGCAGTGTCGGCAGGGGGCACAAGTAGTACATGTGTGCAGTCAATTGCCCCCAACACGTGCGGGAAGCCAGCTATGGCGTAGTTCCCTTGCTTGGTCTCCAGCTGTTCCTGCGCAGTGTGGGGGAAGTGAAGGAGCAGGGGTATCAAGCTGATACAAACTGTGATGCTTACAGGTATGATAAATCCTGCATAATAAGACCGTAACAGAAGTTTGTGTGGTCGTAACCTTCCTTTTCTTTCCTACGAAGGTTGCGACCACACAAACTTCTGTTACGGTCTTTTTATGCAGGATTTATCATACCTGTTAGCATTCTGGTTTGTCCAAGTGCAATACACTGTGCCAGATTACGTTTGTGACTATACGGACGCTTGACCATTGTCACCATTTATCCAACAGGTTTCTGAATGCTGACTTTCAGAATATGGAATTGTATTGGGGTGTTCCCGCAGCATATGCAGTTAATTGAATCCACACATTGACCTGATGAAGTTCCCCGTTGGGAATGGAACGCGTTGGCTGAGCTTTTCGTATTGTTGATTTATGTATTTGTAATGAAGAACTGTTTTTACACTACTGTTGACTACTGGACTTCATGACCTGGCGCACCCCCATTTCAGTAACTACAATCTTGGATTTGGAGCACAGAGGCGTCAAGCAACGGCTGGCGTTGGGGTTGGTTGCGCAGGAACACTATGAATTGGAACTAGCGTGTGGTGCGGATACAGGGGCCTGCCGTTGCTTTTGTGGACATGCATCCAAGACAGGTGTGAGGAACTTTGATAGGGCTGGCTGTGAGACTCCTCCGACTCTGGCAGTTGTTGGTTGGAAGGTACCAGAGGCCAACAGGTGCAGCACAGCCAGCAGCTTTGTCTGCGGAGGGATGTTGGTTCTCCGCTGTGTTGGTACCGTCAGCCTGTGGGCAATGTGGGTCAGGATGTGGAGGATGGTTGTCGTTTTGAGCCTGTAGTGGGCAATGGCATCCTCTGGTGTTGAGTGTCTGAGGCTGGTGCATTTTAGGAACGTCTGCTGTCTTCTTCTGCGCTGCCTAGGTGGTAGTCCGAGGGGGTGGTCCGGGGGGTCCTGGGGGTGGTGGCGGTGGGTGTTGTGGCCCTCTTGGGTCTCCAAACTACATGATCATTGGCTCCATGGCATCTGTTGGTCTTCAGATGTGGCTCTGGGCTGGGCTCCCTTTCTAATGCAAGTTTTCGTCCTGTTTAGCACCAGTAATAGGCAGGTGTTAAATAACTGCTGCTAACGCGCCGTAGCGCCTGTTTTTGGATTGCTTCGCCGATCTGGCTGGTCATTGAGAATATCGCTGTTAGACCTGGTACCATTGGCGTGGGCCTCCCTTCCATTTTTTCGCTTTGCCTCCTCTGTTGTTGACATGTTTTTGCTGGTTTAGATGCTTTGGGCACTTTGCCACTGCTAATCAGTGCCAAAAGTGCAAGTGCTCCCTATGGTAAATTGATGTATGGATTAGTGACTCCATGATTGGCTTATTTGATTTACTGTCAGACCCTACTACAGTGCACCGCGTGTGCCCAGGGACTGTAAATCAAATGCTGCTGGTGGGCTTGCAGCACTGGTTGTGCCACCCACCGGAGCAGCTTGGAAAGCATGTCTCAGGCCTGCCAGCTGGGAGCTGGAAGCGCGACGCAACGGAGAGGAAGCGTGTCGCCGCTGCAGCAGCTGTCGTCGCATCGCAGAGTAAGCATGCCGCCGCTGCCGCTGTCGCCATCGCATCACCGAAGCGCCTCGCATCACCTGAGAAGCGTGTCGCAGGGCCTGTCGAGGCTCAGAAGATAGCTGAGTCACCGCACGGCCGTTGGGTTGTGCACGCATCCCGTCTACGTTGTCACACCGCAAGCAAGACGCCATTTTCTCGCATCGCACAAGAACCGGGCTGCAGTAAGAAACCGACGCATCCTCCTTTCTGCGTGTAAGGAATCGAAGCATCACCTTCCCTGCAGCCCTTTTGGTTTGTTTTGCGTTACGCATCCAAAGGTACATTGAGAGTAAAGTGTCGCATTTATCATCTTTATTGAACTGAGCTATTTTCTACCATTTGACAGTCATATTTTTCGTATTGTATTGTGGATTTTTGTCGTTTAGGTCTTGTGTTAAGTCTATATAAAAATACCTATTTTTATACTACAACCTGTGTGGTGTCCATCTATAGTGTTGTCACTGGGTTACTGTATGTGTTCACAAATGCTTTACACACTGCCTCTGAGATAAGCCTGCCTGCTCGTGCCAAGCTACAAAGGGGGTGAGCAGGGGTTATTTTAGTAGTGTATCCCCCTTACCCTGACTAGAAGCAAGGGTCTCTATTTGGACAAAGGTACCTACCTCTGCCAACTAGAGACCCCCAGTTCTAACATTGGTGGTCAGCGGTGAAGATTCTGGACTTGCATTTGTGACACATATACAGTAATTGGTGTACACTACTAGTGAGTGCAGACCAAACGCAACCACATACATTTTTGGTAGATTGTTTTTCCTGGGATTTCTATTTTTGCCAAGAACTGCCAAGTTTAGTCACCATGAGCAAAGCAGCATCCATCGCATCTGTGGATTTAGATTTTGAGGAAGAAAAGCTAGAAACCTACACTGTGAAACAGCTGAAGAACTTCTGCAGGAAATTTAAAGTTGCTACCACAAATCTCATCAAGAAGGATGAGTACCAAAAGGCGCTGAGGGTCTGGGTGGAAGCAAGAAGTATCCCTGAGCATGAGGCAGGGGCTGAAAATGCAGAGGGGCAGCTAGATGGGCCACTGGGTCCAGGGGGAGGAAAGCACCTTCCCCAGCAGGTAGCAGTGTTTCTTCCAAGGGCCTGGCCCCAGGAGAGCTGGAGGACAGGGAGAGAAGTAGGGTGCATGAAATGGAGCTGACCAAGCTTAAGATGGGTGGGCAGTTGGAATTGGAAATTAAGAATTTGGCCCTAGAGGAAAAGAGGATGCAAATGGAGCATGAGAGAAGTTTGAGGGAGTTGGAGTTGAAAGCTAGGAGCTTAGAGATTACTCCTTCTGGTGGCAGCACACCGTCCATGCCTGTTGAAGCCAGGGTGTATATACCTAAATATGTGGTGAAAGAGTTATATAAGAATGATGATATTGGTCAGTGGTTCAAGGCCTTTGAGGTAGCTATGTCCTCCCACCGGGTCCCTGAGAAGGATTGGGGAGCGGGGTTGTGGGGACGGTTCCTTAGTGAGGGGAGGGATACCTTGTTAGACTTGCCCTCTTAAGTCCACAATTCTTATAGCCATATGAAGGAAGCATTGATGTCTAGGTATGGGTTGACTCCTGAACTGTATAGGCAGAGGTTCAGAAATTGTGAAAAGTTGGAGTCAAGTACTTGGGTGGAATATGTGACTTTTTTTGCAGAGCATTGGATGGTTGGGTGAAAGGTAGCAAAGTGAATGATTTTGACGCGCTCTTTGATTTGATTGCATGGGAGCACTTGTCAGGAAATTGTTTTCCAGAGCTACGCCAGCACCTTATTGATAGTAGGCTGACTAACCCTAGGAAGCTTGCTGAGGAGGTGGACCGCTGGGTGAGCACCCTGGTCCACAAGGGTCACGTGGGAGACTCCGCCAAGGGTGGGCAGGGTCCCCAGCAGAGGAGTGGGGGGGACAAGGGTAAACAGAGGGAGTTCCAGAAAGGGCCCCAAAGTAATCCCCAAGGGAACCAAGGGAAGGGTTCCCAGCCTCCCCCTGAGAAGAAGGCAGGGGCCCCGACAGATAAGCCTGTTCACAGGGGGCCCAAGACCTGTTTTAAGTGTGGTCAAGCGGGCCACTGCTCTTATGATTCAGCATGTCCCTTGTAAGGGAAGACAGCACCCACTGGTGCACCACCCCAGCAGGTGGCTAGTGTAGCCCTGGGGGGGGGAGATGGGTGCCCAAGGTGGGTGGTGTCCCGTAGCAATGTCCTTGGTCTCTTTAGGAGACAGTGAGATGGTCCCCAGGACCCAACTGCCTGATAACACTAAAAAATACAGGCAGTGGGTGACCATCAATGGCCAAAGGGTAGAGGCTCTGAGAGACACCGGAGCCAGTGTGACAGCTGTCAGTTGTCGGCTGGTGTCTGAAGAGCAGGTGATCCCCAATGCATTCTGCCCAGTAGTTGCCACGGACAACTCAGAGAGCCACTGCAGAGTGGCTCAGGTTCCCTTTGAGTGGGGGGTCTCAGGTACCTTTCAAGTAGCTGTGAGGCCAGCCATGCCTGTAGACTGTCTCAGTCAATGGCTGCCAGTAGAGGTGTTCAAGAGGACCTGGAGCCTGAGAGGGTGGCCCAGTTGCCTGCCTTAAAGGGAAGAGGCAGGGGCACGGGAAACCGGCCCCCATAGTTCCCACGGTCCAGGAGGAAGCAGAACCTGAGGGGGATGCTCTGAAACCTACAGGGGAGCAAGTGGCTGAACTGGGGGACCTGCCTGAGCTGACCCATTGGCAGCAAGAAGGAGGACCCTCCAGGGAGGAGTTCTGCGAGGAGCAGAACAAGTGCCCTTCTCTTGTGGGTTTGCGGCAACAGGCCACAAACCAGGCAGCAGGTGATAAGTCTGGATCACATTGGATCTACTGGGAGAATGGTCTCCTGTATAGCGAGCCTAAGGTTGCTGAGCCTGGGTCAGCCCGTGTGCTGGTGGTACCCCAGCGCTTCAGAGCCTTCCTACTGGGTTTGGCTCATGATGTGCCTTTAGCAGGACATCTGGGGCAGGGCAAGACCTTTGAAAGGCTTGTCACCCACTTTTATTGGCCCCAGATGCGCAAGAGTTCAGACACTCATTGCAGGACATGTCAGACTTGCCAGGCAAGTGGAAAAAGTGGGAGGAAGCACAAGGCTCCCCATCCGGCCTTTCCCTGTGGTCAGCACCCCTTTGAACGGGTGAGTATTGACATTGTGGGGCCACTGGACCCCAAGACAGCCATGGGCAACAGGTTCATCCTGGTCTTGGTGGACCATGCCACCCGGTACCCGGAAGCCATCCCTCTTCGGACAGTGACGGCCCCCGTGGTGGGACGTGCACTGATGGGGATTTTCTCCCGCATGGGGTACCCCAAGGAGGTGGTGTCTGACCATGGTACAAACTTCATTTCCAAGTATATGAAGTCCCTGCGGCAGGAGTGCGGTGTAACTTACAAGTTCACCACTCCTTACCACCCCCACGGTAATGGGCTGGTTGAGAGATTCAACCGGACCCTGAAGGGCATGATTATGGTTCTGGAAGAACCCATGAGGCGTAAGTGGGACGTCCTCTTGCCATGCCTTTTGTTTGCTTACCGTGAGGTGCCACAGAAGTCCTTAGGGTTCATCCCCTTTGAACTGCTCTATGGTCACTAGGGCTGGGCGGAATTTGCGTAGTCACGCTACGCAAAGTTCTGCAAAACGGCAAAAATCTCCGCGACCATGCGGAATTCCGCATGCTCGTGAAATTTCTTGTTCCGCCCGTTGTAACTTTTCCACCGCGCCGAAAGGCGCTGGGGTCCCTTGAGTGAGCTGTCCATCATCGTGGGTAAAGATCGGGAAGACGTTGCATACCGCTAGTGTATGTGGGCGGGGCCAAACGGGCGTGGCTTCTAGGCCAGTTCACATGCCTCTTGTTTAAAGGGTCAGAGCAGGGTCTCAGGGGCAGACGAGGAGAAGGAACTGCCTGGTCACAGGAACTACACGAGGATTGCGCTCGAGAAAATCAAGGATGCAAAGACCTCCATCAGGGATTACAGCTAGCTTTTCAGGATGGAAATGGGGAGAAGGCACATCTGCTTAACCACGCTCACGAATTCTACACGAGGATTGCGCTCGAGAAAATGAAGATGCAAAGACCTCCTTCAAGGATTACAGCTAACTTTTCAGGATGGAAATGGGGAGAAGGCACATCTGCTTAACCACGACCACGCTCACGAATTCTACACGAGGATTGCGCTCGAGAAAATGAAGGATGCAAAGAGCACTTTCTACTGGCTAATCAGTAAGTGCTACCTCGAGGGGTAAATGTATAGTGCTTTTCCTACACTACAGCTGCGTAAAGTGCAAGAAGAGTTGCCTCTAGTGACCATGTGTGTCTGTAACTTTGCCACCGCGCCGAAAGGCGCCGGGGTCCCTTGAGTGAGCTGTCCATCAAAGTGGGTAAAGGACGGGAAGACTTTGCATACCGCTAGTGTGTATGGGGCAGGGCCAAACGGGCAGGGCTTCTATGCGAGTTCACATGCCTCTTGTTTATAAAAGGTTCACAGGAACTACACTGGGATTGCGCTCGAGAAAGTCATGGATACAAAGACCTCCATCACGCATCACAGCTAATGTTTGACGGTAGATATGGGGAGAAAGCACACCTGCCCAGCCTCGACCGAGCTCACAAATGTTTTGGGCTGATTAATGCGTTACCGAATGTGAGCTTCAACTCGGGCACCTGCTTTTTTATATCTGTAAGTGCTTCCTGTTGAGGTTTAATTTTTGTGACAGGAGCATCGTGCCAGAATGAATCCTGCCCTGCATATTTATCCAAGAAGATGCCACCATTTTGTGCAATACCTCTACTGTACTCACCATCACCATGCCCATGAATTCCGTTCCGCCGCGGATCGCGGAATTTTGGCAAGTTCGCATTCCGTGCGGAACGCGGAATTGCCAAAATTTAGCAAATTCCGCGAGCGGAACGGAATTTGCCTCCCACCCCTAATGGTCACCCGGTAAGAGGACCTCTGAGTCTGATGAAAGAAGGCTGAGAGAAAGCTCCCAGTAAACCTCCCCAGGATGTATTTAGCTACATGCTGGCCTTTAGAAACCAGACTAGGCGATTCAGACAGCTCGCTGAGGCGAATCTGGAAGCCAGCCAGGAGGAGATGAAATGGTGGTATGATCAGAATGCCACTCTGATCGAGTTTCAGACTGGGCAGAAAGTGTGGGTCATGGCCCCCGTGGAGCCTTGCGCGCTCCAGGATGAGTGGACCGGACCATTTGGGGTGGTGGAGCGCAAGAGTGAGGTTACCTACCTGGTGGACTTGCGATCTCCCAGGAACCCTTTGCGGGTCCTACATGTCAACCGCCTAAAGCCCCATTTTGAGAGGTCTGAAGTGGGCATGCTAATAGCAACAGATGATGGAAAGGAAGAACCTCTTCCTGACCTCCTGTCTGCAACAGAGCAAGATGGGTCAGTGGAGGGTGTGAACCTCTCTAACTCCCTGACACCTGAGCAGCAGGAAGACTGTCGCCAACTGTTGGGACAGTTTCCTGACCTGTTTTCCCTGACTCGTAGTGTCACTGATTGGTGCGTCCATGATGTGGACACTGGGGACAGTCCTCCTTTCAAGCACAAGGCTTACAGAGTGACTGACTGGGTGAGAGCTTGCATCAAGGAGGAGGTCTCCAAGATGTTTGCATTGGGGGTGATTGAGTCCTCTCACAGCCCTTGGGCCAGCCCAGTGGTCTTGGTCCCAAAGGCTTCTGCGCCTGGTGCCACGCCCGAACTCCGGTTCTATGTGGACTACCGAGGACTCAATTCAGTCACCAGGTCTGACGCGCACCCCATCCCCCGAGCTGATGAGCTCATTGATCGGTTAGGGGCTGCCCGGTACCTCAGCACGTTTGACTTAACGTCTGGGTACTGGCAGATCGCCTTGACTGATGGGGCAAAGAGAGGTCAGCATTCTCCACACCGGATGGGCACTACCAGTTCCGGGTGATGCCCTTTGGGATGAAGAATGCCCCTGCCACCTTTCAGAGGTTGGTCAACCAGGTGTTGGTTGGACTGGAAGATTTCAGTGCCGCCTACCTGGATGACATCGCAGTGTTCAGCGCCAGTTGGACAGAACATCTGTGCCACCTCTGGGAAGTGTTGATGGCGCTGCGGATGGCAGGCCTCATGATCAAGGCGAGTAAGTGCCAGATCGGGCAGGATTCCGTGGTGTACTTGGGACACCAGGTTGGGAGCGGCCAGGTGGCGCCCCTACAGCCCAAGATTGATACCATTCTGGCTTCGGAACCCCCCAAGACCCAGACAGAGGTGAGAGCCTTTCTAGGACTCACCGGGTATTACAGGAGATTTGTCAAGGGGTATGGCAGCATCGTTGCACCCTTGACAGAGCTGACTTCCAGGAAGCAGCCCAAGAGAGTGATTTGGACTGACTCCTGTCAGAGAGCTTTTGATGCCTTGAAGTCTGCCATGTGCACGGCCCCCGTGCTTCAGGCGCCCAACTTCTCAAAAGAATTTGTTGTTCAAACAGACGCTTCAGAGCATGGTGTAGGGGCTGTTCTGGCACAGTTAAATGAGGAGGGCCTAGACCAACCTGTAGCCTTCATCAGTAGGAGGTTACTTCCACGGGAACAGAGGTGGAGTGCTATTGAGCGTGAGGCATTTGCTGTGGTCTGGGCGCTGAAGAAGTTGAGATCATACCTGTTTGGGACTCACTTCCGGGTTCAGACAGACCACAGGCCCCTCAGATGGTTGATGCAGATGAGGGGTGAGAATCCAAAGCTGTTGAGGTGGTCCATTTCTCTACAGGGGATGGACTTCACGGTGGAACACCGCCCTGGTACAGAACACGCCAATGCCGATGGTCTGTCCAGATTTTTCCGCCTTAGTGAAGAGAACTCCCCAGAGGTAGGATAGTTCTCCCCACATTTCAGCTGGAGGGGACACGTGTTAGACCTGGTACCATTGGCGTGGGTCTCCCTTCCATTTTTTCGCTATGCCTTCTCTGTTGTTGACATGTTTTTGCTGGTTTAGATGCTTTGGGCACTTTGCCACTGCTAATCAGTGCCAAAGTGCAAGTGCTCCCTATGGTAAATTGATGTATGGATTAGTGACTCCATGATTGGCTTATTTGATTTACTGTCAGACCCTACTACAGTGCACCGCGTGTGCCCAGGGCCTGTAAATCAAATGCTGCTGGTGGGCTTGCAGCACCGGTTGTGCCACCCACCGGAGCAGCTTGGAAAGCATGTCTCAGGCCTGCCATTGCAGAGCCTGTGGGCAGTCTGGTACTGCCATGTCGACTTGGTAAGTGCACCCACTTGCCAGTCCCCAAACCTTCCCTTTTCTGCATGTTAGTCACCCCTAAAGTAGGCCTGCAGGCAGAGTGCATTGTATGTAAGAGGTAGGACATGCCCTGATGTGTGTGGCATGTCCTGATAGTGAATTACAGCCAATTTCGTTTTTCACTATTGCAAGGCTACCTGTCCCCATAGGCCAGAATGGGCAGTTTGATTATAACATCTTATAATCCTAACTGACCCAGGGAACATGGTAGAAAAACGAATTTAGTATGCCTGAACTCAGAATGATAAAATACATCTTTTAGTGAAGTTGGTTTTAACATTCTGTGTTTGAAAATACCACTTTTAGAAAGTAGGTATTTTCTTGCCTCACCATCCAGCTGCCTCTGCTAGGGTGTGTATTGCTTGTCTGCTTTGTGAGTTACAGGGGGGTCTTGGCTCCAGCAGTCTGATGAGTCAGGGCTGGGCTGAATAGGACCCACATAGAATAGAGAGTAGGGGGAGGAGACTTCCTTTCACTGACCTGAGCCCTCATAGAATAGAGAGTAGGGGGCGGGGATTTCCTTTCACTCCCCTGAGACCTCATAGAATAGAGAGTAGGGGAGGAGATTTCCTTTCAGCTACCTGGGCCAGGTCTGCTTTTACACAATGCTGTCTCCACCTCCTGCCAGGAAGCTGCACAGAACTGGTTTTGGTCAGGCACAGACACTCTCTGCCTTCAGAGAACAAATACTTTTTTGGTATAAATATTGGGACCCAGACCCCAAGATTTTAGATCACTTCTGGGAATCAAGACGAACCTTTGCTGAGGAGAAGAACCAGGATGCTGAAGGAGGAGACTACCCCTATGCTGCGTGTTGTTGGGGTTGGCCTGCAGTGGTTACTTTATTGCCAAAGAAAGGAGAAAAGGACTGAGTGTGCTTTCATCATCTTGAAGAAGATCTCCAAGGGCTTGAACATTGAGCTTGCCTCCTGCCTGAAGTCTCAGGGATACAAGACTTCACCCCCAGCTCCCCTCCTGAATTCTGTTGCTGGGAATTGAAGTGCCTACTGCTGTTGGGCCTTCTGAGAGACTGCGTGTTGCTGGGAGCTGGAAGCGCGACGCAACGGAGAGGAAGCGTGTCGCCGCCGCAGCAGTTGTCGTCGCATCGCGGAGTAAGCGTGCCGCCGCTGCCGCATCTCCGTAGCGCCCCGCATCACCGGAGAAGCGTGCTGCCGCAGCAGTTGTCGTCGCATCGCAGAGTAAGCGTGCCGCCGCTGTCGCCATCGCATCACCGAAGCGCCTCACATCACCGGAGAAGCGTGTTGCAGGGCCTGTCACGGCTCAGAAGATTGCTGAGTAGCCGCACAGCCTTCAGGGGTGCACGCATCCCGTCTATGTTGTCGCACCGCAAGCAAGACGCCATTTTATCGCATCGCACCGGATCATCATCGCATCGGAACCGGGCTGCAGTAAGAAACCGACGCATCCTCCTTTCTGCGTGTAAGGAATCGAAGCATCACCTTCCCTGCGACCCTTTTGGTTTGTGTTGCGTTACGCCTCCAAAGGTACATTGAGAGTAAAGTGTTGCATTTATCATCTTTATTGAACTGAGCTATTTTCTACCATTTGACAGTCATATTTTTCGTATTGTATTGTGGATTTTTGTCGTTTGGGTCTTGTGTTAAGTCTATATTAAAATACCTATTTTTATACTAAAACCTGTGTGGTGTCCATCTGTAGTGTTGTCACTGGGTTACTGTATGTGTTCACAAATGCTTTACACACTGCCTCTGAGATAAGCCTGCCTGCTCGTGCCAAGCTACCAAGGGGGTGATCAGGGGTTATTTTAGTAGTGTATCCCCCTTACCCTGACTAGAAGCAAGGGTCCCTATTTGGACAAAGGTACCTACCTCTGCCAACTAGAGACCCCCAGTTCTAACAATAACGAAGTGGTGTTTTCGTGTGTTTTTGCACAGGAACGCCTACTCTGCATATCATTAGCGTTAGTTGTCGCTCTCATCCGTGGCGATGTTTTTGCGGCAGCTATCGCTGGAAAACTGGCGATATCTGCAGTTTGCACCAGCTTGAGAATAGGGCAAAAATCTATTGCCACTTTTGTGGCGCTAAGGTGCCGATAAATCGGCGATAAGTCCTTGAGAATATGCCCCTAAAATGCTGGATACATACTATCCAAGAAGGAGTCCTCATCTAGAAAGGATGTGTCTGTATGAAATACTTCAACATTATACATACAGAAATAATGTCAGTGAAAACATTGAAGAAGGAAAATGTGCTGTTGATGGATGTGAAGGATGTTTGGTCAGACATAACAATAGAAATGTGATCAACCATCGAAAGCTAAGTTGACAAACTCCAGACATGAGAGAGTTTTTCAATTTAGCCCACCTGCTGTTGTTCAAGCAGTGGTGAAGTGAAAGTGAACTAGTTGAAGAATTTGACTGTTATGAAGACTCATTCAACGCTGTTAAAGACAGCATTGAGGGCTCTGTGTTTCAAGAGTATCTTCAAATGTTGAGAGATGAGATTGAACAAGAAAGAAGAATTGCTGCTGAGATAGCAAGAGAGCGTTCTCAGAGCAGTCAAAGTTCAGTACCTGGAAGTCAAGTTCCTCTCGGAGAACCAGTCATTCAAAATTAAGCTGCAATAGCCATGAATGAGGTGGAGAATGCAATGCAGCAAGCAAGACAGGATACTCTGGATCTATAACAACTAATACAGCAATTGAATACAGATCAGATAAACACTTTTGATTAAGTAAAAGATAAAATAGAACATGGATTTCTGCATGAGAAAAAAGAGTGTGCATGTTCTACAAATAAACCAGTTCTATTGTATATAAGTGGTCAAGCTAGAACTGGAAAGCGTAACTTGATTAAAGTACTGACAAGTTACCTACAGAAGACAACAGATTCCAATTTGCTGTGCGTAGATACAGCACCAACAGTGTTAGCTGCACATAATATTAAAAGTGTTACTCTTGATCGAATATTAATGCTGCCTGTTGAACACGACAACAAATTAGAATACAACAAATTATATGGTGATGCTTGTAATTAAGTGGGAATAGTATTAAAGAAATTAAAGCTACACATTTTTTATGAAGTCAGCATGGTGTCTAACATAATGCTACATTTTATTAATTTATGAATGCATCAAATATTAAAAACTGACTTTGACGTGCTTTTTGGAGGAAAATGAGGAAAACACTTAATAGTCTTTGGAGACCTGCTACAATTAACTCCAGTCAAAGGATAACCTGTATTCAAGACACTACTACATAAAGAAACAAGGAATTCACTAGGAAGTATTGGAAATGTAAACATTTGGGAAGTTTGAATACAAAGAGTTAATTAAAAATATGCGCCAAGCATCAGATATGCAATACCGAGATATACTAAAGGACATAAGAGTGGGAGCCCTCACAAAAGAAGGAAAGAGAGCATTACAAACTCATCTCATCAAAAATCTGTTTCCAACTAATTTTGTTTTTGAAGAGAAGTCTATTGTTTGTTTACCCCTTCGCTGCTAGGCCTTTTCCCCCTATGCTAAGCCTTTTTTGGCTATTTGGGGTAGTTCGTGCTTAGGCCCCATGTAACTTTTTGAACACATAAGGTATCCACGCCAAATTTGTGTCCTTTTCTTCCAACATCATGGGGATTCTAAAGGTACCCAGGGTTTGTGGATTCCCCTGGAGGGGACCCAGAAATTACCCGAAATCCAGCTAAATTTTAGTTTTTTTTTTTTTAAATGGGAAAAAAGGGCTACAGTTCAAAGCGTCTGGTTTTTTCCCTGCAAATGGTATCAACAAAGGGGTTGTGGTGCTGAAATCACCATCTTCCCAGCTTTCAGGGACAAGCAGACGTTTTTCAGAAAACCAAATTTGTTTACACAGTTTTGGCATTTTTCTGGGACATAGCCTATTTTTGCTATTTTTTGTGCTTTCAACCTTCTTCCAGTTAATGGTAGAAATGGGTACAAAAGCAATAATGGATCCTGGAAAGCTATACATTTTAGAAAAGTAGACAACATTCTGAATTCAGCAAGGGGTCATTTGTGTAGATCCTTCAAGGTTTCTTTATAGAAACTAACAGTTAAATATAGGAAAAATTGAAAATTAGTTGAAAAAAACAGCCATTTGTGTAAACGTTTTCACCTATAACTTCTTCTAATTATGACAGCTGTTTGAAAGCAATATAGCGTTACATCCGCCGGACCATTCTGGTTGTGGGGATATATAGGACTTGTAGGTTCACCAAGAACCCGACGAACCAAGAGCCAATAACTGAGCAGCGTCTTGCAATGGTTTTTTATTATGTACCGGGTATATAGCAATTATTTTGGGAAAATGTATACATTGAAAAATCGATATGAAAGACACCTATGTATTTCTGAAATTGGAACAAAATATAGAGTTTCGAAACAGTAGATATTTGCACATTTCCGAAATTGGGAGTACCCATGCTAGCATGAGAATTATAGGTCATTTTTCAAAATGACTTCTTTTTACACATTGTTTTCATTTGGAAGGCAGAAATGCATCAAAAGTCAATAGGTAATAACAGTTGCTCTACAATTCTGTGGTACCCTAAGTCTCCCGATAAAAATGGTACCTCACTTGTGTGGGTAGCCTAGTGCCCACATCAGGAAACAGCTCAAAACGCAACGTGGACACACTTTGGGGCAGATTTACAAGAAAGTGACGCATCTGTGAAGATGCGTCACTTTCCCTGCGCCACTTTGAGAAACCCTTGTGCCACTATGGATGCGCCGTATTTACAATGCGGCGCACCATGGCGCAAGGATTGACAGATGCATCAGAAATTCTGACGCATCTGTTGACGCAAATGTCACGCATTGCTGGAGTCGTGTCGCAAGCACGACGCAACTCCAGCAATGCAAGGGGAGGCCTATCCTCATTGTGCTGCGTCACTCCTTACGCCTGCTTCAAGCAGGCGTAAGAATTTGACGCAGTGGCGTCCTAGAAGTGGTGCAGTGAAATCTTGTAGATTTCACTGCGTCACTTCTACGAGGCTTTTTTGCGTTGGAACGCCCACCCTGCATACATTATACCTGACGCAGGTGTAATGTGACGCAGGGCTTTACAACGTGATGCATCTCCTTAGACACCCACACAAGTGAGGTATCATTTTACTCGGGAGACTCAGGGGAAGGCTGTGGGGTAGGATATTTGTGCCGGCACAGTGATTCCACACAAAAATATGTGAACAATGTGTTTTTTTCAGCTAAATTTGAGGTTTGCAGGGCATTCTGGGTAGGAGAACATTGGGGGATCCAGGCAAGTCATACCTCATTGGACTCCCCTGGGTGTCTAGTTTTCAGAAATGTTTGGGTATGGTAGTTTTCCAAGATGGCCGCCGAGCCCGGTGCCAAAACCCCAGGTGCCCCCCCCAAAACCAGGTAGTTTTGTTATAGGTAATTTTGAAGTCTCCACAGTACGATTTCGGCCATTTCCTGTTGCAGCCACTATGCCTACCCACACAAGTGAGGTACCATTTTTATTGGGAGACCTGGGGGAACGCTGGGTGGGAGGAAATTTGTGGATCCACGCAGATTCCAGAATTTTCGCACACAGAAATTTGAGAAAAAAGTGATTTTTTCAGCTAAATTTGAGGTTTGCAGGGGATTCTAGGAAGGAGAATGTTGGGGGACCCATGCAAGCCATACCTTGCTGGACTCCCCGGGTGTCTAGTTTTCAGAAATGTGTGGGTTTGGTAGGTTTCCCTAGATGGCCGCCGAGCACGGGGCCAAAACTCATGGGACCCCCCTTGCAAAACCAGGTTGGTTTGTGATAGGTAATTTTGATGTCGCCTCAATAGGTTTTGGGCCCTTGCCTGTCGCGGGTCCTTGACTCACCCACGCGAGTGAGGTACCATTTTTATTGGGAGACCTAGGGGAACGCTGGGTGGGAGGAAATTTGTGGATCCACGCAGATTCCAGAACTTTCCCACACAGAAAGTTGAGAAACAAATGATTTTTTCAGCTAAATTTGAGGTTTGCAGGGGATTCTGGGTAGGAGAATGTTGGGGGACCCACGCAAGCCATACCTCACTGGACTCCCCCGGGTGTCTAGTTTTCAGAAATGTGTGGGTTTCCCTAGATGGCCGCCGAGCCCGGGGCCAAAAACTCATGGGACCCCCCTTGCAAAACCAGGTTGGTTTGTGATAGGTAATTTTGATGTCGCCTCAATAGGTTTTGGGCCCTTCCCTGCCGCGGGTACTTGGCCCACCCACACCAGTGAGGTACCATTTCTATTGGGATACTTGGAGAAATGCTGGGGGGTTGGAAATTTGTTGTTTCTTTCTGCAGCGTGAACATTTTGGCACAATGATGCAAGGAAAATGTGACAGTCACATTTTGAGGTTTGCGGGACATTGTGGGTAAGATAACTTGTAGGGATCCACAAGAGAGACATCACCATGTACTCCCATGGGTGTTTAGTTTACGACAATATCTACAGTTGGTAGGTTTTTCTTAGATAAAATGTATACCTTGGCAGAGAGACAAAAAAGACAAAGATTACTGCACAGCCATCTATTCCTCAAGCACACACACATACTGGTTGAATTTGGCACGAGGGCGAGTAATGGTTCAGTATATCAAATTTTATTAACAAGAGATTTCACAAAAATGAAATGCACTGTCAATAATTGAAAGGACAAAAAACTGAACCAGTGACTCGCAGCTTGTGAGCTGTAAAGCCACGTCAAGGCCCCAACCGCTTTACAGGCCATTCACACACCTTTCATACGTGATACACACAAGACCATTCACACCACCAGGCATGAAACCAACACATTACAACATTCACAAAAAGGGACAAGGTACACCCTGCTTGAGAAAGACAGAAAAGACAAATATTTCTGCACAACCACCTATTCCTCAAGCACACATACATATCGGTTGGATTTGGCACGAGGGTGAGTGATGGTTCAGTATAAACAGTTGTATTAACCGGAGATTTCACAAAAATTAAATGCACTGTTAATAATTGAAAGGACGAGAAACTGAACCATTGACTCACAGCTCGTGAGCTGTAAAGCCACGACAAGGCACCAACTTCTTTACAGGCCATTCATACGTGTGACACATACAAAACCATTCACACCGCCAGCCGCGGGCCCAGCACATTACAACACTCACACCAGCAGACAGCGCCATTCAAGGGCCCATCACTTTCACACGCCCACATTCCTGACACAGCAACCACACCAGCTCACAGATTGCGTGGAGTGGCGTTTGGCTAGCAGTGTGTGTAGGGACCAGCAGCAAGTCACTACTCACACACCACCAGCCAAGCGCCAGTCCATGCACACCGCCAGCCGAGCACCAGTCCACGCACACCGCCAGCCAAGTGCCAGTCCACGTACACCGCCAACCAAGCGCCAGTCCACGCACACCGCCAGCCAAGCGCCAGTCCACGCACATCGCCAGTCAAGCACCCGTCCACACACACCGCCAGTCAAGCGCCAGTCCACGCACACCGCCAGCCAAGTGCCACTCCACGCACACCGCCAGCCAAGCACCAGTCCAGGCACACCGCCAGCCAAGCGCCAGTCCAGGCACACCGCCAGCCAAGTGCCAGTCCACGCACACCACCAGCCAAGCACCAGTCCACGCACACCGCCAGCCAAGCGCCAGTCCACGCACACCGCCAGCCAAGCACCAGTCCACGCACACCGCCAGCCAAGCACCAGTCCACGCACACCACCAGCCAAGCGCCAGTCTATACACACCGCCATCACATTTAGGATTTTTTTATACAAAAAGAAAACACAAACAAATTGCAAATAGATACAAATCTACTAACACAAAATCTGAAACTAAATACATTGCACAAATGCCAACCTTGAAACTGAACAAAAATTATAAAAAAATAGAGACCAGGCAGTTCACTTTACCACTCATGGATGCTCCCAAAAATTATTTTGCGTGTGTTACATTCTAAAACAAGCAGGCACACACAGTGCAGGGTTAAAAGGACACTCGGGGCAGTACATACGAGTCTCCTTCCGCATACCTCTTCGCCAACAGACTCTACATCTCCTACTGGAAAAGTCTTTTGAGGGTGTGGGAGGAATGAGATCAGGAAAGTGGCGATCTTTCAATCTAGCCACATCCTCCACCACTTCAACTCTAGGAACACTTGCTTGTTCCACTACAACAAGGCTGCCTATTACAGACTCCTGAAACTTAGCAAAAGTCATCTTTGACTCAGGACAAGAATCCTTGAATACAACAAAAGCATTAAAGGTTGCCAAGTGGAAAAGATGGATAGCCAACTTCTTATACCAAATGTAAGCCTTACGAAGAGCAGTGTAAGGTTCCAACCTCTGATTTACTCTATCAACACCACCCATGTGCCTATTATAGTCTAAAATGCACACAGGTTTGCGCGCTTCAGCAACCTGACCCCAAACAGTCACAGGTGAAGTGCTTTCATCATGGATGGTAGTCAGCATGTAGACATCTCTCCTGTCTGAAAACTTCACAGCTAGAAGGTCCTCGCAATGCAACGCACTGCACTGTCCCGTACAAGCTTTTGACAAGTTCTTTTGGGAAACCTTTACGGTTAGAGCGGATTATACCACAAGCAACAGTGTCCACTTTGGCCAATTCCCTGAACAACTGCACACCAGTGTAGAAGTTATCTACATTTAAATGGTGACCTTTGTTAAAAAGTCCTCTACCAAGTTCCCACACAATTTTCTCAGTCACTCCAAAAGTGGACGGACAACCAGGGGGGTTAATCCTGCACTCCTTACCGGTGTACACCCTGAAATTAGAGACATATCCAGTCCTACTGTCCCACAGCTTATACATCTTAATTCCATAGCGTGCCCTCTTACTAGGAATGGATTGCCTAAAAACCAAGCGGCCCTTGAACAAGACCAAAGACTCATCCACTGCTATTTCTTTCCCTGGAGCATAGATCTCAGCAAATCGATCTACAAAGTGATCAATGACAGGCCGAATCTTAAAAAGACGGTCACAATCAGGGTGATCTCGTGGCAATGCTAAACCATTATCGACAAAATGCAGCATCAGAAGCAAATACCTATCACGACTCATGACTGCCGGAAATATAGCCGTTGCCATCAAGGGACTAGTAGACTAATATGAAGACATTGATGGCTTCCTTAGCAAGCCCATCAAAAAAGTTAAACCCAAGAACTTCTTCATCTCTTCCAGATTTGTGGGAGTCCACCGGGTAGCTCTCGAGTGGGGCTTAAGGCTGGCACTGTTGTCCCTCAAAAACTGTTTGGCATACAAATTAGTCTGCTCAACAATCTCTGCCAAAAATACATCGTCCATAAACCAATGAAAAAATTTATCGGCAAAAAGTTTTCAGTATTCACTCTACACCCTGGAACACCAGTCACGTCTGGCAATGCCGGCTGCACCATGCATGGGGCGACCCAGAGGTCAGCACTTCCAACGGGAAGCCTTGCAGCACCAGGCTGCAGCCCAGATGCCTCTTGCTGCACTATCGGCACATCAATGTCCTCCTCTAAAACAGGCACTTCATCCACACTGAGAGTAGCTTCATCATCCGATGATTCCATTTGGAGAGAAAACTCACTGCCTGAATCTTCCACTCCCTCCTCTGCCTCAGATGCAGAGTCAGTCTCTGAACCATGGTCAGAGGAAGACTCAAAAGCATACCAACAACCTGCTGAGCAGTAATCCTGCGGCTAGCCATTATCCTTACTAAGAAAGGAGACTGCACAAACAAGTCAACAACAACCAACACTGTGCAAAATAAGTAAGTAAAAAAATGTGTGCCTTTATCACAAAGATCTATAAACTCAAAAACTATACGATTCACTTGCAAGAAACAGCTACACTCACCAGCACCTACTCTGCAGAGAGACAGCAAAAACCAACGATATCCCACTAGAAAGAAAAAAACAAAACCAATTACTCACAAGACAACAAAATACACATCGAGCACAAATGCAAAAAGTTTTTGACACTCAAACAACAGAAGTCAAACATACTGCTATTATTACACCATTTGCAAAAAACACATTCACGCAGAGAAATGAAACTCATTTACATTGTACAAAAAAAGACTCTTACCAAACACATGCAACTACACAAACAGCAGAACCACCAGTAACGAAACCGCAACCTGGAACTGTCTAAAGAGCAAAAGCATTGAACTAGAACAAAAAGAGAGAAATAAAGCATTACAATTGCAATTCACAAGAAATAAAACAATTAACATTATAACACGCTATGTCACTACCCAAATGGTCAATCTGCCAGATGGGCCTTTAAATAGGGCTGAGAAAAATGGGGGTGATCTTGCCCAAGGGATCGGGTGAGGTTGTCTGCCAGGCCGATATGTCCCCCAGCTGGGGCAGAAAATAGCAGACAGAAATGTGCCCCCCTTGCAAAAGAAATAAATCCCTGGTGCCTAGTAGGGTTTTCTGCCTCCCCCTCCCGCCAAGGGCAGAAAGGCCCAAAAGGGGCAGATCTGTCCCCAGGAGGGGCAGAAAAAACATTAAGCAAATTTTACCCCCTTGGAAGCAACCATGTCGCTTCCATTACACACAAGACAAAATCCCTGGAGCCTAGTGGGGTTTTCTGCCCCGGGGGGGCAGAATGCACATATAAAAAAATATGCCCCTGGAAGCGACCCTTGCCCAAGGGGTCGCTTCCATTTTAATTTTAAAATTAGTCCCTGGTGTCTAGTGGGATTTTCTGCGCCCCAAAGGCCAAAAAATGGGCTGATCTGCCACATAAAAAAATATGCCCCCTGGAAGCGACCCTTGCCCAAGGGGTCGCTTCCATTTAAATTTTAAAGAACTCCCTGGTGTCTAGTGGGATATTCTGCCCCCTGGGGGCAGAAAGGACAAATAAACGGGCCGATCTGCCCCCAGGGGGGCAGAATACACATTTTTTAAAAATGCCCCCCGGAAGTGGCCCTTGCCCAAGGGGTTGCTTCCATTTAAATTTTAAAGAACTCCCTGGGGTCTAGTGGGGTATTTTGCCCCCTGGGGACAGAAAGGCCAAATAAACGGGCCGATCTGCCCCCAGGGGGGCAGAATACACATAAAAATATGCCCTCTGAAGCGACCCTTGCCCAAGGGGTCGCTTCCATTTTATTTTTTTAACATCCCTGGCTCTAGTGGGCTTTTGCCCCCCTGGGACCAGAAACGCCAACAAATGCAGGCAATCTGTCCCCAGGGGGGCAGAAAAGTTTTAAAAATAATGTGCTCTCTAAGGAAGCGACCCCTGCCCAAGGGGTCGCTTCCTTTAAATAAATAAAGAACTCCTGGTGTCTAGTGGGGTATTGCAGAAAGGCCAAATAAACGGGCTGATCTGCCCCCCGGGGGGGCAGAATGCACATTAAAAAAAAATGTGCCTCTGGAAGCGACCCTTGCCCAAGGGGTTGCTTCCATTTTATATTTTTAAACATCCTTGGCTCTAGTGGGCTTTTCTGCCCCCCCCCCCCCGGGGCCATAAACGCCCAAAAATGCAGGCAATCTGTCCCCAGGGGGGGGCAGAAAAGTCTTAAAAATAATGTGCCCCCTAAGGAAGCGACCCTTGCCCATGGGGTTGCTTCCTTTAAATAAATAAAGAATCCCTGGTGCCTAGTGGAGGCATTCCTGCTGCACGATCGCGACGCTGTGCGCGATCGTGCAGCAGGAATGCCCTGCATTGAGACATCAGGGGAGAGGAAAAACTCTTTCCTCTCCCCCGATGCCTCAATACATGAAGATCTGCCCCCCGCCCCACAGGAGCAAGAAAACATACCTGTTTCCCTGTGGACGCCTGGAAGCAAATGGCTTCCAGGCGTCCAGCGCTTCCTGATGATGTTGGCGCGCGCTGTGCGCGCTGATGTCACAGGATCGCTGAGGGGGTCGGGGTGGCAGCGGAAAGTCTTCCGCTGCAATCCCTGCTTGGGGGTGTAGATGGGCTGCCCATGGGGGAGCGCCAGCGCTTTCCCCATGGGTGGGTGCCACGACGGATCGGTTCCGTCATGAGCACACGCCCACCGTTGCTCATGACGGAACCGCTCCATCATGAGTATGGAAAGGGTTAATGCTAACCCTTGAGGAGTGTAGTAAATTCAATGAACAATTACTGCAACTGGAAAAAGGAAAGATCATCAAAATTAGAGCAAATAATGAAATGGAACATCAAGGAGCTACAGGGCTGCTAACAGAAAATTGGATAGTTTAAAAAGTCTGTCAAAAACTGCAGGATTAGAAAAACAGTTATGTATCTGTAAAGATTGTTGTGGATTCTTACATAGCAATTTAAATGTTGAAGAAGGTCTAGTGAATGGTGCAATGGGTAAAGTTATGAAATTCATTAATAATTCAACCACAATTGACGTGGAATACTTAGCCATAAAATGTAATGATGTTGTTGAAGTCAAGCAGATTGGTAGATGCGTTGTATGTTTCCTACTCGTGAAAGATTTGTGTGTCCAGTGAAAGCAGTTCCCAGTGTCTTTAGCGTATGCAGTAACTATCCACAAATCACAAGGTTTAAATGTAGATACGGCTCCTGTTAATATTGGTGGTTGTGTATTCAAAGAAGGAATGTCGTATGCAGCTTTGTCACGAATTAGAAAATTGTCTGGTTTATTTCTGATTGATTTTGATAGCACCATAGTGCAAGGGTGTCTGCGTTGGGGGAAATGATTGTTAATGTGCAGGAAGGTCTCCATTCCTGCACATAAACAATCATTAATGGCTTTTTGAAACTTCTATTTGTGCTGCTTAATGCAGCACACATAGATGCTGCAAAACGTAATTTTCATTTTTTTGAATGTTTATGTGCAGGAAGGAACACCTTCCTGCACATAAACAATCAATGGTGTTTTGCTGTTTCTATGTGTGCTGCACAAGGCAGCACACATGGAAACAGCAAAAATGAGGAGAAATAAAGCATTTCTACTTGTTTCGCCTGTTTAAGACCAGGTTTTCCCTGGTCTTAATTTTGGTGCTGCCTCCTATTATGCCACCCTTATAAATAGGGAGCAGCGTCAAAATCAATGGGTGTTGCGGTGGAACACCCACCACAACACCCATTTCCCTCTCCTTTCACACTAAGTACAGCATGAAAGGGTGCCTTATTTACAAGGCAGTGTTAAACCACATTAAGTTAAGTGGCTTAATGGTGTCTTGTAAATAAGGCGAAGCCCTATCGCCAGCACGTCACTAAAAGTGTTAATGTGGTGGTGATAGGGGCTTGTAAATATGCCCCAATGTGTTATATTTTTCGTACATGGGTCAAGAACATTTTAGACATCATTTGACCTAACAGGGATAATGTTTACAAAAGAATATCCAATAATGAAGACTTCATAATTGTTGGACATTATGCACCAGATATAAAAATATCAGAAACAGTTTTAACATATAGTTGCTTTCATTAAGGTAGTACCTATCAGCAAGCCACTATTAACACACGTGTAGTGAGTGGAATGCACAGTATGACATATGTGTAACAATGTACTGTGCACACTTGTTTTTTGTTACAATCCATTGATTGTTTTTCCCCACTGTTTGATGATGATGCTTCATACAGACCACTGTTGAAAGTGAAAAAGTATGAAATCTAAAAACAGTAAAAAACTGTAAAACATTTACCTATATTGCAGTAAAGTTTTGGAGAAAAAATATTGTATCTTTTTTTGGTTGCGTAATGTTGAAAATGAAATCATAATACATTTGTCTCTTTTTATATTTTTTCACCCTGGTTGCAGATCGGGATATATTATGTGTGTCAAATCACTAATCTAGTAATGGATTCATCTAGTCACTACTCATATACTCATCCCATCTCCCGGCACTACACTTCCACTTATCCAATCACCCTGGCACTATCTAGGAAGTCATCCAGTCACTCAGGTAATGCACTTGCACTCATCCACTCTCCCAGCCTCTACTCAGGCACTTATCCAACTACCCAGGCAGTAGCCATGGAGTCATCCCTTTAACTCAAGCACTACCCATGCTGTCATGAAATCAACTAGGCACTACACTTGCACTCTTCAATTCACCCAGTCACTGCACTTGCACTCATACATTCACCCAGGCATTATTTCTGCGGTCATCCAATCACCCAGGTGTTACGCATAGTGTGATCCATTAACTCAGGTACAACCCATGCAGTCATGCAATCACACAGGCACTGCACTTGCACTCATTCATTTACCCAGGCACTGCACTTGCGCTCTGCACTTGCACTCATTCATTCACTCTTGCACTCACACACTCATGAAGGCACTTTCAAACCCACTCAGGCATTATAGTTAGGAAACAACATTAAAAGAAACCTTAGAAATTCACTGAAAAAAACAAATGTTACAGGGAGGTTATAGTTAGGAACTAGAACAAAAAAAACGTAGAAATTCGCTGAAACAACCGAAGGTTACTGGGACATTATAGTTATACTCACACTTCACTCATACAAAACCAGTGAAATTCAGCGGTTATAGTTAGCTGAGCTAACTATAACTTACACCTGACAATGCATTGCTTATGACCTCACATATTACATCACTCATTACATGCTCTGTGGCATCACTGATTACATAAATGACATCATTGAAGACATCACTAATGACATCATTCACAGAAGCACTCACACATCGACTCACACCCCAAAGAACCTCTCATACACCCACTCACACACCATCACACAATCACTCACATACCCAATCACAGACATGCAAATACTCACACAACCACTCACTCATCCATAGAGCCACACACACGCAAACTCACACTTGCATACAGCCACTCCCAGAGCCACTCAGTCACCTATACAGCCACTGACACACCCACTCATTCACCAATACGGTAAATCACACAACCACTCATTCACCCAAACACCTACATACACACCCACATATACACCTATACAGCAATACACACACACACTCAAACACCCATACAGCCACTCAGACAAGCACTCACAGATACCAACAGTCACACAGCCACTCACCTAATTTATGTTAGAAGTAGTATCATTCATTATTAGTACACCTAGTATACTATTTGTACTTTTATAGTGTGTTGGTATGTATGTTTAACACTCATAAACCTTTAGAAAATACTCACAATCACTAGATGATGTTATCAGTGATGTAATTTGAGATGTCATCAGTAAAGTCATCAGTGATGTCTCTTAGCATGTCATGAGTGATGTAATATGTGAGGTCATAAACAGTGCATTGTGGAGGTGTAAGTTATAGTTTGCTCAGCTAATTATAACTGCTGAATTTCACTGGTTTTGTATGAGTGAAATCTGAGCCTAACTATAACGTCCCTGTAACCTTTGTCTTTTTCAGTGAATATATATAGATATATAGATAGTAGATAGATAGATAGATAGATTGACAGATAGATATATAACAGAGAGAGAGAGAGAGAGAGAGAGAGAGAGAGAGAGAGAATATGCAATGGGTAACTGTGTAATATTAGCCTGTATTGCCATCAATGCATTCTGGTAACATTTATAAACCACAAGGCCATATGCCTCATGGTTAAATAAAGGCCTCCTGAACTCCTAGAAAGCAGTTTTGGACCACATTGCACGTTACTTGTTATGATTTTATTTTTTTATTACATGATTTATTAATTAATTTTAGTACTCTTTAGAAGGATTTGAGCATCATTCATTGTGCTTACATTGTTTGCCTTGGAGTGCATTTATACTTGTTAATGTATTACAAAATGTGTGTTTTTGTAGGGGATAATTTACTGATCTTTAACATTTGTTTTTTTCAATATTTCTGTAAAATTAAATGAGGCTTTTAAATGCAAAGTTCATTGTAAGGAAGTTAGGAAGTGTATTCTAAAATGTGTGTTTTTGTAGTTCATTGACACTATCGAATATATTTAACAAGACATATACAATGTTAATATTAATGTTTATTTTCACAAACTAGGCGGAATTAACTGGTAGATGCTTGCATCATGGATGAGTATGCAAGGGGAGCTTACCAGGTGTTCCGTTTAATGCTCTGACAAAAGCACTGTCACTGGGAAAGCATTTTTCTTTTTCTGGAAAGGCAAAATGGTGTGTTAACCATTCATTTAAATTTTTTCTTTGTAATCATATTAATGATAATTGCCTTATTGTAAAGGTACTGACCGAAACCCAGACAGTACACTTGAAAACAACTTCCAAAACAGGAAAACGTGTGTGGTGCCCCCATGCAGGCAATACTGGGGTTAATGGCCTTTGACATCAGCTTGGAGAGTTGTAGATGTTCAGAATAATGCATGTGTTACACCCTAGAGCTGGAACGTGTGACATTTTGTGTAGGTGTAATGTTAAACATTTTGAGACAACACACAATTTAGATTTTTTTACTTCAAATTGAAATCAGAGGGTTGCTCACTTTCACACAATTTCCTGAACTTCTTGTTGTAGGAGAGTAGGATCTGCCTCTTATGTTGCCCCCACTTTTTTTCTGATGTTTATACTGGTTTCTGGCTATAGTCAGGCTGGGACCCGGCTAATCAGGGCCCCAGCCTCTCTGTTCTCTCTAAACGATTTGGAGTGCACTCTAGGTGCACTAGTGATCGGATACTGTGGTACCTTATGAGTCCCTAGTATATGGTACCTTAGGTACCAAGGGCATGGGTACTTCACAGGCCTACCAGGGGCTGCAGCATGTATTATGCCACCCCTGGGAAGCAGACTAAATCTGACACCGCAGGCCTGCTACTGCAGCCTGAGTGAGGAAGTGCTAGCACCCCTCACTGAGATATAGGTTCCCTATATCTCTCCTGCACACACATATAACCCTATGAGTCACCCCTAAGGCAGGTCCTATCAATCCGGAGGACAGGGTGCTTGGCTTCTATGTGAGGGGGTGCCTCTGCCTGAGCAGGGCCCCTCTGCAGCTCTCAGAGTCCATTCTCTGGTGCTGTTTGTGGATGTGGTTAAACCATATACTTTTAAGTGCATTATATCCTCGCGGTAAAATGCTAACTTTGGAATGGCTGCATCGAAACATAAGGTGTTTGGTGTCAAACACCTTGGAATACTACCCCCCCGCCAGTCCTGGCGGCGGGGGTAGCATTCCACCCTTCTAGAGGGATAGACATGTACCTACTGTGGAAACGCGGTAGAATCCGGACAGAGCCCTGGCATCACAAAATGGATGCCACCAGTCACAGACACTGGGCTGCCCTCCTGCTGATGACCAACACTCGCAGTGGAGGGAGCCCAACAATAGATATCCTGTCCCAAGGGGGTGTGACCACCTCCCAGACAGGGTTTAGTGTATTGGGGCTGGGTGGGTGCACTCTTAGAGTGCTTTGAAGTCCTGCAGTGGGGGAGCAGAAGGCTCCTCTGTGCATATGCCAGTTCAAACCGGCTCAGGGGCTACCTGTCCCTGCTCTGGCGCGAAACTGGACAAAGGGAAGTGGGTGTAGCCACCCACTCCCCTGACCCTCCCATAGGTAGGGTCATAGAGCTAGTCCCTCCCCTCCTTTTAGTATAAGAGGGGGAACCTGTGCATTGCACCCTAGATTTCCCTGGACGACGCCCTACAAGGAGAATCCCGGACCTTCGACGTTCCACTACCTTTGGAAGACTGAAGTGACTCCCTGCTTCGCAGGCACCAAAAACTACAAACAACGGTCGCAAACTACGCCGCTCCCACCTGAGTCCGAAGTCCCTGCAGCCCAAGAAGTGGATTTCCTGACTTCTCAAAGGCCATCGTGAGTCCCCAGCGAAGCTGAGGCCAGTGGACCCCAAGAGTAATGAGAAACTGCGACCCCTGGGTACCGTGCACTATTGTCAAGTGCAACCCCTCACAACATTCCACAAACTTGTGCTTTAGACCACGGGTGGTCCCAGCCTCCAGCAGAAATCCCTCCTAATATCAGTGGCCTACCACATCCCGAGTGACCGTGGGCCCCTGTGAGAGAATCCTCCCGAGGTGTCTTTGTGACCCCTTGCCAGCCGGCTTGTGGGTCCCCAGAAGACTTTCCAAAAAACCAAAGGGCTCCCCTGGTTGCTCCAGGCCTGCCCTGACTTACCTTCGCTGGGTGAGTTCCACAGACCTTGCTGGTCTGCGCCATTGCCTCTTCACACTTTCCTCAAGACTTGCTGTTACCAAGGCTTGTTGGCTCCGATTGAGTTGCCGACACCGCAGTAAGCCGCAGACATCGTGGGACACGCCGAATCCAGCTCCTGGTCATCGTCGACACCTCCTGGACCTCGTGGCTGAAGAGTCAAGGCAACCATGAATGACCTGAACCCTGCGACGACGGTGGGCATTCATCTTCCTTGCCCCGAGTCACTGCCAAGTGACTTTGAACACTGTCCCCTCTGCTTTCAGGTCATCCTTCCACCGAATCCAGGCTTGGATTCCACCGGACACTTCTTCAACCATCACAAGCAGCAAGTCTTCTTTGTTCGCCATTGAAAACGACGCCGCGACCCGACACCAAAGGACACCTGTGCACCCGGCTTCCCTGGGTGAGGTAACTCCAGCACTACGGTGCTCCTGTAGGTGTGGGCCCTCGAACTACTTACCCTGTAAGTGACTTGCTTGTAGGTTCACCAGAAGTATCCTAAAACTCTTACTTTCCCCATGCGATTCTCGCACTGACTCGTACATGGTTCGCGTCTGTGTTAGACACACCGCGTCCGACTCCCTTGCAAATCCTATCTGTAGACCGTATCCTTCGACTCGTACTGAGTCCGATCGGTGTGTTCGCCTCGAACACGCAAGGGACCTTGAACATTGATATCTCAATCGCGTCTGAGCGCATAGACTCGTACAGGATTCGCATCGGTGCCAGGTCACCGCTTCCGTCCCCTGTGGGTCTCCTACAACTACCTGGGGTGGTTCTTGGGGTCCCTCGATTCTAGATGCCCTAGACCTAGGTCTAGCAAACTAAGATTGTAATATTCAATTGTGCTAAACTTATCCTGATAATATTTGACTTGTACATATGTTCCTATCCTCTAATCTCATAAAGAGATTAGTAGAGAGTGTTTATTAATAAATACATATATATTTGATATATATACCTGTGTGGTGTCTTTTCATTTGGTGATTCAAGAGATTGTGTGGTAAAACAAGCTGCTTTTCATTCCTTCAAGACTTAGCCTGAAGGCTGCTCTCCACAGCTACCACTAGGATAGCTTTCTATAAAGGTTGTCTTAAACCTATCTACCATAAGAGCTCGAATTGTTCTGGTGCAAGGTGTCCACTTTAATTAGTGAACAGCATATACCAGGCCAACTTCTCACACTTGTCTTATATCAGAATGACTCTGGTGTAAGTGTTGCATTGAATGGGAGAAGGTGCATCAATATTCCTTAGTTTACGTGAGATGTTATCTAAGGAAAATTGGTATGCAAAAGAAAGAAAAAGATGTTTTTACATTTCTTATATACTAATCATACAGCATACAGAGAATCAAAGACATTCTAGTATATATATTTTTTGTCATGAATGTCTTTCCATTTACCACACATCCTGTGAGAAATGTGAATTTTTGTGCATCTTTCCATACATAATAAATTACTTACTCTTGATTACATACCTGAAAGTACAAAAGTACAGATCAGTTTGCAGAACACACTGAATGCCTTTGGTATGATTAAAACATGTCTGTGGGGACTTATGGAGAAGAAAGCGAACTACAGCCTATTGTTTTTCGACATGTTTCAACCTTTGTGGTTAGGCCACTAAGGGTGCAGAACATTTGGCTGTACCTTTGAAGGTGCCATTTTATGGTTATTGCCTTAATGTAGTGTCTTTGTATGTCAGAGGAGTGTCGGTAGGACAATTGACAACATGTAACATAAAACACAAAATCAGACCTACTTGCCTCTTGTTTTCCTGGGCATATATTAATGCTCTTGGTGGTATTAAATAATACCCTACTAGGATAGGTGGGGCCTGGACACATAGGTAGTTCCAGTGGCACTGTGCCCTTGTAGTGAGTTTGGCTAGTGGGGTGATAAGGAAGTGGCCCGATTAGGGACACCCAGGTCACTCACAACCACCTCTCAGCCTTCCATACAAAATGAAGAGTCGGTCAGACAGTAGAGAATACAAACCAATAATAGTTTATTCAGAGTACACTCAGAGCGGAGCCCTATCTGCCCAGTCGCTAGGAGTGCTGCAGAGGGACTGGCATCAGTAAGCATAACGATACATTACGTACACTTCAAAACCAATGAAAGCACGCCCACCATGGAATTTTCCAGGGAGATGCAGCTGGACAGTAAATTACAAAGGAGCAAGTTTCAATTCTGAGGCCGGGCACACATTATCTACTATTCAAGGTCACTCTGCCTGTACCCACCACTAGACAAATGGGAGAAGGCCTATATCTAACAGGAAAGGTAAGCGCTAATAAGAACAGTGCATTCATTAGTGTAGCAAAACTCAGCTCCGAAGAAACATGACCTAGAGAAGGCTGTTTCTCGGAAATGGCAAAGGATTAGTTTTGATTATGATACAAAATGGCGCCCTTACACAAAATGCTAACTTACGTAAAACAATGCGAAAGCATAATTTTCCATTCTAACAGGTGTGCATCTCATATGCTTTCTGATTTCCCTCTCTCCTGGATATTAACAAGTCTCACTAAAGAATACGTTGTAAAATTCACTCCATTTGCCACCAGACACACATAAAAATAGATGTAAATGAAAAAGAAAGCAATCTCTATTAAAAGCAGTGTCTGCCTAATTTAATACATTTGACATATGTCAGTCGTTGAAAACATACCAACAACTGCAACGGAAAACAAAAAATAGCACAATTATTGCCCATTATCCTGTTGCAATTGAATCCAGGTCACTGGGGGTGCTACAGCACCTGCAGCCATAGTCGACAGGCTATTTAGGCTGATGCAGCTTCGGCATTTCCAATGATTGATGTTACGAGGTCCAGGTACAGACCAGGACTTTTCACATTGTGCACTAGAACGTTAAGGTAATGTAAACATCAATACACTGAACCAAAAATGTCTTTTTTAAGTACTGAAATTGTGCTTTTTTGAAAAGCATGAAGTAAACTTACCTTTCTTGAATTTTGAAATGTTATAATTCATAGAAAAGGGAGCTACATTTTTCCCTATGGAAACAATGCATCTGATTTACAATAGGTAAAATAACTTTTAAATATTTTTTCCACATTTTTTTGTGCTAATTTCTAATTTGTTCTTTTTAGGTTTGAGCCAGCGTGAGCATGTGCTAGTGCATGCGTCTCACTTGCGGGACACTATTCTATACAAAAAAGGGTTTTGAGCCCACACTTTACTCATCATTTCCCATTACCTACTGAATCAATTGTAAGTCCATTGCTGAAGTTTTCCTCTGAAGACCCAGAGCTTCGAAGTGGATTTTTTACCTTCAATGTTGGAGTGATGTATGTTGATGAAGATGCAAGTGGCATGGCTTCAGTGTATGAGTATGACACAGATGGTTCATTTTTTATTACTTTCTATTATTTTGTATGTGATTGTTAATTTGTATCTGTACATCATAAAACCTTTTCAGCAAATGGAATATTTTTTTTATTTTGATGCGTAAAGTTTTTTGTTACAAAAAAAACATCTCACCTAATTAATGTAGATTGGTTAGGTAGTAAAACCATGATACTATTTACTGTTCAAGGTCTATGCATCATTTCTAACTGAGACCATCTGTTATTATATACGTTTTAGCCCGAACAGTGTGAAGAAGATAGCTAACAGTGTATAATGGGGATGGTTTTTGCTGATAGGTTCTGAGTGATATCAAAGAGACATTGAGCGCTTTAATGAGGGACTCTGCGTGACATCAAATAGACAAGAGCAAAGTTCAGGTTTTCTATGATGTCACTCAGAATTGAGGTAAAAAATATCCCCATTATTCACTGTTTTAGGTGGAAGCCTACCAGACAGTGCAGAATGCACTCCGTCTACTGCTTAACATCGGCTTTGTGGTTTGTAACTCACATTTGCTTGCTTTCAATTTCCTGGCTTAATTTATTTTAGGCTATGCAGCATGTCTTTATCCCTCCAGTGGAGCATAGCCAGTTTATTGTATTTTTACACAAGTGCTCACTTTCTGTAAACATGCCCTTACATTTTGTTCTTATCTTTTCACATTTGCTGTGCATTCAAAGACAGAGGTCAAGTGACAGGCTCTGTCTTCTGAGCTGTCAAAGGAAATGATTTTTTTCTCATACACAACACAATTTAAATGTCTGTAAATGATCAGTGCAAATATTTCAGAATGTCTCAGAATTAGGAAAGCACAAATAATGCATATTTTTTTAAACTCTGAAGTATGCTGGAAGCAAACATTTTAAACCTTAAAAAGAAAATCAATACACTAGGTGATGCCACTTCTGACTTTATCGTTTCTGCGCTGCATAGTTTTTTTCCAGTAAAACTGTATGTCTGTGCAAATGTAGTACTCATTTCAATTGAAAATGTGTTGTCTCAAACGGCAGTGCACTACCACATCATGTTTACTCCACTCTTTGCGACTCCACTCTACAACACTCTACTCCACTCTGTGCCATTCAGCGCCCCTCCACTCTACTCCACTCTGTGCTACGCCACTCTATGCCACTCTACAACCCTCCACTCTATGCGGGAAACAACCTTTACTACGCATGCATTACATCGCATGCCATTAGATCGCAGTCTTACAACGCAAGTCGTTACAACGACTTGCGTTGAGGGCGCTATAGGACAAGGAATAGTTTAATTAACTATCCAACACCTTCCCTACTGTACATAGGCTGGAGATGGAATAGTAAATTAAACTACTCCTAAGTCCAGCGCCCTCCAACGAAAGTCGTTGTAACGACTTGCGTGGTAAAAACCGCGATCTAATAGCATGCGATGTGAATGCATGCGTTGTATCATCATACATTCCTCTATGCCACTCTATGACTCTCTACTCCACTCTAGGCCACACTTCTTTACTCCATTCAATGACAACCAACCCCACATTCACTCTGCTCCACTCTACGCCACTCCACATTTCAACACTCCACTCTTCGACACTCCACTCTATCCCACTCCACTGTGCTCTATGCCACTCTACACTACTCTATGTCACTCCACTCTATGATACTGGGCACCACTGTACTATCCAACATTCTGCGCCACTTCACTCTAGGCCACTGTACTCCTCTCTATACCATTACTCTCTATACCACTCAACTCTATGTCATTCCACTCTACGACACTCCACTTTACACCTTTCTATGACACTTTACTCTATGACAATCTAGGACACCCCACTCAACTAGTCTCCATGCCACTTTACTCCATTCTATGACCTCATGTAGTGCTACTCCACTCTATGACATTTTATTCAACTCTACCCTATGCTGTGCCGCTCCATTCTACTATACTCCATGCCATTTTACTCCACTCTGCACCACTCTACTCTATGACACTTTACTCCACGCTATGCTACACCACTCTACAACACTCCTCTCCCCTTTTCTCCAAGTAACTCCATTCGGACATTCTACTTCACTCTATGCTACTCCACTGTACAACACTTAACTCCACTCTATGCTATGCCAACTCTACAATACTTCTCTCCCTTCCACTCTACGTCACTTCACTCTGACACTCTACTCCACACTTTGTTACTCCATTCTATGACATGCCACACCACTCTATGGCACTTATCTCTAGGCCACTCTACTCCACTCCACGACTCAACTCGAATCTATGGCACCCTATGCCACTCCACTCTACGCCACTATACTCCACTCTACTCATCTCCACACCATTTTAATCCACTCTATGCTGTGCCATTCCACTCTACTCCACAACACTTTACTCCACTACACAACACTTTACTTCACTCCAATCTACACCCCTCCACTCTATGATGTCCCACTCTATGACCCTCCACTCTATGCCACTCTATGCCACTCTACAACTCTACGACACTTTACGTCACTCTGTGACACTCTATGACACTCCATGAGACTCAATGCCATTCCTCTTTAATCTTCTCTACTCTACGATATATTACTCTACTCTACTCCACTCAACACCACTCCAATCTACACCACTCAATGCCACCCCACTCTACAACATTCTATGCTACTCCACGCTACTACACTCAGTGTCCCTCCACTCTATGCCCCCTACTCTATGCAGCTCCACTCAGCCATGCTGAACAGCAGCCACGCTGCTTTACAACATGGCTAAAACACATTACAAAGCCAATAGCTCTTGCATAGGTGAGATGTATTGGCTTTGCTAAGGGTTGTTTGTATAGTGCTCAGACAATCATGAAGGGGTCGATTCACAGAACTAATCTGAGACAAAATCCTAAACTTACTACTTCTGGTATTCAGAGAAGGCACTTACGATTTTTGGTATTCACAGAAATCCCTTACAACTCCTGGGCCCGATTCACAAAAGTAATCTGAGACAAAATCCTAACTTTACGACTTTCGGTATTCACAGAAGGCATTTAGGAGTACTAAAGTTAGGATTCCTAACTTTACTACTCCTAAACTGAGAAAAATCCTAACTTTACGACTTTCGGTATTCACAGAAGGCATTTAGGAGTACTAAAATAATCCTAACTTTATGACTTTCGGTATTCACAAAAGGCATTTAGGAGTAGTAAGTTAGGAATCCTAACTTTAGTACTCCTAAATGCCTTCTGTGAATACCGAAAGTCGTAAAGTTAGGATTTTTCTCAGTTTAGGAGCAGTAAAGTTAGGAATCCTAACTTTAGTACTCCTAAATGACTTCTGTGAATACCGAAAGTCGTAAAGTTAGGATTTTGTCTCAGATTACTTTTGTGAATCGGGCCCAGGAGTCGTAAGGGATTTCTGTGAATACCAAAAATCGTAAGTGCCTTCTGTGAATACCAGAAGTAGTAAGTTTAGGATTTTGTCTCAGATTAGTTCTGTGAATCGGCACCCTTGTCTTTTCAGGGCACCAATAAAAACTTAACAAGATCAAAACATCTAGGATCTCTGCAAGTAGTATATATTTCAACATAGAAATAGCAAAAGCTATATGTTACATACAATCATAATATACACTCTAAAAAGTTTCAAACTGCCCTGTGACTGCAAAGGAGGTAATATGAGGTTGTGACAGACCTTTCTTTGATGAAGTGACATCATTGCACGTTGACTAGGCTAATTATTCCCTCATCTAATTTTTAACACTAGTACTCTGCTTTTGGGGGTTTAAGAGAGGACAGAGTGTGTGTTCAGCCCAAGTTTGTTACTGCTACACAAAATAAGTAAATAAATATGTGGCCTATTCATGGTTCTGGAGTCTGAGAGTGTTCGTTCATTCAAGGGACTTTTGTACACTGGTAAGTCATCTCGCAGGACATGCTTGGCATCTAACCTTGAAGAAGCTGCTCACATGGTCAGAGACCCGCCAACAATTTGGTGAGCCTGGCTCTCATGTTTGCCACACCCCTATTTCTAGTACCTGCAGGCATTATAGCAAACAGCAACCACTACTCCCTGCTGGGGTACATGTTTTCATCTACTGTAAGCAGACAGGCAGTTTAATAATGATATTGCTTGGCCCCTGACAAAGTGGGTCACAGCACAAATAATCCATACTGCATGCATTCTTTACTGTGTCGAACAAAGAATACTTATGCTGTAGAGCATTTTGCCTTTATTCTTCCTTTTGTAAAATCTAGGGCATGCCACTGCGAAGCCAGCAGAACAAATGGAATTGCCTGACGTTTTGCATCCACTTGACGCAAATTGAAAAACAAAAAATGCCCACTGATATTTCCAAGCATATATATCTAACTCAAGAGAATCGTCTAGCAATGTCTTGCAATACTGCAACATTGTGAAAGGTGAAATCTACTGACTCTGTCAATGCTTGTTTTATTTGAGGTACGTTCAAAGATTCCATCCAGCCAGAAAGCTCCTTGCTAGGTGGCAATGCATTTTAATAATTATTTGTACTGCTATATATTATTTTACTTTACTATCTGTATTATTCAGTATTATCACTTATTCCCATTCACACAGGTTTATGTGCATTATTCTAAACCTAATCCCTATTTAACATACATTTAATAATTCAAAACATAGCTCTACGAGTCTTTTTTATAAATAGATTCAAAATACTTTTAATGTGTCTGTGTGACCTCATTTTCCCTGTCTCTGATGCCATCTGGCTGCATCCTTCTTGAACAAGAGGAATGCAGGACCGCTCTTATGGTCTTATGCCTAAGGGCCTGATTTATATTTCTGCGGACGCGATGCTCCCTCACAAATGCGACCGATAGTCCGTCCGCTGTACCACAATGGTTATTGGATATAATGCACTTGTGATATACATTGATGGCTAAATCCAAACTTGACTTCTCTCCACTAAGAATAAATGGACCCTTTTTTATAACACATTTTTGTCGTGCTCTTTGTAAAAGACAAAGCAGAGATGCGAATTTTGGACAGCTACTTTTGACAACATTAAATTTGATTTTCTTCATAAAAGGGCATCATTTTTCCTTCCCAAATGCTGAGACCCCACTCCAGTTGTGAGCCCTTTCTTTGATGTTTTAGGCAGTGTGCGCATAAACCTTCATAACTTGTATTCCACAAAAGCTATCCAGTGCAAATGTGTCTTATTTTTTCCCATATAGTTGGCATTCAAAAGGTTCAAAGGTCTTGGGGATTCTCCTAGAGGAAACAGGAGACAATAGCTCAGATCTAGTGGAATTTTAATTTTCCATGGGAAAATGGAAACAAAGGTGATGTGCAAGGAAGTATGGGGCATATTAGCAAGAAGAGGCGATAATCATCGCTAACCCTGCTTAGCGTGATTTTTTTATCGCTGGCTATCGCTGGAATATATCGCCACGCTAACGCTGTATTAGCAACGATTAGCGCTATGGCGATGAATATTCCAGCGATAGCGGGGGAAATGGGCCAACATCGCTGAAAAACCAGCGATGTTGCATGGAGAAGGGAGAACACCTTGCTGATACGACCCTGTGGTCGTATCAGCATAATCCACCCCCCATGTTAGGTATGGCTAACACCTGCTAATTGCAGGTGTTAAATAAATGGCGATGACCCCGGTTAGCGCGACTTTTCACGTCGCTAACTGGGGCCATGGCCACCTTGCTAATAGGCGATAGGCCTGTTAGCGAGTGTTTCCCAGGTTTGTTCGTCGGGAACGCCCACTTTGCATGTCATTAGCGATAAATATCGCTGACATGCAAAGCGGTAAAAACGGGCGCTAATGCCCGCAAACTGTCTCTAACTGCTGTTAGAGACAGTTTGCTGATAGGGCGATATAAATATCGCCGCTTTAGCGGCAAAAAGTGCCGCTAAAGTGGCGATAGTGCCCTTGCTAATATGCCCCTATGTTTTCTTGTTTTCAAGTATGACATCAGCTAAAGGTTTGCTGTTCTATGATCACTCTTTCCAACTTTCATGAATAGGCAGAAGTGTAAAAAAGATATCACAAGCCAACAAGTCATTTTTTGTTGTTTTTGGGGTTCCTGCCTACTTGCAGTTTGTGGTGCTATCAGCAGTGGACAAACTTCTTTTTTTTTCGAAGTATTTTTATTGGGATTTTGAACATTTACAATCTTCTCTGCATTTTGCATAGTATTGTCAGGATTTCAATCATATCCCCTTAGGGGTACATCTTGTTGGTTTTTTTTTTACTTCCTAGAAGCGAACTACAACTCATTACATCTATCGGAGCACAGTGACCACACACTGTTGAAGCTCTAATCCAATACAAATCAAGTAACATCCCCCTCAAACCCGCAACTCATGCATCCTGGAGAGCACCTTCTTTTAGTCCATAGTGCCAGAGATCCTGTATATCTGTTGACAGTGGAGCGAGTTAGATATATGCCTACGTCCCACAGCAGGGGACTGTCATTGCTCGTATAAAACTCATAATATCTCATTAGTTGGCCAACCAAACTGGCCTAGAGCCGTGTCTGGTGGCTCAGTGGACTAATGCGTTCACTGCAGGGTCCTGTGTTCGACCTCATGGCCACAGGTTCAAATCACGGCGGGTCCACTTAGCCTTTCATCCATCTGAGGTCGATAAAATGAGTACCATTGAGTTGGGTAACAAGAAACATCTGTTATTCAGCGCCAAGATGCCTACGGGTGAACGTGCGCTTTACAAATACACATGTTATGTTATGTAGGTGAAGATCCTGAATCAGCTGGGTCGGTGTTCCAACAATCGATTGTGGGGTACGTGATAAGTTGTGACGTGTTGCACAATAGGTTCAAGACGGCCTAACATCAGTATGCCCCTCAGTTTTGAAGACGTTCATTATTTCGTCTCACTATTCAGGGATTTTTTTTTTTTTTAGGTAACCCCCTTTCATTCCTCCCTCCGGAGCGCCCTGAGGACCTTTCAATGCCAGACATCTAGCCCGGGGGCTTCAGCCATCTTCCATCGCTTCGTGATGGCTCTCTTGATTAATTACCCGGCCAGATCGACAAATCTTGTTGCGTCTTTGGGTGCCTTAGGCCGGGCATGAATCCCCTGGAGGCACCCCTTCACGCTGCCCATATCTGTTCTCCCCGGAACGCGCTCTAATATTTGGAGCCCTGCAGACCCGAAGGTATGCAATATGCGGCAACTCCAAAGCATGTGCTGGAAGTTGCCCATGTTATATCTGCAACTAGGGCAGTTCGCCAATGCCGATGGGTAGATTTGATCTGTCCTCAATGGGGTGGCGCATGCTTTGTGTAAGTTAAACTGGATATATCTGAATCTAGCTTTGCTGGAATGTTTCTTCGGGTACTCTACTGCCTTGCCATTGAAAGAGCGACCTGCTATGTTTTCTTATTTATCGCTTAATGTGTTGAGAGAGGACCTAGTCATCTTGAGGAAGGCTTTGTAGAGCCAGGTTATCGTCCTGTGGCTAATGCCCATCGAGTATAGTGTCTGGAGAAAGGTGTGCACAGAAGGTTCAGCGGCATCTATGTTCCATCCCTGCTTAAGGACATGTGCAACTCTTACATGGAGAAGGATTTGCCCTCGGGGACATCACACTCATCTAACAATGTCTGGAAACTGATTAGTGAGCCATTTAGAAAAAGGTCCCCCAATGTGTCAATGTCCCCAGGACTTCAGTGTGATTGGTTGGTCTTGGCTTGTAATGTGTCTCCTTGCAAATAGCTCCTTTAGTGGGATTACAGGTGCCTTTGTTAGCGTTGGTCTTGTATAAGCTATACCTTGTTTTAAAAATTCGGATGCTGTTTAAACCATCAAGGGAGGTCTCTCTGTGCCCATGTGAGTGAAATCAGCAATATCTGGACTGCCCCTTCCATATATGCATCAGTGTAGTTAGTCTGTTTCATGAGTGTGGTTACCTGCCAGGCAATGTGCCAGCCATCGCAACTGGGCAGCCAAGTAATAGCTGTTAAAATTGGGGGCTCCCATCCTGCCCTTGACTGTTGGCAGTTTCAGCTTGGTCTGTGCTACCCTGTGCCTACCCGTTCAACAGATAAGGGGCCAGACGCTCAAAGCTTTTTTCAGCTCACAAACAGCCTGATTTGCGCAATCGTGCCATTTGCGACCTGAAAAAAGCATTTTCAAATGTACATATCCCTATTTGCGATTCGGTAAGCTATTTCCAAATCACAAATTGGGTTTGCTAGTGCTATTAGGAAGGGGCATGACAAGGACATCCCTTTTTAATAACGAGTCGCAGGGTCATGTATCAATGTTTTGCGACTGGAATGCAGTCGCAAAACATTCATCCTTTACCTACTCTGTGAAGGAAGTGGTAACCCATTCGCAAACGGGAAGGGGTTCCCAAGGGACCCATCCCCTTTGTGAATGTGGGCGGCAACTTTTTCCAACGGACTACTGCCTACTCTTAAAAAATGAAAAGGAAGCTTTTCTTTTTCTTTTTAAATGCATCCCATCTTACTTTAAGGAAAGCGGGCTGCATTTCAAAATAAAAAACTACTTTATTTAAAAAGCAATCACAGACATGGTGGTCTGCTGACCCCAGCAGGCCACCACCCCTGTGAGCGCTAGCTATTCTCAATGGGTCGCAAATTGTGACTTGCCTCATGAATGTTAATGAGGGAGGTCTCTTGTAATGCATTGGGAATCACAAACAGGGTAAAACGCACTGTTGTACGTAGCTGTTTACAATTTCCTAACAGCGAATCGCAAAAACTCGCTATTAGGAAATTGCAAATGGAAGTCTATGTGCATCAGGCCCCAGATCCCAAAAAGTGTGTGAAGTTCTCCGAATATACTGTACTGCAGTGCAAATGGCAAATTGGTAAAATAATATAAAAAGTGTGGCAGCACATCCATTATAGCCACTGCTTAGTGCTTCGCCAGTGACATGGGCAGTTTGGACCAAAACCCAATCCGCGAGCTGAGGGATCTCATCATCTTACAACATTTTACCTTCATTACATCACACTCATCATGGTATATTGTAGTTCTTGCTTCCTCAGTGTACTCAGTTGATGCAGTTGTCTCAATGGAAGCACAAATGTTTTGCTATAATATAGCCTTATAGCCCGCCGTAGCGGGCTATACCGGCTATTAAAGGCCTACTCCAGCGTTAAAGACCCGAGCCGAAGCTTTAACAAGGGAGCGGGACTTTAATAGCCGGTATAGCCCAACTACGAAGGGCTATAAGGCTATTAGAACATTCTGCCACTAGAGGGCAGAATGTTCTAACAAATAAAAACAAAGGCGTCTCGGAGCCCGAGAGGGTTAAATCCCCTCGAGCTCTGAGAGGCCTTTGTTCACAGCAAGAACAAAGCAACATTGGAATGTTGCTCTACGGGCCTTTACCAGCCCGTAGAAGCTCGGAGCACTCCATTGTATTCAATGGAGTGCTCCACATTCCAATGTTCTAATTTACCTTAAAGCCTGATATTTTCCCAAACTCTATCAGAAGTGTAGCTGTGGGTGTTAGGTCAGTGGTAATGTCTTAACTGTATATGAGCATATCATAAGCATATAGCAAGATAATGTGAGCGGTGGCCACCTGTGGGATGTGCCAGTCCGCACCTCACTTTCTCAAGATGCTCCCCAAGGGTTCTATGGCCAGAGCAAAAAGTATGGGGGAGAGTGGACACCCCTGTCTTGTGCCCCATCTATACCATACGAGGCCGATAGATAGCAACAAATTTTGACCCTGGCTGTGGGGTCTGTATATAGGCGCTTAATCCACACCATCATTTGGTCACATTTTTCGTATCGTAAAATACGGTACATATTATTCCATTTGATCGAATCAAAGGCCTGTTCCAGGTCTATGGCCTGGAATGCCAAATTCGGTTATCTGTCTCGTTCAGTCTTCTGTGTGTGATAAAATCTTATCAGGTTAGGCAATGCGTTTCTACCAGGGATAAAGCCATTTTAGTCAGAATGTACCAGCTAAAATATTAATAGGAGTTACTACTATGCTAAGGCTTTGCTGAGGATTTTGTAATCCGTAATTCAGATTGACAATGGCCACAGGAAGCGATGCTTGTGGGTTCCCATCCTTGTTTGGGTATGGAAGTTATTACTGCCTCTCTGGAGGTAGATGAGAGCAGGGCTTTAACTGGCCGGGTCCTTCCAGTGATCAGCACTGGCAGCTCTAAAAAGCAGGTGGTGAGACGGGTCCCTATCTGGCTCTCCATTTTTGCCCTCACCCTCATGGTTCTTAGTATAAAAAGCTGACAGTGCCCTCCTGAAGGTCTGCCTGCTGTCTCCCAGTATCAATATAAAAATAGAGAACAGCTACCGCGCCAAAATACGTGTTGATATAGTGACGAAAGGTTTATTTCAGTGGAAACAATCAGGAACTTGTGTAAATCGTGAAATAATTATAAATGCAGAGCGCAATTGCATAATTATATTAATTTCAATGACATAAAAATGAAGTTTTTACAAAGACATAACATAGTTACTTCAGCTAGAAAGAAAATGCCCTACGCAATCGTTATTGCTCTTGGCAATACTGAAACTAACATTGAAGTGGTTAGAGAAGGGAAGGGATCAAGGTTCACGCGCGTGCGTGCATGGTACAATTAAAACAAATAATGCCTAATAACACACTGGAAATGTATGTGAGTATATGTGACCATCAATGCTGAAGAATAGAATTGACATAAAAAAATGCATGAAAATAATAATGTCCATTTTGTTTAGCTAAGACAACATACATCGTTTTCATGATGATTTCAAAAAGAAGCATATAGGTAAAAAATATTACATCACACGGGGACTTTTCGCGGGCGCATCTCCAAGCTGTATTTTGAGTACAATCTCCTGATGCACTATGTCATGGTATTCATTTATTTTGGACATTTAAAAGACGCAGAGCTTGTTGCCAGGTGACCACATTAGAGAGTGAGCATTTCAATGTTACTTGTTGTATTATACATATGGATGCAATCACAGAAGCACCAAAATACCAGTTGGGCGGCACACTATGCTAAGCACAGATTTTAAGCTCCTGTGTTCCATCGGCCACGCACCTTTGAGAGACCCCCCAGTTTTTTCATCCCACTTAAATGCCTGGCTGTGAGGTGACCCCTTGAGCTAGCTGCGCCACACTTTGCTTGTGATATGTGTACTAGCATTTCCTCCTAGGCAGTGTAAAAGTCAATAGGTAGCCCGACTGCCCCTGGGGTTTTTCCTTTGGCCAATGTGCGGTTCTCTTTTTTTCAACTTGTTAGACCTGGCATCCTTGGCGTGGGTCTCCCTTCCATTTTTTCATAATGCCTCCACTGTTGTCGATATGTTTTTGCTGGACTAGATGCTCATGGGCACTTGGCCACTGCTAATCAGTGCCAAAGTGCAAGTGCTCCCTATGGTAAATTGTGTTATGAATTAGTGACTCCATGATTGGACGATTGGTTTACTTGTCAGTCCCTAGTACAGTGCACTGAGTGTGCCCAGGGCTTGTAAATCCAAGGCTGCTGGTGGGCTTGCAGCACTGGTTGTGCCACCCACAGAAGCAGCTTGTAAAATGTGTCTCAGGCCTGCCATTGCAGAGCCTGTGTGCAGCCTAGGGCTGCCATGTCGACTTGGTGAGTGCACCCACTTACCAGGCCCTAAACCTTCCCTTTACTGCATGTTGGTCACCCCTAAAGCAGGCCCTAGGGCAGGGTGCATTGTAAGTATAAGGTAGGACGTGCCCTGTGTGTGTGGCATGTCCTAATAGTGAATTACAGCCATTTTCGTTTTTCACTATTGCAAGGCTACCTGCTCCCCATAGGCCAGAATGGGCAGTTTGATTATTACACCTTATAATCCTAACTGACCCAGGGAACATGGTAGAAAAACGAATTTAGTATGCCTGAACTCAGGATGATAAAATACATCTTTTAGTGAAGTTGGTTTTAACATTCTGTGTTTGAAAATACCACTTTTAGAAAGTAGGTATTTTCTTGCCTAACTATCCAGCCTGCCTCTGCCAGCTTGTGTATTGTGTGTCTGGTTTGTGCGTGACTGGTGCTGGGGGTGGCTACAGGAGACAGAGTGAGTCAGCACAGGGCTGAATAGAGAGATCTGCATTCAGAGTGGAGGGAGGAGTTGCATCTGGGTCTGAATAGGGCTGTGCCTGCCTTCCACAATGCTGGCTCCACCTCCTGCCGGGCGTCTGAGTACCCTGCCCCACATTTTGAAAGGAAAGAAGGGGACATGTACACAGAGTGCTCCAAAGCTGCACAGAACTGGTTTGAACTAGGCAAAGGCCTCTCTGCCTCCAGAGAACAAAGAGAATCAGGGTATAAGAGGGGCACCCAGACCCCAAGAATTTAGATCACTTTTGGGAACAAGAAGAAACCTTTGCTGAGGAGCGGAACCAAGAAGAAACTGAGGAGAGACTATCCCTAAGCCTGAAGTGCTGCTTGGGGGATTGGCCTGCAGTGGTTTGCCTGACTGCCAAAGAAAGGAGAAAGGAACTTTTGCTTTGCTGTGACTTTCATCAACTTGTGAAGGATCTCCAAGGGCTTGAGAGAGAGCTTGCCCCCTGACCGAAGTCCCAGGACCAGTGGACTTCACCAGCCTTGTGAATTGCTGCTGGAAACGCTGTTTCAGTGGCTACAGGGTTAGGGAGCTGTGACCGACTCTGACGACCGGCTCGGTGTCCTGTAAGCACCGCATCGAAGCACCGTCTCGCCCTGCAACGCACGGCACTGGTCTCACCGACTCCGCCAACGAGCCGCTGCCTGCACCGCATCGAGGGACAACGTGTCCTGCAACGCTGAAACGAACTGGTCCGACCGACACGGTCACTGCGGCTGAGTTCGAGTCATGTGACCGCACCGGAGTTGGGCACCGCTCGCACGCTTCGCGACGCACCACCCGACTCGCACCGCTGTCTGGACTGATCGACGCCAGCTCCCGAATCCGGCTCCGTCGCCGCACCGTAACCTGCCAGCACCGCATCGAAGCACCGTCTCGCCCTGCAACGCCCGGCCCTGGTCTCACCGACTCCGTCTCGATGACATCAACGAGCCGCTGCCTGCACCGCATCGAGGGACACCAGCACCCTCTGGTGTAGTCCCCCGGCAGTTGGCTAGTGTAGCCCTGGGGGAGGAGTTGGGTGCCCAAGGTGGGGGGATCCCACAGTGTTTTCCCTTGTCTCATTAGGAGACTCTGAGATGGTCCCTAGGGCCCAGCTGCCTGAGAACACTAAAAAGTACAGGCAGTGGGTGACCATCAATGGCCATAGGGTGGAGGCTCTGAGAGACACAGGAGCCAGTGTGACAGCTGTCAAGTGTCACCTGGTGTCTAAAGAGCAGGTTGTCCCTGATGCATTCTATCCAGTTGTTGCCGCTGACAACACAGAGAGTCACTGCAAGGTGGCTCAGGTTCCCTTTGAGTGGGGGGCTCGGGTACTCTTCAAGTAGCTGTGAGGCCAGCCATGCCTGTTGACTGTTTGTTAGGGAACGATTTGGAGAGCTCACCTTGGGCTAAGGTGGAGCGGAGTGCGCATTTAGAAATGTTGGGCTTGCCTGATTGGGCCTGTGTGACCACCCGGTCAATGGCGGCTAAAGGTGTTCAAGAGGACCTGGAGCCTGAGAGGGAGGCCCAGGTGCCTGCCAGAGAGAGAGGAGGCAGGGGCGTGGGAAACCGGCCCCCGAAGTTTCCACGGTCCAGGAGGAGGCAGACCCTGAGGGGGATGCCCTGGAGCCTACAGGGGAACAGGTAGCTGAACTGGGGGACCTACCTGAGCTGACCCATTGGCAGCAAGAAGGAGGACGCTCCAGGGAGGAGTTCTGCGAGGAGCAGAACGCATGCCCTTCTCTCGTGGGTCTGAGGCAACAGGCCACAGACCAGGCAGCAGGTGATCAGTCTGGATCACATTGGATTTACTGGGAGAATGGTCTCCTGTATTCAGAGCCTAAGGTTGCTGAGCCTGGGTCAGCTCGTGTGCTGGTGGTACCCCAGGGTTTCAGAACCTTCCTACTGGGGTTGGCTCATGATGTACCGTTAGCAGGACATCTGGGGCAGGACAAGACCTTTGAAAGGCTTGTCACCCATTTCTTTTGGCCCCAGATGCTCAAGAGTGCAGGACCTGCCAGACTTGCCAGGCAAGTGGAAAAAGTGGGAGGAAGCACAAGGCTCCTCTCCAGCCATTCCCTGTGGTCAGCACCCCCTTTGAACGGGTGGGTATTGACATTGTGGGGCCACTGGACCCCAAGACAGCCATGGGCAACAGGTTTATCCTAGTCTTGGCGGACCATGCCACCCGGTACCCTGAAGCCATCCCTCTGAGGACAGTGACGGGTCCCGTGGTGGGACGGGCACTGATGGGAATTTTCTCACGTGTGGGATTCCCTCAAGAGGTGGTGTCTGACAAAGGTACCAACTTCGTGTCCAAGTACATGAGGTCCCTGTGCCAGGAGTGCGGTGTAACTTACAAGTTCACCACTCCTTACCACCCTCAAGGAAATGGGCTGGTTGAGAGATTCAACCGGACCCTCAAAGGCATGATTATGGGTCTGGAAGAACCCATGAGGCGTAAATGGGACGTCCTCTTACCATGCCTGTTGTTTGCATACCGGGAGGTGCCACAGAAGTCTCTAGGGTTCAGTCCCTTTGAGCTCCTCTATGGACACCCGGTGCGAGGACCTCTAAGTTTGGTCAAGAAAGGCTGGGAGCAATCTCCCAGGAAACCTCCCCAGGATGTATACAGTTACATGCTGGCCTTCAGGAACCAGACTAGGTGTTTCAGAGAACTTGCTGAGGCAAATCTGGAAGCCAGGCGGGAGGAGATGAAGCGGTGGTACAACTAGAATGCCACTCTGGTAGAGCTTCAGCCTGGACAGAAAGTGTGGGTCATGGCCCCAGTGGAGCTCCAGGATAGGTGGACCGGCCCTTTTACGGTGGTGGAGCGCAAGAGTCCAGTTACCTATTTGGTGGACTTGCAGTCTCCCAGGAACCCCTTGCGGGTCCTGCATGTGAACCGCCTGAAGCCCCACTTGGAGAGGTCCCAAGTGGGCATGCTCTTAGCTACAGATGATGGGGTGGAGGAGGAGACCGAGCCTCTTCCTGACCTCCTGTCAGCCCGAGAGCAAGATGGATCAGTGGAGGGAGTAAACCTCTCTACCTCCCTCACACCTGAGCAGCAGGGTGACTGTCGCCAGCTGTTGGGACAGTTCCCTGACCTGTTCTCCCTGGTTCCCAGTGTCACTCATTGGTGCGTCCATGATGTGGACACTGGGGACAGTCTTCCTGTGAAGCACAAGGCTTACAGGGTGACTGACCGGGTCAGTGCCTGCATCAAGGAGGAGGTCTCCAAGATGTTTGCGCTAGGGGTGATTGAGTCCTCTAACAGCCCTTGGGCCAGCCCAGTGGTCTTGGTTTCGAAGGCTGCCGCGCTGGTGCCACACCAGAACTCCGGTTCTGTGTGGACTACAGGGGACTCAATTCCGTCACCAGGACTGACGCACACCCCATCCCCAGAGCTGATGAGCTCATAGATCGGTTAGGGGCTGCGCGGTACCTCAGCACGTTTGACTTAACGTCTGGGTACTGGCAGATCGCCTTGACTGATGGGGCAAAAGAGAGGGCAGCATTCTCCACACCGGATGGGCACTACCAGTTCCAGGTGATGCCCTTTGGGATGAAGAATGCCCCTGCCACCTTTCAGAGGTTGGTCAACCAGGTGTTGGTTGGACTGGAGGATTTCAGTGCCGCCTACCTGGATGACATCGCAGTGTTCAGCGCCAGTTGGGAAGAACATCTGCGCCACCTCTGGGAAGTGTTGATGTCACTGCGGAGGGCAGGCCTCATGATCAAGGCAAGTAAGTGCCAGATCGGGCAGGGTTCCGTGGTGTACTTGGGACACCAGGTTGGGAGCGGCCAGGTGGCGCCCCTCCAACCAAAAATTGATACCATTCTGGCTTGGGAGCCCCCCACGACCCAGACAGAGGTGAGAGCCTTCTTAGGACTCACCGGGTATTACAGGAGATTCGTCAAGGGGTATGGCAGCATTGTTGCCCCCTTGACAGAGCTGACTTCCAGGAAGCAGCCCAGGAGAGTGATTTGGACTGACGCCTGTCAAAAAGCTTTTGACACCTTGAAAACGGCCATGTGCACGGCGCCTGTGCTCCAGGCACCCAACTTCTCCAATGAGTTCATTGTTCAGACAGACGCTTCAGAGCATGATGTAGGGGCTGTTCTATCACAGATCAATGAGGAGGGCCTGGACCAACCTGTAGCCTTCATCAGTAGGAGGTTACTTCCACAGGAACAGAGGTGGAGTGCTATTGAGCGTGAGGCATTTGCTGTGGTCTGGGCACTGAAGAAGCTGAGACCATACCTGTTTGGGACTCACTTCCGGGTTCAGACAGACCACAGGCCCCTCAGATGGTTGATGCAGATGAGGGGTGAGAATCCAAAGCTGTTGAGGTGGTCCATTTCCCTACAGGGGATGGACTTTACGGTGGAACACCGCCCTGATACAGAACACGCCAATGCTGATGGTCTGTCCAGATTTTTCCGCCTTAGTGATGAGAACTCCCTAGAGGTAGGATAGTTCTCCCCACATTTCAGCTGGAGGGGACACGTGTTAGACCTGGCATCCTTGGCGTGGGTCTCCCTTCCATTTTTTCATAATGCCTCCACTGTTGTCGATATGTTTTTGCTGGACTAGATGCTCATGGGCACTTGGCCACTGCTAATCAGTGCCAAAGTGCAAGTGCTCCCTATGGTAAATTGTGTTATGAATTAGTGACTCCATGATTGGACGATTGGTTTACTTGTCAGTCCCTAGTACAGTGCACTGAGTGTGCCCAGGGCTTGTAAATCCAAGGCTGCTGGTGGGCTTGCAGCACTGGTTGTGCCACCCACAGAAGCAGCTTGTAAAATGTGTCTCAGGCCTGCCATTGCAGAGCCTGTGTGCAGCCTAGGGCTGCCATGTCGACTTGGTGAGTGCACCCACTTACCAGGCCCTAAACCTTCCCTTTACTGCATGTTGGTCATCCCTAAAGCAGGCCCTAGGGCAGGGTGCATTGTAAGTATAAGGTAGGACGTGCCCTGTGTGTGTGGCATGTCCTAATAGTGAATTACAGCCATTTTCGTTTTTCACTATTGCAAGGCTACCTGCTCCCCATAGGCCAGAATGGGCAGTTTGATTATTACACCTTATAATCCTAACTGACCCAGGGAACATGGTAGAAAAACTAATTTAGTATGCCTGAACTCAGGATGATAAAATACATCTTTTAGTGAAGTTGGTTTTAACATTCTGTGTTTGAAAATACCACTTTTAGAAAGTAGGTATTTTCTTGCCTAACTATCCAGCCTGCCTCTGCCAGCTTGTGTATTGTGTGTCTGGTTTGTGCGTGACTGGGGCTGGGGGTGGCTACAGGAGACAGAGTGAGTCAGCACAGGGCTGAATAGAGAGATCTGCATTCAGAGTGGAGGGAGGAGTTGCATCTGGGTCTGAATAGGGCTGTGCCTGCCTTCCACAATGCTGGCTCCACCTCCTGCCGGGCGTCTGAGTACCCTGCCCCACATTTTGAAAGGAAAGAAGGGGACATGTACACAGAGTGCTCCAAAGCTGCACAGAACTGGTTTGAACTAGGCAAAGGCCTCTCTGCCTCCAGAGAACAAAGAGAATCAGGGTATAAGAGGGGCACCCAGACCCCAAGAATTTAGATCACTTTTGGGAACAAGAAGAAACCTTTGCTGAGGAGCGGAACCAAGAAGAAACTGAGGAGAGACTATCCCTAAGCCTGAAGTGCTGCTTGGGGATTGGCCTGCAGTGGTTTGCCTGACTGCCAAAGAAAGGAGAAAGGAACTTTTGCTTTGCTGTGACTTTCATCAACTTGTGAAGGATCTCCAAGGGCTTGAGAGAGAGCTTGCCCCCTGACCGAAGTCCCAGGACCAGTGGACTTCACCAGCCTTGTGAATTGCTGCTGGAAACGCTGTTTCAGTGGCTACAGGGTTAGGGAGCTGTGACCGACTCTGACGACCGGCTCGGTGTCCTGTAAGCACCGCATCGAAGCACCGTCTCGCCCTGCAACGCACGGCACTGGTCTCACCGACTCCGCCAACGAGCCGCTGCCTGCACCGCATCGAGGGACAATGCGTCCTGCAACGCTTCGCTATGCCAAAACGAACTGGTCCGACCGACACGGTCACTGCTGCTGAGTTCGAGTCCTGTGACCGCACCGGAGTTGGGCACCGCTCGCACGCTTCGCGATGCACCGCCCGACTCGCACCGCTGTCCGGACTGATCGACGCCAGCTCCCGAATCCGGCTCCGTCGCCGCACCGTAACCTGCCAGCACCGCATCGAAGCACCGTCTCGCCCTGCAACGCCCGGCCCTGGTCTCACCGACTCCGTCTCGACGATGTCAACGAGCCGCTGCCTGCACCGCATCGAGGGACAACGCGTCCTGCAATGCTTCCATTTTGCATCGCGACCGCGACATACAGCCATTTGGCTCACACGCCCGTGCCGGCCGCTTCAAGTAAAAGGTACTGTGACCGAGTCTGTCTACGCTGTGTTGGCCCGTCTCGACGCGGTCAGCTGGACTTGTTAGACTCTGGTTGTTCTTGACATCGCCGTAGCCGGAGGAGGCTACCGACTCGCACAGACCCATGAATTAAGCCTTTTTTATAAGAACTAAGTATTCTTGACAGTATTGTGGATTATCTTTGTCGTTTATGGTCTTGTGGTATATCTATATAAAATATTCTTATTTTTATAAATATACAACCTGGGTGGTGTCCATTTGTAGTGTTGTCACTTGATTACTGTATGTGTTCACAAATGCTTTACACACTGCCTCTGGAACTAAGCCTGTCTGCTCGTGCCAAGCTACCAAGAGGGTGAGCAGGGTTTATTTCAGGAGTGTACCTACTTTCCCTGACTAGACTCAAGGGTCCCTATTTGGACAAAGGTACCTACCTCTGCCAACTAGAGACCCCCAAATCTAACACAACTCTTTTTCAGTGAGCGGGCTCCCGGCATCTCAGCATAAGACCGGGCTGTCTAGGGTGCTGCCAGTCCCTGACTATGTCCTAAAGATTGTCTTGTCTTGTTTAGCAGTGTCCGAGGACAGTGCGGCATATATTGGTTTTTAATGCTTGCATTGACCCTCTCTTGTGTATGTACCAGTTTGATGCATGTATTGCAGATGATCAAGATAGGGTTGTAATGTTGTCGGGGTTTGAATGATTCAAGCCTAGAGGTACCCAGCACTATCGTTTTCCATGAGAGCGATCTCTGTATTGTGCATGTGGTTGATGTATAGCAAGTGGTCTTGTATCTCTATGGGGTATATTCACAAGAACGTGCGCTAAACATCTCCAAAAAATGTTAAAGCAACTTACACAACGCAGTCTACCGTGGGAAAATAACCCCGTGTTAACGAGGAATTCACAACACGGCGGTACCAAGCGATAGTTTGCCGAAAACGCGGCCAATGTCTGCGATACAACCACTGCGACAGAGATAAAAACACAAACCCCGATGCAAAAAAGTGTGATGAGCCCATTCGCGAAGAGGAAAGCAGCGATAAGCAGCGCCAGGCTCGCAACACACACACGGCAGGTGGGAATAAGCACAACAAAAGCAGGAAAAAGGAAGACAAAACCAAACAGAAAACAACAGCGAAGCACAATGGAGGCAGTCGGAGCAAGTACACAACCACACAAGCCCCATTGGCAACAAAACATTGTACATGGCAGTCCATCGTGGACAAGGTGAATGCAGCCGGAGAGTGGAGGAGGACAATGGAAGAAAACCAGAACAGCTGGAATGATGCAAAACGCAAAAACAAGCAGAAACACGCCAACAATCAGAAGGCAGCAATGCACACCGGAGGTGGGAGTCCAGCGCCACACCAGCAGCTGGATGACATGGAGGAAATGGTGTCCACCACATCAGTCTGGAGATGGTGGCAGGAGTCGGGGACCGGAAACTGCTCAAAATCAACAGACACAACAGCAACAGGGAGAGGAACGACCAGGGACTGGGGGGACGGGGGAGGTGGGCACAATGGCACACATGCACAATTAAGCACAGCACAACTGCAGACAAACCATGCCCAAGAGTAACAACACTAACCAAGAGCACAAGTCACACAAGTCGGCAATATCACACCACTGAACAAGCACAGAAGTGAAAACCACACTGCCTGAAAGGGAGAAGGGTGAGCCAAATCAGAGCTGAAGGGCCATCTCACACACAATGCAGCACACACACATAGGAAGCAGAGCACCCCAACATCGAACACAAAGTGGTACAAACACCAACATTTGCACAACCGAACACAGGACACAAGTGCACCCGTTTGTGGCCGGTAAATGGCTATACGCATCTAGCAAAGCACAAAACATGATAATGCACAAGTACCAACCCACAGCCCTGATGGGGTAGCAATGAATGTATGGCAGGGACCCAGATAGGCCGTGACACACACATTTGCATACATATCAACACTCATCACAGTTGGAGACAAGTGAAGGTGCGGAAACTTCATCAACAATTGCGTGTCAGTAGGGCCAAGAGAAGTGCCACAACATGCAGACCAATGCAGCAGCATGTCTGAATGAGGAACATTGGAAAGCGCCCATGTCCACCCCGGGAGAGTCCATCACCCACACAAGTCAGTGCCAACGTGCATTGGTTGTCCGCGCCTGTATCCGGAGTCCAGGCCAATGCAGCCATGTCCACTGTCGTCTTGGGACATGTGACCAGATCCCCAACATGCAACCAGGCGCCGAGACACGTGCAATGGGTCACATTCAGTTGTGGCTGCAGGTACGTTGTCACTTGTCCATGAACGCGAGTGCAGCAGCGTAGGCCAACATTTCCAACATGAGCTCGTTGTCGACTACATCCAACATGTCGGCGACGTAACCCATCAGCTGTCCCGGACAGATGTGCTGACTCCAACCCCTGGCCCCAATTGGCACTAAAGCCCAATAGGGGAGCGGCTCAATGTGGTCACTGCACACGACGGCTCGTGCAATCTCCCAGGTCCAGTTGCCAGCATGCATGCCAATCATCCAGGCATGCCATAAACGGGAATCACTGTGACACTCCTGGTCATAGGCTAACAGGGGGCACACACACACGTCGAAATCCAGGTCAGCTACCGTTACGTTGGAGAGGCAAACATCCATGGTCCACTCGAATATGCACGAGCGACAATGCAACACAGGCTGAACGCAGGTGACATTGGCAAGGCGGAAGCTTAGCCGGTAACTGATCCGCAGCGCTGCCAATGGCAGTGCCCCCAGTACATGCAGCAGATGTGCACGGTACCGGTCCATGTGACTGGAGTTGTGCATGTGTCCGGGATGGTCTGCCATTCCGTCAGTGGCTCTGCTTGAAGCGGCACTGTGCTGACCCGCGCCAGAGTTGTGGATGAAATGCCACAGCTCGGATCAATGAGCAGTGTCTGTGTGCAACGGGTGCAGGCCTGGGGTGGGGTGGGAGTACGTGTGAAGGCCATTTCACGCACGCACACTACGATCAAGGACTTCTGTGTGTGGGATGTGTACCCGTTGGCCTCACGTCGGGCAGTGCGTACTGTGGGAGTCGCCAGCAAATGCTATCGTATCGGTCAGGGGGTGCTGGGCACATGCAAGTCCCAGCTCGGAGCTGCCGATGTGCTTCCACCTGGTAGTTCAGACAAAGGACCTTTCATCCCTACAGTAACTGTACCATCTGCTTGCATACAGGAGATGTACAGAGGCCTGTCGTGGGTGGGGTGGGATGTCTGTGACCCAGGGAATCATGGATGATATGCCGAGCACGTGGCACATGAGGGGCCTCACTGGGTGTCACGTTGCCTCACAGCTGCTCCTCCCTCCCACGAGCCCCCACACTTGTGTGCGCTGTGCTATTGTATCACATGCACTCCTACGACACCCCATTGTCATGCCTGTCTGCGCATGTCCAGCGGCATGCCAACAACACCGTGAAGCTTGCCGTTGAGGGTGTGCGGCCACGTGAGTGTAGGCCAATGGTCTGGACAGGGCGGGCACAGGTGTACTGTCCATGGCTGGCTGTGATCGCGCTGCGATTGAGGCTAGGCATCTGACTTATGCAGCCGCAGGACTGATACACATAACACTTGGCATGTATGAGCCAAGAACCCGAGCGGTCTTGCGCTCCTATATTTCCCCGTACGTGCGGGCCCGCCCTCCGGGTGCATGCTACATTGCAACATCGACTACTGTGGCCCTGGTGGCGCAACACTCCAACACACAGACACGCTTACCATACTTCCTGCTTAAGGCCAGACCATAGCCACGCCCTGATCCCCCTGCCGAATCAGCACACCCCTGCACTGACCTGACGTACGCCGGACCAGCACACGCCGCTTGTGCATGCAGGGGGGGGCGGGCGAAGCTTCATGTCCAAGGTCTTAGCCACTGCTGAGGTGACATGGTATCGTCCGCTGAAGACAGCACACTGTGATGTTGCAGGGCTCGGGCTCATCATGCTGACATAATGACCACACGGACACACTTGTTTAGATGGTGTGAATGGCTACGGGCATGTGCGCCCGGCCACTTTTATTAGCAGGCTCACATGTCGAGTGACACCTGTGTTGGATGTGTGTGGGGTGTGTGTACACCAGCCGTCATGGAGTGCCTGGTGCAGTCAAAAAACAACAACAGTGTTCATCGTTAAGGACACAACCATTCAACCATAAAGGCCCCATGACTTGAGCTGCACAGAGTTAGTGGCCCCGGATGCACAGCGTCCTGCACGGGCCTACCGCCACGGGCCGCTGACTTGCGGTGCACTGGGGCAGGGTCACGAGAGCAGAGCAGGTTCTCGTAGATGACAAAAGGGGTTGTCGCGGAGTGTCTCGGTGGACAGTGGAAGGTGTACCCCCAGGGCATGATGCAGAGGGCAGACCCACGCAGAAACAGTCACTATGGTGGAGATGAATGGAACAGACACATGTCGAACACCAAGTCTGTCCCAGCCAGATGATGATGCAGACAACCCCCAGGCCATGGACTCAGATGCCACCAAAGTCCAACCAGAAAGTGCCCATGACTCATTGCGCACAGAGTTAGTGGCACCAGTGCTGATAGGGGATGCCACCTGCGATGAAACGTGTCCAATGGTGTGGACTCCTCCATATCTTACCCAAGACACAGTTCCACATGTGTGACCTACTGGACCGCAGTATGGGCCTGAGGCAGCGGTCAGCAGGGGCCCTCATCTGAGTGTCACCGGCTTACGTTGGATGGTCCCACCGGCCTGCGTAGTTCAGGTTCAGTGGCACCACGGCACGCGGACTTGCGGTGAACAGGGTTAGTGGCACCAGGTCAGTTGTTGCTAATGTTCGGTCACCTCCGTGACGTGGATCCGGCTTTCATCCGGACTGAGCCGCATCTTCCTCTTACTCCTCCCCGTGCGTTCACTGGTATGGACTCTGCCATTCATGAATCACGACTAAGTGCTGGATGTGGGACCTACTGGACCGCAGTGTAGGCCGGGGGCAGCCGTCAGCACGGGCCCGCAGACAAGTGTCGTGTGCTTGCGATGCAGACTTTTGCTTCAGTGATCGGAGGGAGTTTAGTGATGTGGATGCTGCCACGGACTTGGGGTCACTGCCATTCAAAACTCAGGACACAGTTCCACATGTAGGACCCACCGGAGTGTAGGCCTGAGCCCTCATCCAAGTGGCGCCGGCTTGCGTTGAACAGGGTTAGTGGCACCACGTGTCGCAGGCTTGCGATGCAGACTTTTGCTTCACTGATCAGAGGGAGTTTAGTGATGTGGACGCTGCCACGGACTTGGGGTCACTGCCATTCAAAACTCAGGACACAGTTCCACATGTAGGACCCACTGGACTTCAGTGTAGGCCTGAGCCCTCATCCAAGTGGCGCCGGCTTGCGTTGAACAGGGTTAGTGGCACCATGTGTTGCCGGCTTGCATTGAACAGGGTTAGTGGCACCACGTGTCGCAGGCTTGCAATGCAGACTTTTGCTTCACTGATCGGAGGGAGTATAGTGATGTGGACGCTGCCACAGACCTTTGGTCACTGCCATTCAAAAGTCACGACTCAGTACAACATGTGCCAACAACGGGGCCAAAGAGTACGCCGGTGGAGTATGTCAACGAAAAGGAGTACTGTGGGCCAGCGCCGTGAAGGCCAGCGATGGTCTGCGGAGGCTGCAAAGGTCACGGGACTGGGGCTTGGAGCTTGCACCGGCATGTGGTGGGCCCTCTTTGACACACGCCGGTGTCGGCAGGTGAGTGGAGCCTCCTTGGTGCTCTGGGGCAGGCATGACGGATCTGGGGACCAGTGGCCCGGGGTGCAGCAGGCGCACAGGGATGCAGGCCCCGCCGCGCATGGCGCCGGCCTCGTGGCGGGCTGAGAGGCGCCGCCCTGACAGACACGTTGGCCATTCCAAAAGAGAACCACGCCCAGTGCAACGGGCTTTTTATTCACACCCCTACGCAGGTCTGGCGTACGCAGGGCCAACCCACTCCGCCTGCACATACAGGGGGGGACGTAACGTGCGACATTTCCGCGTTCTGCCCCACAGCCTGTGGGGACATGGTAGCGTCCACTAGCCACTACACTCCATGCACCAACAGTTAATGTCCACATGGCCATTTCCATGGTTTGCACACTGAAGTCTGTCCGGCACATCCACGCCACACCTGGCATTGGGTAGGTTGTCATTCATTAGTCACTTGCTACTCTCGCACATGCCTCCTCCACGCCTCTCCTCACATTCTGCTATTGTGTGGCTGTGGTGCCATGCCGTGGCTGGGTTGTGTGCATGGCAAGCCCAGGTTCCCAATGGAGTCGTGTTGTCGTGTCTGGTTGGTTGGCATGTTGTGTGGCATGTTGCATGTAGTTCTGCTGCGTGCCCATTGCCAGTGTCGTGAGTTGCATGACTGTGGGGTGGAGGTGTGTTCATTTGGTACTTACCAACGAGCAATGCATTTCCATAGGTGCCATCCTGGGAGCGCTGGTTGATGATGGACTGTCGGGAGATGTAGGGATCATGCACACTGCCTGGGGAGTTGGCCACGACATTGTTGAGGAGTCACCGGTGGTCCACTATTGCCTGCACATTGATGGAATGCGTGTGCTTCCTGTTGCGGTAGTTGTGTGCAGTGTCGGCAGGGGGCACAAGGGGTACATGTGTGCAGTCGATTGCTCCCAACACGTGAGGGAATCCAGATATGGCGTAGAAGCCTTGCTTGGTCTCGAGCTGCTCCTGCGCAGTGGGGGTGACGTGGAGGTGCTGGGGTACCAGGCTGATGATGGCATCCAGGACAGGTGTGATGAACTTGGATAGGGCTGGCTGTGAGACTCCTCTGACTCTGGCAGTTGTGGGTTGGAAGGTACCAGAGGCCAACATGTGCCAACATGTGCAGCACAGCCGGCAGCTTTGTCTGCGGAGGGATGTTGGTTGTCTGCTGTGTTGGTACCGTCAGCCGGTGGGCGATGTGGGTCAGGATGCGGGGGATGGTTGTCCTTTTGGGCCTGTAGTGGGCAATGTCCTCCTCTGGCGTTAGGTCTGTGCGGCTGGTGCGTTTATGGTGGGTCCGCTGTCTTTGTGTACGCTGCCTCTGTGGTGGTCCGGGTGGGGGGCGGGGCGGGTCCTGGGGGTGGTGGCGGGCTTGGGGGTGGTGGTGGTGGGTGTTGTGGCCCTCATGAGTCTCCGAGCTGCATGATCATAGGCTACATGGCTTCTGTGGGTCTTCAGGTGTGGCTCTGGGCTGGGCTCCTTTTCATGCTGCAGGTAGTCGTCCTGCTTAACACCAGCAAAAGGCAGGTGTTAATTCCCTGCTGCTACCACAGCTTACCGCCTGTTTTTGGTTCGCATCGCAGATCTGGCAGTTCGTTGTGAAAGTGGTGTTGTGGTGTTTTCGTGAGTTTTTGCACGGGAACGCCTACTCTGCATCTCATTAGGGTTAGTTGGTGGTGTCACCCGTGGAGATCAATTTTGCAGCAGTTATCGCGGGTATACTGGCGATGTCTGCAGTTTGCACCCGCTTGTGAATGGGGCGTTAAATCTATCTCCACTTTTGATGCGTTAAGGTGGCGATAACTCGGCGATAAGTCCTTGTGAATATGCCCCTATGTGTTTTCTGTGTTCCCTAGCTCAGTCATCTGTTGCAATTGTGCTACCTTCTCTAATTCCCCGAGTGCACTTTCAACTTGCTTACATCTATTCTTTAGTATTCCTTGCACCACTATTGGGGTTCTTGAGCATGCCCCTCTCAACGTGACCTTAGAGGCCATCCATTCCATTAAGCGGGACGAGGCTGTTCTCTCATTGTCTATAAAATAATTTCAGACCATGTCCCTCTTTGATAACTGGGTCAACCAGCCATGAGGGTTGCTTCTTCCAGGTCAGGATACGTCTCTCCGAGGTTAGTCCTATTTCTAATGGGTTGTGATCTGAGAAGGTTTTACTCAAGTACGTAGCATGATCTAATAACGACTGGAGCGTTCTCGAGCATACCACTCTATCCAAGTGGGCATGTAGCTTATGTGGACATGCATAGAACGAGTATTCCCTATGCAAGGCCGGCGCTAGGCATGGGCAGTGTGGGCAGCTGCCCAGGGCCTCGCACTCAGCCCACCAGCATGGGGCCCGCACCAGTTTATCACACCACCAGCCCTCTTGTAATCCTGCTGATTCAATTGAAAGAAAGGTGTCTCTTTGCAATTGGGCCCATGAGAGGAAGGGGAGGGGGCCCTCCCTGGGCCTCTTAGGGATGGTATCCGAGTTGCAAGGAGACACATTTTGCAGGTTTGTCCTGCAATTAGGCCTCCTGCCCGGCTTCCCATTCAGAGACACTGAGTGACGCCCATTGTCCAGCACTTTAACGCAACACAGGTTTAACTCTCAGCCCCCAAGCAATTCTCACACCTTTGGCCCGAAATGGACTGTAAAAGAGGTGCTTGTAGGTGGCTGAGAGGAGGAGCTGTGGCCCAGGAGAAGCATCTTCTGGAGCCCTGAATATGTCAGGTATGCAAATTAGAAGGACCTTGCACATTTTCCTCCGTCCCAGGGCCCCAAAAATCAAGAACCGGCCCTATGAGTCTCATTCATAAAACACCACACATCCAGCAGCTACCATTGAGGTAGCCATATTGTCAACATTTCTGCATTGCAGGTTGCGTTTGTGTGAGGGGGATGTGAGCGATGTAAATTGGTGTTCAGAGCACAGTTAAAGTTCCCTCTTATTAGCCATGGTGTACCCACCATACCATCAACTTCTGCGAGAGGATCTCCAGAAAGGCAGTATACTCTGTGTTGGGAATGTACACGCTACCCAGCACTATGGGGCTAACATCAAGCTGCTCCGTGAGTAAAACATTTCGACCCTCTGTGTCAAGCGGTGTCTGCTTAAGTTCAAATGGCGTCCCTGCTTTCAGCCAGATCCCTGCACCCTGGCATATGACGAGTAAGTAGTATAATAGAAATGTCCCCTCCATTTCCGCTGCAATTTATGTCCCTCAACTGCTGTGAAATGTGCAGGAGTTTCTTTTCATTTGGGATTGGATTTTATATAGTTTATCTATCATCCCAATGCCATTAACATTCCATGTGGCTATAACAAATCTATCTCATGGTCCGTCCCATTGGTCTTATGTGCTAGTGTATATAATGAGCTCGGGGCAGTGCATGATGGACTTGTCTGGATTCATTGTGAGTCTGCCGCTGCCTCAACCTTCCTCTAGGTGTTTTCCCATGGTGTATGGTGCCCCTCTCCCCCGATTCCCAGTCAGTTGCAGAATGGCGGACTGACCAAAAACCTTAATCCCTTTTTCTATCAGACACAACTGGAATTTGACAAAGTTTGTGGGAAATATACTACTGTAGAACTTCAGTGTGAGAGGAGGCATAGCTGCCTCTAGCCCAGCACCATAGGACATACGTGTGTTACCTGCCCTATAATTTTATTGTTACAAGAGCCCCCTTCTATGGGGGATCCCTGAACCCACTCAAGGTTTTCATCTGTAATTCTTTGCCCCATAGTCGATTTACTAAAACAATAAACCATTACTTCTGTCAGGCTCTTCTGGATACAGAGATACAGAGGGGCCGATTCCGATCTCGGCCGGTAGGGCACCGAATCGGATTCGGCTTAACCGGATCCGATTCGGAGCCCTCTTTCCCGACCGATTCGTACGTGCGTCCGGGCGAGCGAGTACGATGCGAGCGCACGCGAAATCGCCGACCAACTCGTACGCGGGTCCGAACCGCTCCGACCGACTCGCATGGACACGACTCGCACCGCGCAAGGGAGACGTTCCCCGGCCGGGCAAGTACGATGCGCGCCTCGAGCAGTCCGACCGACTCGCGCCGTCCGGCTCCAAAGGGCAGTCGGAGCCGGAATTTGGGGGTCCGTGTCGGACCCCCTGTACGCGTAGCCACGCGAGTCGCACACAGGGGGGACCCATGGGTCCCCCTACCTGTGCATGTACGGCGCGATTTGCATCGACGCGTACCCGCTGTAGAGGGCGCCCTTGTTCGCCTAGCACCCATTGAGTCAATGGGAGCCCGCGTACGCGTTGTACGACCGGCTCCCATTGACTTCAATGGAGTCCGACCGAATCGAGGCCGATTGCATGCGTACGCATCGTACTCGTTCGGTCGGGGTGCCAGAGTCCGATTAGTTCGGAAATCTCTCCGGGTCCGGCTCGGTCGGAGTGATTTCCGGCCTGAATCGGAATCTGCCCCATAGTGTTTGTTTTTCTCTAAAACATAAGATGCTCAGTGCCATCAAGTGAGCTGCAGCTTATAATGATCTATCATTGTATACTGACCGACCATGCATCATTTCATATTATAAAATCTACAGGATGAAAAATGGGTATGAAAGAAAGCTATGTATCTTTTAAACATAATGTCTTTAGGAATACTGATATTTGTACATCTTTGGATTTGGAGTTACCCATAATATCATATAATTCAGAGGCCATTTTGCAGAATGTTTTCTTTTTAGTACATTGACTTACGTTTGTGAGACAAAAATAGAAACTCAATTGATAATAAAATGTTTTTACTACTCTGTGTTGCCACTTTTCTTTCAATTCAAATGGTACCCCACTTGAATGGGTGGCCCTATCGCCCACAATAGAAAAAGCCCCAAAACATAATAAATAAATATCAAAATATTTCCCTTCAAGGTTTCTCATTCTAGCGATATAAATAGCTGCAGTATTTGTGCCCGGGCTGGCCAGCACCTGTGGAAACCTACCAACCCCCATACATTTCAGAAATTTAGACACATATTTGAGTCTAGGGCATTTTTGTGTGTGAATCTCATTGCATTTTATTACACAAATTGCCTGGAAAATATCAAGGTTTGGCCAAAATCATGGATTTTTCTCACATTTTTGAGATGTAAAGTACCAGACACTGCAAGGATCTATAGAATTCCGAACATGCCAAACTTCTTCTGACAATAACGATGACCCACTTGCGTGGGTGGACCTCTCGTCCATGACAAAAAAGACTCCAAAACACCACAAGGAAACATCAAGGCTTTCGCTTGCAAATTCACTCATTCTGTGATGTAGCAAGCTGCAGTATTTGGTCTGGTACCCATGGAAACCTACCAACCCCATAAAGGTTTGAAAACCATACACTCTGTAGGGTCCAGGGTGGTGCGACTTGCATGTATCTCACTATGAATGCCCCCTATTTTTAACAAAGTACATAAATAAGTTATAGGACATGGAACAGTGCATCCAGCTTTACAGTAGTACTGGATGGACTATTCAAGCATTATATTAATTAGGTGCAACAGATCTTGAAAAAGTTTACGTAACATAATTTTTTGTTTTTATATTTTTTTCTGATTTTGAGTCACAAATGGATGGAACAGGGAAGTCTATATGAGCCTAGGGCGAAGATGCTTGACTTTGAGATAATCACTAGTGCTGGTAAGTAAGACACACCCAAGTAAGGCTATCTTAAGGGGACAATCTTGGAAGTGGGAATGATGTGGCTTCACACCAAGCTTTCCTTGCATGAGAATCAGAAATTGCAAGGTTAGTTGAATGTCAGGCATGAATAATCATCAGCCCCCATGTAATTAGCTGTTTCTATTATTATTGGTGATAATACTTGTATCATTGGAAAATTATCATAGAGATCCAAGCTTAGCTGCACTATGCACCAGGTAGGTTAGGACCTCAGGGGCTGTTGGTGATGGGTAGGTCGCTTGTTAAAAGAAAGTATTTCATTCCAGCTTTGGAGCTGAATATGGCACCCAGTACTCTGATACTAATTTGACCAAAACACCAGTTTAGGCTAACTATAAAAATTGCATGAGGAACAGTTGCATTCGGTATGGCTTGAAGCTTGAATGGATACTGAGTTAATGTCACAATGTAAAAACTATGATGATTTGCTTACCTTGATTAATTGCATTGTAGGCTTACATCATGTGCCTTATATGAATCTTATTTGCCCCCAAGAGCTTGCCGAGTTTGTTAATCACTGGGTTAATAACAAGGGGGCATATTATCAAGGGCTTTATCGCCGATTTAGCGGCACTTTTTGCCGCTAAATCGGCGATATTTTTAACGCCCTATTAGCAAGCTGTCGCTAACAGGCGTTAGCGACAGCTTTCAGGCGTTAGAGGCCGGGAATTACATCGCCTTGCATGTCAGCGATATTTATCGCTAATGACATGCAAGGTAGGCGTTCCTCACTAAAAGCGACTGCAAACAGTCGCTAACACCACTAACCCCTATTATCAAGGCAGGCGAAGCGATAAAATAACTCGCGCTAAGCGCGTTTATCGCTAGATTTTAACACCTGCTACTGACTATGACTTACCTATTTATGGTATAGGAGGTGGATTCTAATGCTGAATCCACCTTAGCGTTAATGCAAGAATATCGCTGGTTTTCCAGCGATATTCTCGCATTTTGCCGCTATTGCTGGAAATATTATCGCTATGGAGATAAACCTTACTAATAGGGTGTTATCTCAGCGATATTTTCCAGCGATAGGCGGCGTTAACAGGATTCGCGCTAAGCGCGTTTTGCGATAAATATCGCAACTCCTTGCTAATATGCCCCAAGGTGTCTAATATAGACTCTGGATGCAGCACATAAACGTTCACAAAGGAAGGAAGATGTGTAGGAGGAATTACCTCTCTCTTTTATTGGTTTTAATGATGTTGAAGAGAGATATTAATAAAGCTACTTACTCCATCAGAATACATTTTAAACACTTAAATCTGCCCTCTTAGGTGTTCCATTCAATTCCCCCTTTACACTATCCAATAACAAGTAACATGAACAGTTATCTTTGGTACATACATGTTCACAACAAGATATACTGACATATGTTCAATGTCCTAGTTTTCTAGATACCATTCCCAATTCTAGATGGTTGAAACCTACGATGAAACATACCACAATAGGTTGGTAGGGATTCCTTGACCTGTCAGTAAGGCAATGTGATATCCTTCTGATATATCAGTGCATAATGCTATGGATAAGACAGACAGACCTACCCAAGCTGCATTTTACCTTGTAGTTAGATATGATATATAATATTGTGTATAAATTCCCCCTTGTCTCTCACTTCTTTTACTTTTTGCATGAAATCAATAATATTTCCAATTCGATCTGGACTAGACCATTGGTTTTGAAAACCCTGACATATGGTGACTTACTGCCCTTCCTCTCTGCCAGAGAAACATCTTCTTTGAGATGACCTACCAAATACTGAGAGGCTGCTGTGGATACACAGAATGTATGCAAAGGTATTATAGGCTGATTGCAGTCGCCACCGGAGCATAGTTATCCAGTTAGTAGAATTCTGTAATTATCAAGAGGTGTTTGTTTCTTAAGTAAACAACCAGGATTCTGAGAACATTCCAGTCTGAAGAAGCCCATGCCTGTGCTGACGTCTTCGTGCACAGAAAATTACCCATCCCCTGGAAGATTTGAAGAGAAGATATAGTTCAAGAGAAAGTTAAGATCGATAGGTTGTTCACTGGCTTCCGAAAGCCTAAAATTCTCTACAATGTGTCTGAGGGATTATAATGCAACCTCAGTGGTACTTGGATTTAGCTTATATATTTCCTTTGCTGAGCACCTTGGTGTTACCAAGATGCATGTCAGTCAAGCAAACCTACGAGTAAAGATCTGTGAATTCTGCAGATCTTATCTGTCTTGCCTAGCCAGAGGTGTCACTCCATCGCCTGTAGCAGAGAAGCATCATGACATAATGGTAATGAACATAGTTAAACCTCACAATCTGAAGACCTATTGAAGTGATGGATTGTTTCTGGAGTTCTCGCCTTGACATTTCCGTAAGATTGCAGTTCCCATATGATGTCCTCTCTGAAAAATGGCCCCCAGTTTGGTAGTCTAACTGTAAGCTATGGGGATGACAATGCCTTCTATGCTTCATTCCACCCAAAAACTAATGGGCATGTAGAAAGATCCAAACAGACAAATAAAGGCATGTCTAGGAGAATGCAAAAACTTGTGTCCACTCTTAATGGTGGGTGATAGAAATGGAAGAACAATTTCAGGAAACCCAAACATAGTGTAATGGAATACATGCTGGGTTCTCATGTCACTCATGGACCAGTGCATGAAAAATGCCACAACCAATTTTAGATAATCGAAGGTTTAAATAGGGAACTAATCATGCAGTGGTATTATCAGGCAGATAAAGCAGTAGTTCAGGCTATGATTATTTTCCACATGAAGTACTGTACTGTACTGTACTGTTTCTGGGGCTGGCAGTCAAAACTACAGCCAGGACGCAAAGAGTGCAAAACTGGGCTGCAATACCTTTGACTGGAATTAAGCACTTTGACTTAGTCTCCCCAGCCTTAAAAGCATCTTATTGGTTACCGGTAAACAGTAAAGTACATTTTTAAACAGCATGCCTGGTGCACAGTGCATTTTAAAAACAAAGCCCTGAACTTCTCTTGGAAACACTGCTGATCTATCACCTTTGTAGAACTTTAGGCGCAGCAGATGCGTTCCTCCTAAGAATCCCCCCAAAAAATGTGTTCTCAGGGGTGAGAGAAAATTTACATTGCCCACACCTAAGGTTTGAAATAACCTACTACGACACTTAAGGGCTGAAACCTATTCTCTGAGGATCTGTAAGAACATGAAGACATGGCTCTTTCAGTAAAGAGCTCCATGTTTCAGTTGTTTAGTGACAGAACACCCTTGTTAGGATAGCAGCTGCGCTTTAGAAATACATATCGTCATCATCTTCATCATCATTATCAGAAAGACACATTGACACCAAAGTGCACAGTCAAAGTGACGACACTCCCTTGTAGTGGCTCAATCAGACGAGAGTGGAAAATGCAAGTCAAATTAGAAGGAATATAAATCCGCTAAAAATGAGCGACTTTGAAGAACGTGGACTTGCCCTGTCATATTGCAGCACAATGTAACTGAGGAGAAATATATCTTGGCCTTTGAGGGTTTTTGGCTAAAATGGATTTGCTGAGATGTGCTGGAGGCAGCTTCGGCCGCAATAGGCCTAAGCCAGGGATTGCTGACCGTGGTTTGCTACTGTTATGTGCTGACACTCCTGATGCCCTCTGACTGCCATTGTGCTCACATTATCAAGCTTTGACTCCAACAACTGGATTCTAGCCCAATTTAAACGAGTTTGGGTGCCTATTAAAGACATTGGGGTTGATTCCGATCTCGGCCGGAAGCGCACCTAACAGTATTCGTCCAGAAAAAATACAAGCCGAACGCATGTTTCCCGACCGATTCGAACACTCGTCCGAACGAACAAGTACGATGCGCATAACAGCCCAGATTCCGAGCGAGTCGTACTTACCCATTTCAGCTCCTGTTCCCCGCCCGAGCCGGATCCGTAAACGCCGATTCGAGTCACACGGAACCAAATACACAGCACCTACCGGCCGGACGAGTACGATGTGCCTTCCGTATGCGCCGAACCCGTCGCTACGTCCGGCACGTTTGAGCATCCGTGAGAGAGCCGTACATAAGCTCCGATTCGCGCCACAAGAAGATTCACGGCTACGAGACGAACAAGCCAGCGACGAGTATGAGTCGAAGACACGCGAAACCCGAACGAGACGACCCAAGCATGAATCCCATCGCGCAGGTCCTACCTATACTCTACATCTATTACCGGGACCGGCACGGACGCGTACGGCGCAGACGGTAAGTCAAACACCAACAACACAAACAAACGACACGTACCCGAAATATGTCACACACACATAGGGATGCACAAATGACGTACACCAGCAACAGCATAACCATAGGGCTGGGATGGCCATCACCAATGCCATACACACCCATAGGGGGATGGATGCCTACCACAACCACCACCCCTACTAAGGGGGGCCTGGATGCCTGTCACTACTACCATCCCCACTCATGGGGGATGGATGCCTACCACTAACACCACCCTACCACCACCCCTACTCAGGGGGTGCTGGATGCCTGCCACTACCACCACCCCTACTCAGGGGGCCTGGATGCCTGTCACTACTACCATCCCCACTCATGGGGGGATGGATGCCTACCACTACCACCACCCCTACTCAGGGGGCCTGGATGCCTACCACTACCACCACCCCTACTCAGGGGGGCCTGGATGCCTGTCACTACTACCATCCCCACTCATAGGGGGATGGATGCCTACCACTACCACCACCCCTACTCAGGGGGGCCTGGATGCCTGTCACTACTACCATCCCCACTCATGGGGGGATGGATGCCTACCACTAACACCACCCTACCACCACCCCTACTCAGGGGGGGCTGGATGCCTGTCACTACTACCATCCCCACTCATAGGTGGATGGATGCCTACCACTACCACCACCCCTACTCATGGGGGGCTGGATGCCTGCCACCACCACCACCCCTACTCAGGGGGTGCTGGATGCCTGCCACTACCACCACCCCTACTCAGGGGGCCTGGATGCCTGTCACTACTACCATCCCCACTCATGGGGGATGGATGCCTACCACTAACACCACCATACCACCACCCCCACTCAGTCGGTGCTGGATGCCTGCCACTACCACCACCCCTACTCAGGGGGCCTGGATGCCTACCACTAACACCACCCTACCACCACCCCTACTCAGGGGGGCTGGATGCCTGTCACTACTACCATCCCCACTCATAGGGGGATGGATGCCTGCCACTACCACCACCCCTACTCAGGGGGCATGGATGCCTGTCACTACTACCATCCCCACTCATGGGGGATGGATGCCTACCACTACCACCACCCCTACTCAGGGGGCCTGGATGCCTGTCACTACTACCATCCCCACTCATGGGGGATGGATGCCTACCACTAACACCACCCTACCACCACCCCTACTCAGGGGGGCTGGATGCCTGTCACTACTACCATCCCCACTCATAGGGGGATGGATGCCTACCACTACCACCACCCCTACTCATGGGGGGCTGGATGCCTGCCACCACCACCACCCCTACTCAGGGGGTGCTGGATGCCTGCCACTACCACCACCCCTACTCAGGGGGCCTGGATGCCTGTCACTACTACCATCCCCACTCATGGGGGATGGATGCCTACCACTAACACCACCCTACCACCACCCCTACTCAGGGGGTGCTGGATGCCTGCCACTACCACCACCCCTACTCAGGGGGCCTGGATGCCTGTCACTACTACCATCCCCACTCATAGGGGGATGGATGCCTGCCACTACCACCACCCCTACTCAGGGGGGCCTGGATGCCTGTCACTACTACCATCCCCACTCATGGGGGGATGGATGCCTACCACTACCACCACCCCTACTCACGGGGGCCTGGATGCCTACCACTACCACCACCCCTACTCAGGGGGGACTGGATGCCTGTCACTACTACCATCCCCACTCATAGGGGGATGGATGCCTATCACTACAACAACCCCTACTCATGGGGGCCTGGATGCCTATCACTACTACCATCCCCACTCATGGGGGGATGGATGCCTACCACTAACACCACCCTACCACCACCCCTACTCAGGGGGGCTGGATGCCTGTCACTACTACCATCCCCACTCATAGGGGGATGGATGCCTACCACTACCACCACCACTACTCATGGGGGGCTGGATGCCTGCCACCACCACCACCCCTACTCAGGGGGTGCTGGATGCCTGCCACTACCACCACCCCTACTCAGGGGGTGCTGGATGCCTGCTACTACCACCACCCCTACTCAGGGGGGCCTGGATGCCTGTCACTACTACCATCCCCACTCATAGGGGGATGGATGCCTGCCACTACCACCACCCCTACTCAGGGGGGCTGGATGCCTGTCACTACTACCATCCCCATTCATGGGGGGATGGATGCCTACCACTACCACCACCCCTACTCAAGGGGGCCTGGATGCCTACCACTACCACCACCCCTACTCAGGGGGCCTGGATGCCTGTCACTACTACCATCCCCACTCATAGGGGGATGCATGCCTACCACTACCACCACCCCTACTCATGGGGGCCTGGATGCCTGTCACTACTACCATCCCCACTCATGGGGGATGGATGCCTACCACTAACACCATCCTACCACCACCCCTACTCAGGGGGGCTGGATGCCTGTCACTACTACCATCCCCACTCAGAGGGGGATGGATGCCTACCACTACCACCACCCCTACTCATGGGGGCTGGATGCCTGCCACCACCACCACCCCTACTCAGGGGGTGCTGGATGCCTGCCACTACCACCACCCCTACTCTGGGGGGCCTGGATGCCTTTCACTAATACCATCCCCACTCATGGGGGGATGGATGCCTACCACTAACACCACCCTACCACCACCCCTACTCAGGGGGTGCTGGATGCCTGCCACTACCACCACCCCTACTCAGGGGGGCCTGGATACCTGTCACTACTACCATCCCCAGTCATGGGGGGATGGATGCCTACCACTACCACCACCCCTACTCAGGGGAGCCTGGATGCCTACCACTACCACCACCCCTACTCAGGGGGGCCTGGATGCCTGTCACTACTACCATCCCCTCTCATTGGGTGATGGATGCCTCCCACTACCACCACCCCTACTCAGGGGGTGCTGGATGCCTGCCACTTCCACCACTCCTACTCAGGGGGCTTGGATGCCTGTCACTACTACCATCCCCACTCATAGGGGGATGGATGCCTGCCACTACCACCACACCTACTCAGGGGGCCTGGATGCCTGTCACTACTACCATCCCCACTCATGGGGGATGGATGCCTACCACTACCACCACCCCTACTCAGGGGGCCTGGATGCTTACCACTACCACCACCCCTACTCAGGGGGGCCTGGATGCCTGTCACTACTACCATCCCCACTCATAGGGGGATGGATGCCTACCACTACCACCACCCCTACTCATGGGGGCCTGGATGCCTGTCACTACTACCATCCCCACTCATGGGGGGATGGATGCCTACCACTAACACCACCCTACCACCACCCCTACTCAGGGGGGGCTGGATGCCTGTCACTACTACCATCCCCACTCATAGGGGGATGGATGCCTACCACTACCACCACCCCTACTCATGGGGGGCTGGATGCCTGCCACCACCACCACCCCTACTCAGGGGGTGCTGGATGCTTGCCACTACCACCACCCCTACTCAGGGGGGCCTGGATGCCTGTCACTACTACCATCCCCACTCATGGGGGATGGATGCCTACCACTAACACCACCCTACCACCACCCCTACTCAGGGGGTGCTGGATGCCTGCCACTACCACCACCCCTACTCAGGGGGCCTGGATGCCTGTCACTACTACCATCCCCACTCATAGGGGGATGGATGCCTGCCACTACCACCACCCCTACTCAGGGGGCCTGGATGCCTGTCACTACTACCATCCCCATTCATGGGGGGATGGATGCCTACCACTACCACCACCCCTACTCAGGGGGCCTGGATGCCTACCACTACCACCACCCCTACTCAGGGGGCCTGGATGCCTGTCACTACTACCATCCCCACTCATAGGGGGATGGATGCCTACCACTACCACCACCCCTACTCATGGGGGCCTGGATGCCTGTCACTACTACCATCCCCACTCATGGGGGATGGATGCCTACCACTAACACCACCCTACCACCACCCCTACTCAGGGGGCTGGATGCCTGTCACTACTACCATCCCCACTCAGAGGGGGATGGATGCCTACCACTACCACCACCCCTACTCATGGGGGCTGGATGCCTGCCACCACCACCACCCCTACTCAGGGGGTGCTGGTGGCCTGCCACTACCACCACCCCTACTCAGGGGGCCTGGATGCCTTTCACTACTACCATCCCCACTCATGGGGGGATGGATGCCTACCACTAACACCACCCTACCACCACCCCTACTCAGGGGTGCTGGATGCCTGCCACTACCACCACCCCTACTCAGGGGGCCTGGATACCTGTCACTACTACCATCCCCACTCATGGGTGGATGGATGCCTACCACTACCACCACCCCTACTCAGGGGGCCTGGATGCCTACCACTACCACCACCCCTACTCAGGGGGCCTGGATGCCTGTCACTACTACCATCCCCACTCATAGGGGGATGGATGCCTACCACTACCACCACCCCTACTCAGGGGGTGCTGGATGCCTGCCACTTCCACCACCCCTACTCAGGGGGCTTGGATGCCTGTCACTACTACCATCCCCACTCATAGGGGATGGATGCCTGCCACTACCACCACACCTACTCAGGGGGCCTGGATGCCTGTCACTACTACCATCCCCACTCATGGGGGGATGGATGCCTACCACTACCACCACCCCTACTCAGGGGGCCTGGATGCTTTCCTCTACCACCACCCCTACTCAGGGGGCCTGGATGCCTGTCACTACTACCATCCCCACTCATAGGGGGATGGATGCCTACCACTACCACCACCCCTACTCATGGGGGCCTGGATGCCTGTCACTACTACCATCCCAACTCATGGGGGATGGATGCCTACCACTAACACCACCCTACCACCACCCCTACTCAGGGGGGCTGGATGCCTGTCACTACTACCATCCCCACTCATAGGGGGATGGATGCCTACCACTACCACCACCCCTACTCATGGGGGGCTGGATGCCTGCCACCACCACCACCCCTACTCAGGGGGTGCTGGATGCTTGCCACTACCACCACCCCTACTCAGGGGGCCTGGATGCCTGTCACTACTACCATCCCCACTCATAGGGGGATGGATGCCTACCACTACCACCACCACTACTCATGGGGGCTGGATGCCTGCCACCACCACCACCCCTACTCAGGGGGTGCTGGATGCCTGCCACTACCACCACCCCTACTCAGGGGTGCTGGATGCCTGCTACTACTACCACCCCTACTCAGGGGGCCTGGATGCCTGTCACTACTACCATCCCCACTCATAGGGGGATGGATGCCTGCCACTACCACCACCCCTACTCAGGGGGGCTGGATGCCTGTCACTACTACCATCCCCATTCATGGGGGGATGGATGCCTACCACTACCACCACCCCTACTCAAGGGGGCCTGGATGCCTACCACTACCACCACCCCTACTCAGGGGGCCTGGATGCCTGTCACTACTACCATCCCCACTCATAGGGGGATGCATGCCTACCACTACCACCACCCCTACTCATGGGGGCCTGGATGCCTGTCACTACTACCATCCCCACTCATGGGGGGATGGATGCCTACCACTAACACCATCCTACCACCACCCCTACTCAGGGGGGCTGGATGCCTGTCACTACTACCATCCCCACTCAGAGGGGGATGGATGCCTACCACTACCACCACCCCTACTCATGGGGGCTGGATGCCTGCTACCACCACCACCCCTACTCAGGGGGTGCTGGATGCCTGCCACTACCACCACCCCTACTCTGGGGGCCTGGATGCCTTTCACTAATACCATCCCCACTCATGGGGGATGGATGCCTACCACTAACACCACCCTACCACCACCCCTACTCAGGGGGCCTGGATACCTGTCACTACTACCATCCCCAGTCATGGGGGGATGGATGCCTACCACTACCACCACCCCTACTCAGGGGAGCCTGGATGCCTACCACTACCACCACCCCTACTCAGGGGGCCTGGATGCCTGTCACTACTACCATCCCCACTCATAGGGTGATGGATGCCTACCACTACCACCACCCCTACTCAGGGGGTGCTGGATGCCTGCCACTTCCACCACTCCTACTCAGGGGGCTTGGATGCCTGTCACTACTACCATCCCCACTCATAGGGGATGGATGCCTGCCACTACCACCACACCTACTCAGGGGGCCTGGATGCCTGTCACTACTACCATCCCCACTCATGGGGGGATGGATGCCTACCACTACCACCACCCCTACTCAGGGGGCCTGGATGCTTACCACTACCACCACCCCTACTCAGGGGGCCTGGATGCCTGTCACTACTACCATCCCCACTCATAGGGGGATGGATGCCTACCACTACCACCACCCCTACTCATGGGGGCCTGGATGCCTGTCACTACTACCATCCCCACTCATGGGGGATGGATGCCTACCACTAACACCACCCTACCACCACCCCTACTCAGGGGGGCTGGATGCCTGTCACTACTACCATCCCCACTCATAGGGGGATGGATGCCTACCACTACCACCACCCCTACTCATGGGGGCTGGATGCCTGCCACCACCACCACCCCTACTCAGGGGGTGCTGGATGCTTGCCACTACCACCACCCCTACTCAGGGGGCCTGGATGCCTGTCACTACTACCATCCCCACTCATGGGGGATGGATGCCTACCACTAACACCACCCTACCACCACCCCTACTCAGGGGTGCTGGATGCCTGCCACTACCACCACCCCTACTCAGGGGGCCTGGATGCCTGTCACTACTACCATCCCCACTCATAGGGGATGGATGCCTGCCACTACCACCACCCCTACTCAGGGGGCCTGGATGCCTGTCACTACTACTACCATCCCCACTCATGGGGGGATGGATGCCTACCACTACCACCACCCCTACTCAGGGGGCCTGGATGCCTACCACTACCACCACCCCTACTCAGGGGGCCTGAATGCCTGTCACTACTACCATCCCCACTCATAGGGGGATGGATGCCTTCCACTACCACCACCCCTACTCATGGGGGCCTGGATGCCTGTCACTACTACCATCCCCACTCATGGGGGATGGATGCCTACCACTAACACCACCCTACCACCACCCCTACTCAGGGGGCTGGATGCCTGTCACTACTACCATCCCCACTCATAGGGGGATGGATGCCTACCACTACCACCACCCCTACTCATGGGGGCTGGATGCCTGCCACCACCACCACCCCTACTCAGGGGGACTGGATGCCTGTCACTACTACCATCCCCACTCATAGGGGATGGATGCCTACCACTACCACCACCCCTACTCATGGGGGGCTGGATGACTGCCACCACCACCACCCCTACTCAGGGGGTGCTGGATGCCTGCCACTACCACCACCCCTACTCAGGGGGCCTGGATGCCTGTCACTACTACCATCCCCACTCATAGGGGATGGATGCCTGCCACTACCACCACCCCTACTCAGGGGGCCTGGATGCCTGTCACTACTACCATCCCCACTCATGGGGGGATGGATGCCTACCACTACCACCACCCCTACTCAGGGGGCCTGGATGCCTACCACTACCACCACCCCTACTCAGGGGGACTGGATGCCTGTCACTACTACCATCCCCACTCATAGGGGGATGGATGCCTATCACTACAACAACCCCTACTCATGGGGGCCTGGATGCCTATCACTACTACCATCCCCACTCATGGGGGATGGATGCCTACCACTAACACCACCCTACCACCACCCCTACTCAGGGGGGCTGGATGCCTGTCACTACTACCATCCCCACTCATAGGGGGATGGATGCCTACCACTACCACCACCCCTACTCATGGTGGGCTGGATGCCTGCCACCACCACCACCCCTACTCAGGGGGTGCTGGATGCCTGCCACTACCACCACCCCTACTCAGGGGGCCTAGATGCCTGTCACTACTACCATCCCCACTCATGGGGGGATGGATGCCTACCACTAACACCACCCTACCACGACCCCTACTCAGGGGTGCTGGATGCCTGCCACTACCACCACCCCTACTCAGGGGTCCTGGATGCCTGTCACTACTACCATCCCCACTCATAGGGGGATGGATGCCTGCCACTACCACCACCCCTACTCAGGGGGCCTGGATGCCTGTCACTACTACCATCCCCATTCATGGGGGGATGGATGCCTACCACTACCACCACCCCTACTCAGGGGGCCTGGATGCCTACCACTACCACCACCCCTACTCAGGGGGCCTGGATGCCTGTCACTACTACCATCCCCACTCATAGGGGGATGGATGCCTACCACTACCACCACCCCTACTCATGGGGGCCTGGATGCCTGTCACTACTACCATCCCCACTCATGGGGGATGGATGCCTACCACTAACACCACCCTACCACCACCCCTACTCAGGGGGGCTGGATGCCTGTCACTACTACCATCCCCACTCAGAGGGGGATGGATGCCTACCACTACCACCACCCCTACTCATGGGGGCTGGATGCCTGCCACCACCACCACCCCTACTCAGGGGGTGCTGGTGGCCTGCCACTACCACCACCCCTACTCTGGGGGCCTGGATGCCTTTCACTACTACCATCCCCACTCATGGGGGGATGGATGCCTACCACTAACACCACCCTACCACCACCCCTACTCAGGGGGTGCTGGATGCCTGCCACTACCACCACCCCTACTCAGGGGGCCTGGATACCTGTCACTACTACCATCCCCACTCATGGGGGGATGGATGCCTACCACTACCACCACCCCTACTCAGGGGGCCTGGATGCCTACCACTACCACCACCCCTACTCAGGGGGCCTGGATGCCTGTCACTACTACCATCCCCACTCATAGGGGGATGGATGCCTACCACTACCACCACCCCTACTCAGGGGGTGCTGGATGCCTGCCACTTCCACCACCCCTACTCAGGGGGCTTGGATGCCTGTCACTACTACCATCCCCACTCATAGGGGGAAGGATGCCTGCCACTACCACCACACCTACTCAGGGGGGCCTGGATGCCTGTCACTACTACCATCCCCACTCATGGGGGGATGGATGCCTACCACTACCACCACCCCTACTCAGGGGGGCCTGGGTGCTTTCCTCTACCACCACCCCTACTCAGGGGGGCCTGGATGCCTGTCACTACTACCATCCCCACTCATAGGGGGATGGATGCCTACCACTACCACCACCCCTACTCATGGGGGCCTGGATGCCTGTCACTACTACCATCCCAACTCATGGGGGGATGGATGCCTACCACTAACACCACCCTACCACCACCCCTACTCAGGGGGCTGGATGCCTGTCACTACTACCATCCCCACTCATAGGGGATGGATGCCTACCACTACCACCACCCCTACTCATGGGGGCTGGATGCCTGCCACCACCACCACCCCTACTCAGGGGGTGCTGGATGCTTGCCACTACCACCACCCCTACTCAGGGGGCCTGGATGCCTGTCACTACTACCATCCCCACTCATGGGGGATGGATGCCTACCACTAACACCACCCTACCACCACCCCTACTCAGGGGGTGCTGGATGCCTGCCACTACCACCACCCCTACTCAGGGGGCCTGGATGCCTGTCACTACTACCATCCCCACTCATAGGGGGATGGATGCCTGCCACTACCACCACCCCTACTCAGGGGGCCTGGATGCCTGTCACTACTACTACCATCCCCACTCATGGGGGGATGGATGCCTACCACTACCACCACCCCTACTCAGGGGGCCTGGATGCCTACCACTACCACCACCCCTACTCAGGGGGCCTGGATGCCTGTCACTACTACCATCCCCACTCATAGGGGATGATGCCTTACACTACCACCACCCCTACTCATGGGGGCCTGGATGCCTGTCACTACTACCATCCCCACTCATGGGGGATGGATGCCTACCACTAACACCACCCTACCACCACCCCTACTCAGGGGGGCTGGATGCCTGTCACTACTACCATCCCCACTCATAGGGGGATGGATGCCTACCACTACCACCACCCCTACTCATGGGGGCTGGATGCCTGCCACCACCACCACCCCTACTCAGGGGTGCTGGATGCCTGCCACTACCACCACCCCTACTCAGGGGGCCTGGATGCCTGTCACTACTACCATCCCCACTCATGGGGGATGGATGCCTACCACTAACACCACCATACCACCACCCCTACTCAGTCAGTGCTGGATGCCTGCCACTACCACCACCCCTACTCAGGGGGCCTGGATGCCTGTCACTACTACCATCCCCACTCATAGGGGGATGGATGCCTGCCACTACCACCACCCCTACTCAGGGGGCATGGATGCCTGTCACTACTACCATCCCCACTCATGGGGGATGGAGGCCTACCACTACCACCACCCCTACTCAGGGGGCCCTGGATGCCTACCACTACCACCACCCCCACTCAGGGGGCCTGGATGCCTGTCACTACTACCATCCCCACTCATAGGGGATGGATGCCTACCACTAACACCACCCTACCACCACCCCTACTCAGGGGTGCTGGATGCCTGCCACTACCACCACCCCTACTCAGGGGGCCTGGATGCCTGTCACTACTACCATCCCCACTCATAGGGGATGGATGCCTGCCACTACCACCACCCCTACTCAGGGGGCCTGGATGCCTGTCAATACTACCATCCCCACTCATGGGGGGATGGATGCCTACCACTACCACCACCCCTACTCAGGGGGGCCTGGATGCCTACCACTACCACCACCCCTACTCAGGGGGGCCTGGATGCCTGTCACTACTACCATCCCCACTCATAGGGGGATGGATGCCTATCACTACCACCACCCCTACTCATGGGGGCCTGGATGCCTATCACTACTACCATCCCCACTCATGGGGGGATGGATGCCTACCACTAACACCACCCTACCACCACCACTACGCAGGGGGCTGGATGCCTGTCACTACTACCATCCCCACTCATAGGTGGATGGATGCCTACCACTACCACCACCCCTACTCATGGGGGGCTGGATGCCTGCCACCACCACCACCCCTACTCAGGGGGTGCTGGATGCCTGCCACTACCACCACCCCTACTCAGGGGGCCTAGATGCCTGTCACTACTACCATCCCCACTCATGGGGGATGGATGCCTACCACTAACACCAGCATACCACCACCCCTACTCAGGGGGTGCTGGATGCCTGCCACTACCACCACCCCTACTCAGGGGGCCTGGATGCCTTTCACTACTACCATCCCCACTCATAGGGGGATGGATGCCTGCCACTACCACCACCCCTACTCAGGGGGCCTGGATGCCTGTCACTACTACCATCCCCACTCATGGGGGATGGATGCCTACCACTACCACCACCCCTACTCAGGGGGCCTGGATGCCTACCACTACCACCACCCCTACTCAGGGGGCCTGGATGCCTGTCACTACTACCATCCCCACTCATCGGGGGATGGATGCCTACCACTACCACCACCCCTACTCATGGGGGCCTGGATGCCTGTCACTACCACCACCCCTACTCAGGGGGTGCTGGATGCCTGCCACTACCACCACCCCAAATCAGGGGGCCTGGATGCCTGTCACTACTACCATCCCCTCTCATAGGGGGATGGATGCCTGCCACTACCACCACCCCTACTCAGGGGGCCTGGATGCCTGTCACTACTACCATTCCCACTCATAGGGGGCTGGATGCTCTACCACTACCACCACCCCTACTCATGGGGTGCTGGATGCCTGCCACTACCACCACCCCTACTCAGGGGGCCTGGATGCCTGTCACTACTACCATCCCCACTCATGGGGGATGGATGCCTACCACTAACACCACCATACCACCACCCCTACTCAGGGGGTGCTGGATGCCTGCCACTACCACCACCCCTACTCAGGGGGCCTGGATGCCTGTCACTACTACAATCCCCACTCATAGGGGGATGGATGCCTACCACTACCACCACCCCTACTCATGGGGGCCTGGATGCCTGTCACTACCACCACCCCTACTCAGGGGGTGCTGGATGCCTGCCACTACCACCACCCCGACTCAGGGGGCCTGGATGCCTGTCACTACTACCATCCCCACTCATAGGGGGATGGATGCCTGCCACTACCACCACCCCTACTCAGGGGGCATGGATGCCTGTCACTACTACCATCCCCACTCATGGGGGGATGGAGGCCTACCACTACCACCACCCCTACTCAGGGGCCCTGGATGCCTACCACTACCACCACCCCTACTCAGGGGGCCTGGATGCCTGTCACTACTACCATCCCCACTCATAGGGGATGGATGCCTACCACTACCACCACCCCTACTCATGGGGGCCTGGATGCCTGTCACTACTACCATCCCCACTCATGGGGGATGGATACCTACCACTACCACCACCCCTACTCATGGGGGGCTGGATGCCTGCCACCACCACCACCCCTACTCATAGGACGGATAATGCATGACACAACCAGCATACTCCCACATAAGGAATGTCTGAAAATTACATCCCCCCCAACACCATGACAAGTGTGTGTAGTCTGTGTCAAATGCCTACAACACTGAACATGACATTGAACATACAATGTGACCCCCATCACATGTGTCACACATAAATGTGTGTGGCCTCCACAATGCAAGCCGACCATGACCACTGTGGCAATGGGTTCGAACACCCCATCACCAAAGTGACCAAAAGGTAAGTGTGGGTTCCATAGCTGAAGCACATTTTGAACAGTGTGGCAATGGGGCCTAAAGCCCCATCACCACAGTGACCAAAAGGTAAGTGTGGGGTCCATAGCTGATGCACATTTTGAACAGTGTAGCAATGGGTTCGAACACCCCATCACCACAGTGACCAAAAGGTAAGTGTGGGGTCCATAGTTGAAGCACATTTTGAACAGTGTGGCAATGGGGCCTAAAGCCCCATCACCACAGTGACCAAAAGGTAAGTGTGGGGTACATAGCTGATGCACATTTTGAACAGTGTGGCAATGGGGCCTAAAGCCCCATCATCATAGTGACCAAAAGGTAAGTGTGGGGTCCATAGCTGATGCACATTTTGAACAGTGTGGCAATGGGGCCTAAAGCCCCATCATCACAGTGACCAAAAGGTAAGTGTGGGGTCCATAGCTGATGCACATTTTGAACAGTGTGGCAATGGGGCCTAAAGCCCCATCACCACAGTGACCAAAAGGTAATTGCAGGGTCAATAGCTGAAGCACATTTTGAACAGTGTGGCAATGGGGCCTAAAGCCCCATCACCACAGTGACCAAAAGGTAAGTGTGGGGTCCATAGCTGAAGCACATTTTGAACAGTGTGGCAATGGGGCCTAAAGCCCCATCACCACAGTGACCAAAAGGTAAGTGTGGGGTCCGTAGCTGAAGCGCATTTTGAACAGTGTGGCAATGGGGCCCAAAGCCCCATCACCACAGTGACCAAAAGGTAAGTGTAGTCATGGTAAAAGCTGCCAGAGCCAAACTGCATGGATGATTCCTGGTCACACAACAACAAACACATCAGTGGCATAGTAGTGCTTGTGTCCCATAGCAACATAGATTGGGTGAGGCAAACAGTGCAGTGCCAATGAAACATCGTTTTGGCCATGTGCATACAAACATCACCCATGGGGGCTCACATTGTCAACATTCACAAATAACACAATGACATAAGTTACCATCATAATGCAGACCCACATATCTGCACCAATGGACACACAAATGTAGATATCCTGTGGAGACTGTAGATGTCAGGTGAACAAATACCATACCATGGCAGCAATGGGACATACAAACCATGATTATTGTGCTGACTGATGACCTAGGAGTCCCAGGGACAGCAGGGGAAAGCCACCAAACAACATACAGCCAATGGCACACTCAAGATATGCCAATGCAGTGGTGCAAATGCACAAACACAAACAGGCAGACTCACACTGCATATCAAACACAACAGGTGATGGGGGTGTGCCAGTGTCCCTAGGCAACCACACAACACATGAGGAGGCCTGAATTCCAAATACACAGATGTGCATACAGTGCCATACAAAAGTAACTCATGGATCGGATTCCCCTATGTGGGCAAACAGGCATTGTTAGATGAGAGGGAGCCCAAATTACACATGTCACACAAGCTTGTAGGAACAGCAACTAACACAGCAAGAGACAGACCCACCACAGCATTACCCCCAGGGACCCCACATTGTGGTGACACTAGCCTGCATGATAATCCCACTGTGATGACAAAGGTAGATGTCATTCACACTGTGAACCACAGCCATGTGGCCTGAGCAACAAACTACCATCACACCTACACAAGCACAAATCAATCAAAACGGCCTGCCAGCCAAGGCCAATATGGAGGTAGGGGTCTAGCCGTGCAACAACTCACATTTGCACACACTCAACACCACACACCTTGATCTCCACCAATGTGCAGCAGTGAAGCTCACATGGACTGGTGACATTGCACATGCACCCATGACAATCCCAGGGGTGGTGGTGGAAACTAAGGTGTAGAAACCCATCACACATGGCCAGTCAACAAGACTCGTGAATGTCTGACACACTGCACAGTACGCGGTACATGGGCATGACGTGAAATCCACCCCAATCAATGGGAGCCCGGCCATAGTCACACACCAATGAAGAAGCCAAGGTGACCCACAAAGAACACACGTAGACAACTTCCAACATTGCAGCTCTGACCCTGAGGAGTGGCAGCAGTCACACACACAACGTGTCACAATCACTGAAAGCTAGCAGAAACTGTAAATTACATGACCTGTGTAACCAACAAGTGCCAAGGGGAATCCTGACTGTGTCCCATCTGCGTTTGCCCACATCCCCAGCCCTGACAACAAACACAACTAGGGATGACAACCTGATGAACATTAGTTTGTCATGCACCCACATCCCGGAGAAACCAGGTCCAAGATGCTGGATGAACACAGAACAACTCAGCAAGCATCACAAACAGGAACATCCGTAGGGACACAGCCTGTGTAGGTAAAGGGAAGGGAACACGCACAGACATGCTTACACAACACACAACACGGGCCCAGGCAATGTCACGGGATTACACACTGCCATGAGGGCACTCCACTCCTGTGGAAGGTCCGCTGTGCCAGACCTTGTCTGTGCACGACTCAAACATGTCAGCAGAACAATCGGTCAGTGAGTCAACAACTACAACACACTGAAGGCTCTGCTCACATCAGCCTGGGTACGGGAGTGTCACGTCAGTCATCTGCATACACCCAAAACACGTGTCAAGCAAGTTCCACTGTATACACAGATGAGTCCTTCAACATTGATGTGCTAAACTGCATGTCCAGTGGAGATGGGCACACAGTCAGGGAAATAGAAACATTGAACAGTGGTAAGCCCACCAGATGTGCATCAGTGTAAGACAAAGATGTTAATTTACAAATGCAAAACGTACATCCCTGTGTCAAATGCTGAACATTACACCCTCAGACTGCAGCAAAGGATGCTATAGATCCAGACTACATCAGGACACATATCCCATGGACCACATGAAGTCCATCACAGCAACACTTCATTTTCCTGATCTGAACACTATTACAACTGCAAATGCATGATGATACTCATCTACATCAAAAGAAAAACCACAAGTAAACAAAAAGAGGCTTTATTCAGCAAATGTCAAACTAAAATTTTAAGTCCAAAAGAAACTAAGGCCAATGGCCAGTCCAAATACACAGTTCCAACAGGGTGATATGTGACAACTTGTCACCCATTGCTTGCCTGCACTGGTACGGACAGGGGACATCCCCCTTGGAGGGGCATACAAGGGGCAGGCCAGGCACCGCAGGGACAGGATCAGGGGATGCCAGAGTGAGGCAGTGAAGGGGTGGTGGGTGCAGGAGTGTCACCAGCAACTGCAGTGGAGGTGTCTGACTCAGGGGGGCCGGCACCACTGTAGGGCACAAGTCAGATGGTGTGGGTGCTGCAACCACTGCAGTGGGCCGGTCAGATGGAGTGGACTGGGTCCCCACTGCAGTGCCAGAGTCAGACGGGGTGGTTGTGGACTCCACTGCAGTGCATGACTCCAAGGGAGTGGAAGGGGGGCAGATGAGGTGGGCAGGACAGAGGGGGGACCCGGTCTCCACACCAGTGGCACAAACAGGCAGAGCGTCTGGTTTGGGGGTGGAAGAGCAAGTGGCAGGGGGGAGGGCCTAAGCAGTTTGGGGATGTGGTATCGGTGTGTGGGGGAACCTGGGGCAGGGTGTGGCGGTGCAACCTGTGGAGTGGTGGCCTGGGGGATGGAGGAGAGAGACTGGGTGGTGGAGCTGCGTGGTGGTGGTGGTGGGGTCTTGCCCTTCCTGGTCCGGGGGGACTTCCGAATGGGGTCCTCAGTCTGCCTGCGCCTGGGGGAGGGTGTCCTGGGGCGAGGGGCACTCCTCTCTGTGTGGGTGGACTTCCTCTTCCCCCGGTATGCTGGATCAGCAGGATCGAAGGGGAAGAGGCCGAGGTCACAGAGGAAGATCTGCTGTGTAGGTGGGGTTGCAGGTGAGGCAAGGGAAGGGGTCTTGGAGGGAGAGGATTTGGAGGACTGCGGAGTGACTGTGGATGCCTGTGTGTGTGTCTGTTCCCCATCCCCTGTGTGTGTGGTATAAGTCCCCTGAGGATGCTTGTGTGCACGTCTTGCCTTTCTTTTGGGTGTGTCTGTGCTGCTCGTGTCTGTGTGTTTGGGTGATTGTGCAGGTGTGCATGTGCTTTGGACAGGTAGGGTGCCAGGAAGTGTGGATGGGGCAGAGGTAGGAGGGGTGAGGGACTGTTGGAGGAGGGACACTGCTGCCGTCAGGGAGGAGTCCATGGACTTATTGCTCCTCTGTAGGGCAGACATACCCATCGAGATGCCCTCCATGATCGACACCAGCTGTGTCAACAGAGGGGTGTGTGCATGGAGGACACTCAGCATTGCTGTCTGCCCTACATGGAGCTGCCGAAGTAGGTACACAGACTCCTCACTCAGGGCAGCAGGGGACACAGGGGCAGGGGTGCGGTGCCTGGCACGAAGGAGACACGCTCCCGAACACGGGAGCCTCCACGGACGTCTGGAATCGGAGCCAATGGGAGGGCGGTGGTGGTGGTGGTGGTGGTGGCGGGGCCAGACAGACTAGCTGGGGTGTGGTGGCTGCTGACACCCGCCTCCACAAGGGAGTCATCCTCCGAGCTGCTGTGGTCCTCAGCTGAGGTGGATGGTGCTGAGGACTCCTTGGTGTGGCTCCCCTCGCCCTCCGTGCCACTGGGTCCCTCCGACCACTCGTCGGCTGCTGACCCAGTCTGGCTCTGCAGCTCCTCCTGGTCCGTGGAGCTGTCCCCTCCTGTGGTCGTGGATGTATCTGCAAACAATTAGTGAAACAGACAAACATCAGTCACCTGCACTGACCGCACACACCACAGTAAGTACAGCACATTACAGAGCAAGCCCTGGCTTCCTTAGTTGAACATTGCCAAAAGTCCTCACACAGAATCGGAGAAGCCAATTGTCAGTCTGATGGTCAACCATGGAACTCACACCCCTCCTGCCCTTGCACCCATCTATCTGGTGCCTGTCTGATGGTAATACCCCAGTGTGGACACATGCACCACCTACACAGTTGTTGGACATTGCAGAGAACACGGTGAAGTATGTGAACATGCACACATCACATCTCTTGCCACTGAGTCAGTGCATGTGTCTGGATAAAGGGATGGCCAGAGTCTAAATAGAAATGCATGTGATGCATACCAGCACCAGACACCATGATGCACCCATGTCCGGATAGTCAATGCCACAATGGGGTGCATGTTGCACATGTCACTCCCCTGCAGGATCACTTCTAGGAAGTTTAATGCCATGACACAGGCATGCGTGCAAAGTCATACATCACTGTCTCCAGTCACATGGCCATGGCAGCCAGCCAACAACAGTCTGCACTGTGTCACAATCCTAGGACATGGGGAATGCAAGTTATGTAACTGACAAGTGCACATGTCCATCCCCCACAAACCACATCATCTGAACTCGTATTTGTCCACGTCATACCAATTGGACATATGGGAGACATGAAACACAACTCTCAGAACCTGAGCACCTCACAGTGTGCTGTGAATGAAAAACAGCTGCCTGAAAGTCACAGTCGCATACACCTGTGTGCACAGTCAAGTGATCAAACACCTATAAGTCACAGAAGTATCGTCTCTCATGGTCACATCTCAGATGGCATGCTGAGCCCTAACCGATAAACATACCAGTAGTCCTGACAACGAAGCCACAGCACAATGACACAGAGGCAGACACCTGAGGGAACATTTCACTGATCACAACATGTCAGCTGATACACGGGAGTGGGAGTACAGAGTGTATTGTATGCCCTGGAGTAGGCAAGACTGTCCAGCTACACCTGTAAGAGGGATGAGCCCTGGACAGTAGGCAGGTGGCTAAGCATGTGTGACACACATGACATACATACTCCTGAGGCCCAAACATTGTTCCCACCCACAGCATGGGGGTGTGCCAAATACCCCAGGGACATGTGGTGATTCAGATCAGCAATTGGACCACATATCAAAGTTACACCCAGATTACATTTCACGACTTAGGCATTGTGTGAGCAATCGACCCACCCATGAAGCCCACCACAAAGTCACGGGAACAAAAGCTGTCCCCCACCTTGAGCAAAGCAAAATGCAAGGACCCTGTACCCAAGTGACACAATTTCCTGACCGTAAGGACCACACCTGCGTATCAGATGAGGAGTGGGCATGTCACAATTGAGGGACATGGGTCCTGGACCACAAGACTGATGTACTGTGGAAGTTTAACCAGGCCAGAGGAGGGCCCATAGCATGTCAGACAGAGTTCACAGTGCAGTCATGGACTCACCCCTCCTTGCTGCTGTCTGTCCTTCAGCTGCCCATCCAGGTCAGGGAAGACCACCGCCAGGATCCGGAGCATGTGGGGGGTCAGGGTCCGGTGTCCGCCCCTCCTGCGAGGAGGCGACAGCTTCAGCTGGACCCTTGCGATCCTCCGGGTCCAGCCACGAAGGTCCTGCCACCTCTTCTGGCAGTTGCGGATCCGGTGCTTGTAGACCCCCACGGATCTTACTGCCCGGGCGATGGTCAGCCAGATTTCCTGCTTACGGTGGGCATCAACCTGTGAGGATGACAAAGTGAAAAGGCCATTACTACACATGCAACATATCCGTGCATCACACAGTCGGATATACATGTCTCAATCACAGGGGCATATGATGTACACAGGCAGTGCAACGATGGCTATGAACAGTTTGCCAGAAGTTACTACATGGTATCATTGCATGGGAAGTAAACCTTGTTGGAATGCACTGTTACTGCACTGTACCTGTTCAGTCAATGTGACTACACACTTTGGGGGTGAGAACTACTCAGTGAGCATGCTAGCCAGTGGTGTGCACACTGGAAGTCTTGCTAGTCAGACAACATGCACAATTAGTAAGGCAGTGGACAGCACACTCACCTGCTCCCCTGGTGTCCCATACAGCTTGCTGTACTGTGGAAGGAGGTTGTCCAGCAGGGCCTGGTTCTCCTCAAGGCTGAAGGCTGGGGCTCTATCCACAGTACGTGCCATTGCAGTAGCCAGAGGATGCAGAGACAGCAGCAGTGTTGGTGGCAGATGTCGTCCTGGAGCATGTAGTGCAGGCAAATGAGCCCTCAGGGGAACAGCCAGCATTATATGTGTGCTGCAGAGGCAGATACTGTCCCATGTGTCCAAAGTGATAGGTCCAAGTCGTTTGCATCTTCTGAATCTGACCAATCCATGGAATAGCAGCACTAATACACGCCCACAGCATCCTTCAAAACTTCAACTTCATGACACCCATGAATTTGCAACATTGTTGTGGCTGGCCAACTGAATTCACTGCATCAGACTCGTTGAAGCTTTGAAAACGCGTCCGTTGCCATGCCAGAACCCCAGCCAATGTGTGCGCACCGTTCGGTCCATTGCTGTACAACGCGTATTCCGGGATACAACGCGTACCCGCTCACAACAGATGCAATGGGCCGTGCGGGCACACCGATCGGTCCATTGCTGTACAACGCGTACCCGCTCACAACAGATGCAATGGGCCGTGCGGGCACACCGATCGGTCCATTGCTGTACAACGCGTATTCCGGGATACAACACGTACCCGCTCACAACAGATGCAATAGGCCGTGCGGGCACACCGATCGCTCCATTGCTGTACAACGCGTATTCCGGGATGCAACGCGTACCCGCTCACAACAGATGCAATGGGCCATGCCGGCACACCGATCGGTCCATTGCTGTACAACGCGTATTCCGGGATACAACGCGCACCCGCTCACAACAGAAGCAATGGGCCGTGCGGGCACACCGATCGGTCCATTGCTGTACAACGCGTATTCCGGGATACAACGCGTACCCGCTCACAACAGATGCAATGGGCCGTGCGGGCACACCGATCGGTCCATTGCTGTACAACGCGTATTCCGGGATACAACGCGTACCCGCTCACAACTGATGCAATGGGCCGTGCGGGCACACCGATTGGTCCATTGCTGTACAACGCGTCCCTGTACAGGTCACACGCATATGTCACCATGCTTGTCACTGGTGAACGTATGCCAGCCACATATACTTTCCAGGGACTATGGGGCACACCTACAACACCACACCCAGTCCACACTGTATCTAAGGCATGTAAGGCTGCATTACCTTTTCTGTGTATGGGGGTAAACATGTGGTTTTTGGGGTGGCACTTGGGGGCAGCCACACCCAGGCTGTGCACGTGTTGTCATGGGGACAGGATCCTTTGTGTGTTGTGCACCTGACCACTGTGATGTGCAACTGTTCATTTTGAAGCATGTGGCATGGTCACATTTCCAGGTTGTGTATGTGTATGACATGTCACATACCCCCAGGCTCACATGTGGGAAGGCATGTACGTCACAGGGTGACCCATTGCCACAATAGTGATGCCCCTCCACAGTCTGTGTGCATGTTGTGTTTCCGATGTCTCTGACTCCATGTGCACAATGGGAGACAGTCTCCACATCCACGTTGTTTGTGCATGGACTTTGATGTTGTGTGTGTGTGTCACAGACGTCCATGTCTGTCCTGCAGAGGCAACAGGGGCCACTACCTGTGGGAGTCATGTTTGTTTTTCTGACGTGTACATGATACGCCATGTCATGCCAGTGTCCATGTGGCAAGACAGGGTTCCTGGGAATCTACCTGTCAATGAGCTGTGATGCCTGTGGCGCATCTGTCCAGACATGTCACTGTGTTGTGTGTGTGGAACGTGACAGCAGTAAATGGGTACTGTGACACAGCCTAATGGTTTCCCATAGCACACCCTGGAACCTGTTATCAACACATGTTGAACTGAGATGTTAGATGATGTCCATGTAGGTGCCATATATGTCCAAACAGAACGGCACACACATCAAGTACTTGTGTCTCGCAATGATGTATCATGGGAAATTGAGTATGGTGAATGGCACATATGTGGGGTGACTGACAATCTTTCTTTCTTCACCTACGCACTGCAGTGCTCCAGCTGTCCATAGACCATTCCCTGACCTGGCAACGATGGTGGAACGTGACAGCATCCGATGGTACCGCTTCACCAGGCAGCTGATTGTGGATTTGGCAGTGCGCTTGGCCCCACATTTGCAACCTGGCCGGCCGTACCCTACAGCGCTGATCCCCAAGGTGAAGGTGATGGCAGCCCTACACTTCTTTGCCACCGGTACCTTTCAACACACTGTGGCGACTGCTGGTGGGATGTCACAGACTATGTTCAGCCGTGTGCTACGCGATGTTTTGGAGGCAATGTTGAGATGCCTGAACCAGTACATCTATTTCCCAACACGTCAACAACTCACTGACGTCAAGAGTGACTTCTATGCCCTGGGGAGGATGCCACATGTCATTGGCTCCATTGATGGGACACATGTGGCTTTGGTACCACCACAGGCACATGAGCAGGCCTACCGGAGCCGTAAACATTACCATTCGATCAATGCTCTGGTGGTATGTCTTGCAGATATGACCATCACACATGTGTGTGCCCGTTTCCCCGGTTCTGCACACGATGCCTACGTGATGAGGAGTAGTCGCTTTCCGAGGATGATGTTACAGATGCAAAACCAGCGTGCCTGGCTTGTCGGTATGTACTGACTTTGTACCATTGTGTGTGTTCTGCTATGTTGTATTCCGCCCACTTTTCCAACTCAGCTAATGTGCAATTGTCTGTCTGTAGGTGACTCCGGATACCCCAACATGCCGTGGTTGCTGACACCCCTCAGGAACCCTGTGACACCAGCCCAGATGCGCTACAATGAGGCACATGGTCGGACCAGGAGAGTGATCGAGCGGATCTTTGGTCTCCTGAAAAGCCGCTTCCGCTGCCTTGGCAAGCCAGGAGGGGCCCTCCCATATGCCCCAGCAAAGGTGTGCAAGATTGTCATAGTCTGCTGCATGCTACACAACCTGGCAGTGCGGAAGGAGTTGCCTCTCATCCTGGATGACAATGACCAACGTCCGCCACCTGGGGAGGATCCTGGCCTGGGCCACGATGCCAGTGATGATGATGATGATGAGGGTGATGTCCGCACACAGCTCATCACCAACTTCTTCAGCTGAATGTGAGTATCCAGAGATGTCATGTCAATGATGTGAGTTTGCATGATATGTGTGGGTGGTGCTCTGGTGCTGTTTGAGTGTGGCCATGTGCTACTTGACTGGATGCATGCAGCGATGTGTTCTTGCAGGTAGTCTGTACTGCCCAACAGTGTTGACATGCTAACTTGGTTTTGTGTAGTTATCTTGTGACATGTATTGGGCATGAGTATTGCAGTTCTGTGCTGTTCTTCAGTGGTTTTGACTGTGTGTCATGTCTGACCTTCACAGGGTGCTTACAGAGTTGTTTGGTCAACTTGGATACCCCGACTCCATGATTCCGCTTTCAGGGTGGCAGCAGTCGTTTCCCTACAGGTGATGTGCCACACACCCCTGGACTTTCTATCTTCTGCACTTTTTGACTTTGTGGCCACAGCCACGTGGGATTACCTTGCATTTGTAGTGGAAACAACATGTTGCAAATGTGTAATAAACCTGTGCTTCACTTTGGGATGTGCGTTGTCTGTGGTCACACATCTGACTGACATTTGCTTGCTGCACCTGTGGGCTAGTTGACATAGACTGTGAATAGGTGTGGTGTCTGTGCATTCCACAGTATTTCCTGGCAACATCAGTGTAGGCGAAGAGTCCGATGGCCCTGGTGTCTCTGTGTTGTGTAGCCCTAGTGGTGTGTCTCCCTCATATGTGTCACGTCACCATGACTCACATGACGGTGTTGTACTTGCTGTAGCAGTTAGCATACACAGTGTAATTTAGCAGATCATCATCCCCATGACAGTAACCACGTTGGAATCACAACAGAGGCAAGTATGGTGTAGTAGTGATTTTATTTACAGACATGTGTGAGTATAGTGCACAGGATGGTGGGTGCTGTACATTGGGATTGTGATCCGAAGTTCCCAGATGAGTTGGAAGTCTTGGTAGCAGAAATGTCCTGAGTGAAGTCCACAGTCATCTGATACATTAGTCCAACTTAGACTCCCCATGTCATGTGGGAGAGTTGTGTTGCATTCTACAGGGTGAACAGTTTGCACACAAAGGAGAATTTCCAGAACAGGTGTTGGCTTCCTGGGGAATGTACATGGCCATCAACCTCTCAGTTTTCCTTCCTCGGACGACCCCTCTGCTTTGGGGGGACCTTCACATGCAGGCTGCTGCGGTGCAGGGGACTCTCCGCCAGAGTCCTCCTCCCTCCCTGTGGCAGTTGCAGTTGTTGCAGCACCAGATGTTGTGGGCACACAGGGAGGTGTGCCCATGTTGGTGCTAATCTGGCGGAGGCATGTCAATATGTCCCTATGCACCGCTGTCAGTTCTTGCCATGTGTCCCACTTGGACTCCATGCGAGACATGTGTGTCTCCACACAGGACATGTGTGAGTCCAAGCGGGCATGATGGGCAGCCTGCTGCTGTTGGATGTCCTTGAGGATCCCCACTACCTGGCTGACCTCTCCGGTGCTATTCTGGTACGCATCAGCAATGCGTGCCAGTTGTGGGTCATCATGCAGTCCAGACCCCTCTGCAAACAGCGACCTCTGCCTACCACCCTCCCACCACCCCTGGCGACACGTGTGGGACCTGCGGTGGCACGCCCAGGTGACCCTAGGCCCCCTTGGGGGTTGTTACTGGGGTCGTTGTCCGTAGCTCGACGTTGGGCCAGGGTCCCTGTGCTGTTGTCATTGGTGGTCCTTGGTCTGTCCGTGTCGGCGGGGGTGGTCTGTGTGTTGGCAGTTGTTGGAGGGGTGGGTGCAGGGGGTGCAGATGTTGGTCCTGCTGGTGCTGCATGATGACTCGCACCGGAGGGGCCAGGTAGGTCTTCGCCATCCGAGGAGTGCAGAGGCTGTTCCACACCAGTGAGCTCAGTGTCCCCGGAGCCTGGGACAGGGACTCCTCCTCGCCTGCTGCTGTGTCCCCATCATCACCTGTTTTTGGAAGAGACACACAATGTATGTTATATTTCTACAGGCATCAATGGTTCACACACCTGACAGTTGTGACTGTACCTCTGGATGCAGGCCTGTACATTGCATTGTCCTAAGTTGTAACAGTAAGAGGTTGATATTGGTGTAGCACATTGTCCTGCAAACCTGAGGCTTTTCAATGTGAATGTTGATGTGTGTGCATGGCCAGCATTGGTTGTATTTGGTGGACATCCGGCCCTCCTTCTCCCCCAGCCCAGTTATCCCACCATGAAGCATGCCACCCTTACAGTGTGTTCAGGTTGACTCTCAGGATGTCATTCAGTGGTGTCCTGCTGTTGGTTGGTGCAGAGGTCCCAGCAGGGCCTGGTACTCCCCACAACAGAGCACCATTGTCAGACATCTTTGATATGGCTTTTCACTCCCTGTGAGGTGTGCATGCTTCAGTGCTAGCTTGCTGGGCCATGTGGGTGGGGGATGTTGAGCTGTGACTACCACTCCCATCATGGTATTGCCTACACCCCCTTCCCAGCATGCCCATACTTCCTTCCTTTTGACTCTGCTTCCCTGTGGGGTAGTATGCCTGTGCTGACAGGATGGCTGACAGTGTTGTCCTGGCGTTTGTTTGGCTACAAGTCCCAAAAGTGTCCCTGTGCTTCACACAGCATAACCCAGTGTGGTAGTTATTTGTGGGATATTTAATTAGAGTGTGAGGCAATGCATTCTCCCAGGTGAGTTGTGTGGAGTTTGTGTTAAGGGGGTGTGTGAGAAAAGCTGCTGGTGACTATGGTCAGAGCTGTCAGTCCTCCTTCCCACCCAGCCAGATATCCCACCATGGAACGTGCTTCCATTGCAGGGAGTGCAAGTTGGCTTTCAGGATGTCAGTCAGTGGTGTCCTGCACTTGGTTGGTGCACAGTTCCCAGCAGGGGCTTGTGCTCCCCACAGCAGTACCCAGTGTCAGCCATCTTGTCAGTTCTTTTTCACTCCCTGTGATGTGAGCATGGTTCAGAGTGGTGTTGATGGGCCAATTGTGAGGGTGACCAATATCTGTGACTACAACTCCGATCATGCTATTGCCTACACCACCCTTCCCAGCATGCCCATACTTCCTTCCTTTTGAGTCGACTTCACTGTGTGTGAGTGTGACAGCAATGGCAAGATGGCTGACAGTGGTGTCCTGCTGTTGGTTGTTGCACAGTTCCCAGCAGGGCCTTGTGCTCCCCACAGCAGTACCCAGTGTCAGCCATCTTGTCAGTTGTTTTCCACTCCCTGTGATGTGAGCATGGTTCAGAGTGGTGTTGATGGGCCAATTGTGAGGGTGACCAATATCTGTGACTACAACTTCCATCCTGCTATTGCCTACACCCCCCTTCCCAGCATGCCCATACTTCCTTCCTTTTGAGTGGACTTCACTGTGTCTGAGTGTGACAGCAATGGCAAGATGGCTGACAGTGTGGTCCTGTTGTTTGTTGGTGCCCAGTTCCCAGCAGGGCCTTGTGCTCCCCACAGCTGAGGCCAGTGTTAGACATCTTTGAAGTGGCTTTTCACTCCCTGTGAGGTGTGCATGCTTCAGTGTGAGCTTGCTGGGCCATGTGGGTGGGGGATGTTGAGCTGTGACTACCACTCCCATCATGCTTTTGCCTACACCCCCTTCCCAGCATGCCCATACTTCCTTCCTTTTGACTCTGATTCCCTGTGGGGTAGTGTGCCTGTGCTGACAGGATGGCTGACAGTGTTGTCCTGGCGGTTGTTTGGCTACAAGTCCCAAGAGTGTCCCTGTGCTTCACACAGCATAACCCAGGGTGGTGGTTCTTTGTGGGATCTTCAATTAGAGTGTGAGGCATTGCATTCTCCCAGGTGGGTTATGTGGAGTTAGTGTTGAGGGGTGTGTGAGGAGGACTGCTTGTAACTATGGTCAGTGCTGTAAGTCCTCCTTCCCACCCAGCCAGATATCCCACCATGGAAGGTGCTTCCATTGCAGGGAGTGCAAGTTGGCTTTCAGGATGTCAGTCAGTGGTGTCCTGCTGTTGGTTGGTGCACAGTTCCCAGCAGGGCCTTGTGCTCCCCACAGCAGTACCCAGTGTCAGCCATCTTGTCAGTCCTTTTCCACTCCCTGTGATGTGAGCATGGTTCAGGGTGGTGTTGATGGGCCAATTGTGAGGGTGACCAATATCTGTGACTACAACTCCCATCATGCTATTGGCTACACTGACTTCACCAGCATACACAGAATTCCTTCCTTTCAGTGAGCTTCCCTGTGAGGTGGTGTTCTAGTGGTGGCAAAATATCTGACTGTGTTTGTTGGTTATATTTGTGCCACTGCCTTGCTGTATTTGTTGTTAGGTTTGTACATGTCATGACACAGTTACATGTCACTATGAGATGGCAGGTATTGTGTTTGTCTGACTAGCATTCACATGTTGGGATGATTATCTTTTGGTTGCTGTGGATTTGCTAAGGGTGCATGGTTTGACTATCCCCTTGACAGTGATGTGTGTGTATTGTCACACCATATTGTGTATATTAGTTGTGTACTCACCAGGCTCTGGGATGTTTGTTAGTCCATATACGCTCACTGGTGGTAGGATGGCCCGCACCTTCTCCTCCCAGGGTCTGAGGTATACTGGTTTGGCAGGAGGGCCACTGCCGGTGTGCTGACTCGGGAGGTAATCCTTCTTCAGTAGGTCCCTGACCCTCCTGTGCACATCATACCACCGGTTCTGGATGTCTTCCTTTGTGCGCAAACATGGTGATTGTGCGTTCACCCTGTCGACGATCCTCTCCCACATCTTGGTTTTCTGCGCCATGGGGGTCTGTTGGACCAATGTGCCAAACAACTGTGGCTCTACCCTCAGGATCTCGTCTACCAGGACTTCCAATTCACTATCTAGGAACTTTGGATTCTTCTTTGGGGGCATGGTGATGGGTGGTGGTGGTGATTGATGTGTGTGTGAGTGTGAAAGTGAGGGTGGGTGAGTGTAGGTTTTGCTGGGTGTGTGTGAGGGTGCTATTTGTTGAGGTGCTAATGGTGTGTGGCTTGTGTGATGGATGAGCTGTGAGTGTGTCTGTGGTTGCTGTCTGATGGTGTTCTGTGCTGGCAGGTCAGTGGAATTTGCAAAGGATCATGGTAGGGATTTGTGGCCTTTATATAGGTGGAGTTGGGGGTGTGTCCTTGTTCCATTTTTCCCCCTGTATTTATTGGCTTTGTGTTTGCTTGTTTGGCCCTTTTTTTGTATTTTTTCCTTTGTATTTTTTTGCATGTAGGAGACGTTCTTCTGACCGAGTAGGACGCTGCAGTTGTCTCGTGCGATCTTCTCCGACTCGTTCCCGCTGTGTTTCAGCTAGGTTTCATGTGCGGCGTACGAGTCGGTCGCGGAGATTTGTGTTGTTTCGGCTGGCTTTTGTATGCGTGTCGGTCGTACGGCTTGAGCTCCGTGCGAGTCGGTCTGGTTTTGCACGCATTGCATCGTACTGCGCGGGTCGGAGTTCGCGGGTACGTTTCGTTCGGGTTGATTCCTGGTGCGTGTCGGTCGGTTCGATTCGCGTGGTTTCCCGGCCGGATAGCTTGTTTCCGTCCGGGTCGGTTGTTCGTTTTGTGTTCCGTACGAGTCGGTCGTGATTCACATGCATTTCATCGTACTACGCGGGGCGGACGGCGCCGGTACGTGTCGGTCGGACTAAATTCCCGTACCGAGTCAGTCGGTACGTTTTCCGGCCCGAATCGGAATCGGCCCCATTGTGTGCTTTGCTGAGGTGAGCCAATTGTGAAGTCTGGACCAAATATACAACATTCCAGCCCTGCCTCATAGAAGCCTGACACAGAATATGCTATCGAATGGGCCTGAGACTCAAAGCATGAAGAATGGCAAAGAGCAAGAGGCAATTGTGTCCAAATCAGCCTCAAGTTTTTTCGCTCCACAGCAAACCTTCAGGGGATCAAGTGAAGCGATATCATCTACTGTTATCATTATAACTATCATTATTATGATTATAATGATGGTGATGATGATGATGATTATTATTAGTAGTAGTATTATTTATACATCTATAATGCAACCTCATCGAACAGTCATTTAAACCCTAAACCCACCTTGAGCTATTGTTTTTTCTTAGAGTCAAGCTGATTTTGTGGAAATTAGGGCTATACCAGTTGTTAAAGGCCCTGATCCCGAGTTATAGGCCCGAACCGCAGGCGAGGGCCTATAACGAGGGAGAGGGCCTTTAACAACTGGTATAGCCTGAGGCAGAAGGGCTATAAGGCTATTAGAACATTCCACCCACTAAGGATAGAATGTTCTAAATTAAAAATGGAGAAACAAAAAGACAAACATTTAAATGTTGGAGTGCTGGGCTTATACCAGCCATTATAAGCCCAGAGCTACTCCATTGTCTTTAATGGAGCTCCCAACATTCCAATGTTCTAATATAGCCTTATAGCCCGCTGCCGAGGGCTACAACGGCTGTTAAAGGCCCTGATCCCGAGTTATAGGCCCAAGCCGCAGGCGAGTGCCTATAACGAGGGAGAGGGCCTTTAACTGCTGGTATAGCCTGAGGCAGAAGGGCTATGAGGCTATTAGAAAATTCCACCTACTAAGGGTAGAATGTTCTAAATTAAAAATGGAGAAACAAAAGAAAAACATTGGAATGTTGGAGCGCTGGGCTTATACCAGCCATTATAAGCCCAGAGCTACTCCATTGTCTTCAATGGAGCTCCCAACATTCCAATGTTCTAATAGAGATTGAAGGATTTATTTAGAGTTTGGTGGACAGGGATGCAGCCACAAATGAAGCAGATATTCTATCCATTAAACTGTTAGTCTGCTCTCTCTGCTTAGAGTGGTGTGAGCTGTCATGTTTCTACCAGTGAAGCCGCCTCTGACTTTATCAGTGGAAATATTCCACTGATGGCCCCATGGACATGTGTACATCAGTCTATATGCCTCAGACAGTAAGGTCTATCTAGGGAAGATATTCTGATGTATTTTTTTCTTGTTTGGGATCACCAGGAACAAACTGACGATCTTGAACATAAACATAAAAAATGAGTCGTATACTCTGGGACAAAACTCGCAAGGTGTCAAGGTAATTAGGGCCATATTAGCAAGAAGCTTGTTAAAATTATCGCCGTTTTAGCGGCAGGAAACTGCCGCTAAAGCGGCGATAAGGGGCTTAATAATATGCGCTATAGAATTCCAATAGAAGCCCAGGTTAGATGTGCAGGACATCTAACCTGGGCTTCTATTGGAATTCTATGGCGCATATTATCAAGTCCATTATCGCCGCTTTAGCGGCAGTTTCCTGCCGCTAAAAGCGGCGATAATTTTAACGAGCTTCTTGCTAATATGCCCCTTAGTTTGTCCAGCAAGGCTAAACCTTCAGAGGAGGTGCTGTGGTGGCAACTCCTCGGAAGTGGAGATCTACAAGCTGGCTGATATCTGATAATATGGCAGCAGGTCATCCACCATTTTTTGTTTTATTTTCCTTGTTACATTTTCTTTTTTTACATTAGCTTGATGCAGGCATTTATGCTATTCATTTTACTGACTGCTTTGTAGGTTATTTTGTGAGATGGATTTCATATTGGGGACGCCTTACCACCCAAGATAAAGGAGCTCAGACAGCTGCCACAGATGCATATTCGTCTTTGGGGGGTTTTGTGTGTTAAGAAGCTTAGAGTGGGAGGCACACACAAGCCAAGACCCTGTGGTAGGGCTCAACATGTGCCTCTTCCAGCCTTGGCCACTCGTTCAAGCTACCAATCACCAGGTGATCCATCAAGATTCTAAGCCTTTAATCCCAGGCTTTGAGTGTTGAAGAGTTTATCTTGTGTTCTTGGTCCCAGATTTATCAGAAGAATACGGATTTGATGTTTGTTTAATACGGACAATGTGAGGAGGGGTTGGTGGCAGCTCTAGCCAGCATTTTAAGCTGAAGGTGCATTCAGATGCTGACAAAATAATTGAGCAGAACCAGAAACAAAAACTGAAAAAAACAAGAAAACCAAGCAGAAACAAATGCCTCATAATAATTAGGCCGTGACAACAGGCCATTAGTATAGAGTAGATCTAAAATTGGTGAAGCCAAAGGACTTAGGAGGACATGAAGGAGGGCTGGAAATCTGGTACACTGGGATGATGACTTACCTTCTAAGCTGCTCTTCACTTCAATCTAGCAACTTACCCCTTGAGCTCTTTATGTTTCTTGCATTTCCAGCACTTGGATGTGGTCTATCTTCACTGCTCTTCTTTGCTCGATTTATCTGGAGGAGATTGTGGCTTCAGTATGGAAGGCCTATTATTGGATGGCGATATACACTTGCTTGGGAAATAGCAATACATATCAATTATTTTCTTGACTGCTTGTAGACGTCTGTATGCGCTTAACTCATATATTCTTTAAGGCACGGTCATAGTTCCAATCATTCAGTACCACCAGCAAGGGCCTACCTATTCCTTTGACTGTGCACAATAGGAAGAAATATCACATAACCCACTCATTACTGTGAAAATGAGTTGAAGAAGTGTAAGCAGTATCTTCAGTCTAACTGATATATTAATTCTGATGAATTTGTTGTTTTGTTTGTGACTTTATCCTCACTTTACAATAATGTTTGCAATTACCTGGGGTCTCTAATCCTGCTACCACTCCAACCATCTGATGGAGCGGAAATTTCACGGTAATTTCTCAATGCAAAACATCATTACCTCTTGTTTTCCGCTTAAGGGGATGGACCTTTGCCACCGTGTAATCACCATAAGGAGACTTTGCATAAACATGAAAAAATCAAATGCAAATAAATATTTAAGGCAATAATGAGAGTTGTGAGTAGTTTTAAAGGGTTTTATTTTCTAATCAAATTTAAATTTCTCTAATTCTTTATTCATTAGTCAAATACCAATCAGGTTACAGAATTGAAAATAGAAAAATTTAAATTAATACAGAACATATTATAGATTGCATACAGAGCACTCCATAAGGGAAGAAATCCCTATTTCTATGGAAAAATGAGGCTTAAATGTCAGTCAGAACTCTTAAAGAGTTCCAAGAAAATATAATGTAAGAGTGAGTTTTGCAAAGCTAAATCAATAATTAATAATTGGAAAAGACCTTCCATAAAGAGAAATAAATGCATAGGACAAATAAATATTTTGAAAGCCAGTTAGTCAAAGCATAAACTTAGGGTTTTAGCATCTAAATCTGTCCTTGTTCCCTCATCTGATTCTCTCTCCTCGCGCTGTTCATCTCTGTGTGCCTCTCTGTATCTCCCACAGAAGCTGCCCAATGAGCCCCTCCTCCCTTCTGCAGAACTCAAAAAAAGAGTGTCAAGTGTCCTGCTAAAAAAATAAGGAAAAAGGTCCCCACAGAAGCTAGGAACCAGTATTTCTAACAAAAACACATGTGACTTGGTCTTCGTAGTTTGTCCAATTGGAGTTTCCGAATACATCGACACCCCATGGGCTGACTGGACACGTCATCAATCAGGTGAATTCTTGTAACACATTTGAGTCTTGTGCTAAATGACTTAATTTCCTAACATCCTGAAAACAATTACATTTTCTCCAACAAAAAAGTATTATTTATGCGGAAACAGAGAATACATATTATAATAATCAAGAAGAAAAATGTGTGTTTTGCAGTTTCATTCTACGTTATGAAGTGAATAAAGCATTGTCTAAACAACTGCATACTGATAAAAAGTAAGCCACAGACGGAAACTGGGAAGAAAAAACATTCCATTCTTATCTCAAGGCCGGACAGTGAGCCTTCCAAAGCAAACTAAATCACGAGCTGTGTATTTCAGCTTTTCTTCTACACTTTAAAATGTGTGTTAATTCAGCACAAATATATTCTACTTTGAAAGTTCAAAACACATTTTCTAAATTAAATGTACATTCTATTCACCCTTTTGACACAGCTTTCATTTGAGCCAGTTTCGACTTTTGCTTTTCCAGTGCCACTTTCCACATTTTGCTTTTCCAGTGCCACTTCAGTTTGCTCTAGTGCTGCTTCTGACTCTCTGTTTTCCCTTACGGCTTGACAGACCCTCTTCTGTGGACTTTTGACCTCTGCTGGAATCTCTTCTTGTAGTGGAGCTGTTTTGTCAAGGGAGACACAGACCAATACATGTAAGCACCCAATTTGGAAGGCCACCACACTTCACAACAGTCATTGCCAGGATTATTTGGAACAGGCCTTTCAATCTTGGTTCCATCCAAATCTTCAGATTGTGCATTTTGTTCACAACTTCTCTCAGATCAAAGTTTTGGCACCATCCACTATGGAGATCTTGTGTAGCAGCTGCAATCTGGTGAGAAACTGCACGCTCCACACCAGCCAATCCTTTACAGCAACGGTTTTTCTTTTCATCTGTGGTTTTCACAAGTGCATTTGCATGTACATATTCAAGCCACTTCAGTGATGCTGAGACACAGTCTTTTGCAAAGTGAAACTCTGTGGTGTCTTTGTGTTGCATTATTATGCTTGAAACTTCAGGCAGATAGCTACTATGCAGTCTTTGTCCAAACTGTGGTTCTGCACACATCATCCATAGTCCTCATTAACAGAGTGAGTCTTTTGATCTGATTTCAGAGAAACTGGCAATCTATACCTGGGCATCAGTTTTTGCAATAACACATTTGCTACTATGCAGTTGTCATTTTCCTCAAAATCTGTTCTGATATAACCTTGTTGTTCTGCCTCTGAAACATTTTCTTGTGCCTCTTCTAATTCTTTCCAAGTGTAAGTCATTGACATCAACATTAGATAAACACTATCCATCTCAGATTCACATGTGAAAATTCTATTGAATGTATTGACTAACAGGACACAATACTGTTCAACTGAATTAGCATTTCTCTCTCCCATGTCAATAGCGACTCCCATTTGAGCAGTTATACTGCATGTTAAGGTAAGGACAATCAATCTCGAATTTAGGGCTGAGGTAACTACTGACAGCCATGAAGCCCAGACGTGGGTCCCGTGCTCTCCATGCCACTGGAATCAAGCTATCCTGGCTGAAGAGGGGTGAAACCCCGAAACCGGTCCTAGGATGCTTGTTTCCAGTCCAGGGAGGACATGGCTTGGCAGTTCGGGCTGGACTGTTCCCATGAGGCACAGGGTCAAGACTGATTTGCATATGGCTGGGTTCATGGTGAGCAAAAAAACGATGGATTTAGGCCCAGATCTCTGTACTGGGGTGAATGTATGACATTGTTCTGCACTCTGTCCATCAACTGTTGTTTTTGCATTTGTCACCCCGAGTGGGACGGGTATGCCCAGACGTGGGTCCCGTGCTCTCCATGCCCCTGGAATCAAGCTATCCTCGCTGAAGAGGGGTGAAACCCCGAAACTGGGCCCAGGATACTTGTTTCCAGTCCAGGGAGGACCTGGCTTGGCAGTTCGGGCTGGAATGTTCCCATGAGGCACAGGGTCAAGACTGATTTGCATATGGCTGGGTTCAAGCTGGAATGGCATGGTGAGCAAAAAAGCGATGGATTTAGGCCCAGATCTCTGTACTGGGGTGAATGTATGACATTGTTCTGCATTCTGTCCATCAACTGTTGTTTTTGCATTTGTCACCCCAAGTGGGACGGGTATGTCCAGACGTGGGTCCCGTGCTCTCCATGCCACTGGAATCAAGCTATCCTGGCTGAAGAGGGTGAAACCCCGAAACCGGTCCTAGGATGCTTGTTTCCAGTCCAGGAAGGACCTGGCTTGGCAGTTCGGGTTGGACTGTTCCCATGAGGCACAGGGTCAAGACTGAGTTGCATATGGCTGGGTTCAAGCTGGAATGGCATGGTGAGCAAAAAAACGATGGATTTAGGCCCAGATCTCTGTACTGGGGTGAATGTATGACATTGTTCTGCATTCTGTCCATCAACTGTTGTTTTTGCATTTGTCACCCCAAGTGGGACGGGTATGCCCAGACGTGGGTCCCGTGCTCTCCATCCCACTGGAATCAAGCTATCCTGGCTGAAGAGGGGTGAAACCCCGAAACTGGTCCTAGGATGCTTGTTTCCAGTCCAGGGAGGACCTGCCTTGGCAGTTCGGGCTGGACTGTTCCCATGGGGCACAGGGTCAAGACTGATTTGCTTATGGCTGGGTTCAAGCTGGAATGGCATGGTGAGCAAAAAAACGATGGATTTAGGCCCAGATCTCTGTACTGGGGTGAATGTATGACATTGTTCTGCATTCTGTCCATCAACTGTTGTTTTTGCATTTGTCACCCCAAGTGGGACGGGAATGCCCAGACGTGGGTCCCGTGCTCTCCATGCCACTGGAATCAAGCTATCCTGGCTGAAGAGGGGTGAAACCCCGAAACCGGTCCTAGGATGCTTGTTTCCAGTCCAGGGAGGACCTGGCTTGGCAGTTCGGGCTGGACTGTTCCCATGGGGTACAGGGTCAAGACTGATTTGCATATGGCTGGGTTCAAGCTGGAATGGCATGGTGAGCAAAAAACGATGGATTTAGGCCCAGATCTCTGTACTGGGGTGAATGTATGACATTGTTCTGCATTCTGTCCATCAACTGTTGTTTTTGCATTTGTCACCCCGAGTGGGACGGGTATGCCCAGACGTGGGTCCCGTGCTCTCCATGCCACTGGAATCAAGCTATCCTGGCTGAAGAGGGGTTAAACCCCGAAACTGGCCCTAGGATGCTTGTTTTCAGTCCAGGGAGGACCTGGCTTGGCAGTTCGGGCTGGACTGTTCCCATGAGGCACAGGGTCAAGACTGATTTGCATATGGCTGGGTTCAAGCTGGAATGGCATGGTGAGCAAAAAATGATGGATTTAGGCCCAGATCTCTGTACTGGGGTGAATGTGTGACATTGTTCTGCCTTCTGTCCATCAACTGTTATTTTTGCATGAAGCTTTGACAACATAATGTATAGGGAACTCAGCATGTGCTGCTCCTAATGTGCCATTGTTAGCTCTCAAACATGGGCCATCTACAAAATGGACATTGTTGGGCTCAATCAGACGTTCATAATTAAAGTCTAATCTTGGCTTCAGTTTAAATTCGTGACACCTAGACATACAGGCTCAGTTTCATCACCAACAATTTCATTTGCTGGCAGTAAGCTCAGTACATTTGAATTTAGAATTTTCTTGATCTCAGTATTTTCCCAAAACAACTCCACAAAGGAAGGAACCATTTCAGTAATTGGACATTCCATCATTATATTCTCACTCTTTTTATGACTGACATCTACCACAGCTACTAAGTTAAGGCCGCTGGGTATTTCTGTGATGATGGGGACAAGGGTAATTGGGAAATACATCACAGACTTTTGACCAAATAATGTTTTTGAGCAGGCACTGAGAGAGCGCAGCCCTCCCTCTCACTGCAAATTGGTATATTTTCTTTTAAATAAACTTGCATCCCTAGTGCCTGGGTGCGACACTTTTTCTCTTTCAACTCTAGGAATGCTTTTGTGCAATTGTTGTCCAATGGAAGCAGATCAGACACATCTTTGTGTGTCAGCCTCAGTAAAGGCTTAGCCACTAGGAAAAGGTTTGGTAACCACTGTCTACAGCAGCTAACCATTCCCAAAAACATTGTGGGGCCGATTCACAAAACTAATCTGAGACAAAATCCTAAGCTTACTACTTTTGGTATTCAGAGAAGGCACTTACGATTTTTGGTATTCACAGAATGCACTTACGACTCCTAACTTTACGTCTGCACTCGAGCCGTAATTTCCACACCCGGACCGTACTCTCCGTACTCGGAGCGTACTCTCCGCACCCGGACCGTACTCTTCGCACCCAGTCCGTACTTTCCGGCTAGGGCCGTACTCTCCGGCTTGAGCCATAATCTCCGGCTGGGGCCGGATAAAGTGTAATCAATGGGCCAGATTGTAATTTTACAAAAAGAACATTAGGAATGTGTAATAAATGGTAGAGGAGGTCATGAAAAACAGTTTGGGCAGGGAAAAGGTTACGGCCAGACACTACATCATAACCCAGAAAATGTTTCTCCTTTGCATCATGGTACATGCAGTGCACAATTTGTGCTCCCCTCAGTGTTGACTGCACAGCATGAGTGTTTGGGTACTGCCTGAGTGAATGGATGAGTGCATGAGTAGTGCCTGAGTGGAAGGTTTGGTGGAAGGGTAATGTCTGGGTCATTTGATGAGTGCAAGTATGAGTGCAAGAGTAATGCCTGGGTCATTGGATGAGTGCATGGGTAGTGCCAGAGTGAATGGAGGAGTACATGGGTACAGCCTAAGTGAATGCTAGAGTGCAAGAGTAGTGTCTGTCTGATTTCATGAGTGCATGGGTAGTACCTCAGTGATTGGATGAGTGTATGGGTAATGCCTGACTGGAAGAATGGGTGCAATGTTAATGCATGGGTCATTGGATGAGTGCATGGTTAGCGCCTCAGTGAATGGTTGAGTGGAAGAATAATGCCTGAGTGATTGCATAAGTACATGGGCAGTACCTGGGTGATTGCATAAGTGCAGGGGTACTGTCTGAGTGATTGGATGAGTGCATAGGTAGTCCCTGAGTGACTTAATTAGTGCTTGGCTAATATCTGGTTGCTTAGATGAGTACATGGGTAGTGCCTGAGTAAAAGGATGACTGCATCAGAAATGCCTGGGTCATTGGATGAGTGCATGGGTAGTGTATCACTGAATGAATGAGTGCAGAAGTAGTATTAGAGGTGAATGAATGAGTTCAACAGGAGTGCCTGAGTGATTGCATGAGTACATTGGTAGAGCATTGGTGATTGCATAAGTGCAGGGGTAGTGTCTCGGTGATTGCATGAGTGCATGGGTTTTGCCTCTGTGAAATGAAAAATGCAAGGATAATGCCTGTGTTATCCTATTAGTCCCAAAGTTGTGCTACAGAGATTAGATGACAGCAATGATAGTGTTTGTGTGAAAGGATCACTACCTGGTTGATGACATCAGCAACATAATGAAAGTTTTTAAATAGTGTAAAGGATCAACATTATTTTTAATAGAAATAAATAACATAACAGTGTTGACTGCACAATCAACACTGAGGGGAGCACAAATTGTGCACTGCATGTACCATGATGCAAAGGAGAAAACTTTTCTGGGTTATGATGTAGTGTCTGGCCGTAACCTTTTCCCTGCCCAAACTGTTTTTCATGACCTCCTCTACCATTTATCACACATTCCTAATGTTCCTTTTTTAAAAATTGCAATCCGGCCCATTGATTACACTTTATCCGGCCCCAGCCGAAGATTACGGCTCGAGCCGGAGAGTACAGCCCTAGCCGGAGATTACGGCTCGAGCCGGAGAGTACAGCCCTAGCCGTAGAATACAGTCCGGGTGCAGAGAGTACGCTCCGGGTGGGGAGAGTACGGTCCGGGTGCGGAAATTCCAGCCCGAGTGCGGACGTAAAGTTAGGAGTTGTAAGTGCATTCTGTGAATACCAAAAATCGTAAGTGCCTTCTGTGAATACCAAAAGTAGTACGTTTAGGATTTTGTATCAGATAAGTTCTGTGAATCGGCCCCTTGACTTCTTTCTGATTTTGAGGTGGATTAATCTAGTGAATTGCTTCCACTCTCTCTGGTGACACCTTTCTAACTCTTTTTCCAATTATGTGTCCCAGACATTCATCTTCTTTTGACAGTACTCCTGATTATCCTCATGCAATGGCACTATTACATGAACTTGACAAAAATCAATAACAGTAAGCCATTCTTCAGCACATGAAATGTGAAAAAATATGTTGGCTGGATTCGGTACCATAGGACAACATAGAACAGTTATGCTGCTAATCTCCTGCACTATTCTGTTCTTTTCATTTAGTTTCTGTAAACCTGTGATCAGAAAGTTACATGAACTTCCAATCAATTCCATCAAAAAATCCTTTACTCAAATTATGGGTAGAATTTCTGCAACTGATGGTGTTTTTGAATACATGTCATCTGGTTTTAATTTGACTAAGACTTGTTCTGCACGTTTTATTAATCTGCCATCATTTTCTGTGAACTCCCTTACTTCTGTGTTTATTATTTCTTTCAAATCAGAAGGTAATTTTTCAACTGTCATTTCTGAAAACAATACTACAGCTGTCTCTTGTTGGGCCATTTTAAACTGCACATCCTCATCAGGAATCTGATATTTAACATCTTCTGGTGTACAGTAATCTGTGCTGTTTAATTTGCAAAACAAATGTTTTCCTGTCAGGCCTTCAGTGTTTGAGTCACAAACAACAAATTGGTAACATTTCTCAAATAGGCCTATTTTTGCTGCAACCTTCTCTAAAACTGGTTTTGTAATTTCTCCTCCTACTACTAAGTCTGGACCTTCCACTGTTTTCACAATGGACTTGGTAATTTCAGAATTGTTAAGGCTAAAACTCTCATTTTCAAATACAGCAAATACAGCAACCTGTTGGAATTGGTTCTGATTTTGTTTCTGGAAAGAATTCACACTTGCTCTGGAAAACTCATTTAAATTAATTTTAGCATTTTCCATATTTTGTGGGAGCATCTGAGATTGAAAAACTCCTGTCATTGGTACCTGTTTCTGAACTGACATTTGCATCTGCTGAGCTGGCACATTTTGCACCTGCATTTATCTCTGTGTTTGCGCATTTCCATTTACTGTATCACATTTAAATTTACATTTCTTCTTCCAATGCTCAAATCTGTTACAAAGATGGCAAAAGGACACTTTTTCCAGCATTGCGACATCCATACCTGAATTTGCGCAAACCAAATCACCTCTACCTTTAGCCTGTGTAACACCAAATGTTTCTTGAGCACCTTTTATTTCTGCTTGTGAAACAACACCTTGTAACTCACTTTCATTCTCTGCAAACAACTGATTCTGAAAACGTTTCTGAGCAAACTCCCTCTGTACCATCATAGGTTTTTCCTCAAACTCTTTCTGCTTCATTCCTTGCCCAGCACTATAGTACCCTTCATCCTTCAGAATCCCATCTATCAGCTTGCTTTGCAAACAAACCAATATTTGCTGTACGTGCACACTGATCTGATCAGAGAACATTAATCCAATAACAAACTGAGTCACAAAGAATCTCATGTCACTGGCATCAGGACATTCTCTCCCACTGTGTTGTTCAAACTCTAGGCACACACTTTGTCAAAACTCATGAACCAATTCTTTTAGCTCTTGTGTGGTTCTTTTAATCTGTACCCAATTAACATCTTTTGCTGGCACTCTACCCTTCAGAAAAGTATTCACTGCTTTGTTTTTCTCCTTAACAAGAGAAAATGATGGTGCATTCATGCAAACATTTTTCATTGTCTCCTCACCTGGCTCTTGCACAACAACAACTTTAGATTCAAACCACAATTCAGTCTGCATGGCAGTGTCAAAGAACATTTTCAAATTAATACACAACTTCTTTGAAATTTCAATAAATCCATCAACTTGTGGGTACCACAGCATAGGCTTGTCTCTCAAATTTGGGAATGTATTCACAAATGCTGCAAGTTCACTTTTGTTCTGTGGCACATGAACATGCATTTCTCCCACTATTTCTCTCAATGAGTAAGCAAAAGCTTCTCCCTCATCCTCTTTATTATTTTCCTCAACAAGGTCTGGTGGTTTCTTTTTCTTATCGAGTTTCCTTGCTAGGTCTGGTGGTTTCTTTTTCTTCTCATGTTTCCATGCCCACTTGTCTCCTAATTTCTCAAACCATTTGCATTTGAAAATATATTTCACCATTTCTGCAATGTGTAATTGTATTGCTGAAGAACCCATTGTCTCATTTGCTTCATCATTCATATGTACCCTGAAACTTTTCTGAAATGGAAAACTTCCTGAAACATCAATTTCATATTTTTGAGCCAAATCAGTCAGTCTATCATGTGTAGTTACTGCACATGTAGTTTCCCTACTCAGGGAAATTAATTCTTTTCCTGACACTGGTTCACATTTTCATGATTTAAACAGTCCCTGATAATTTCTTCATGTTCAATTGTTAAATTTGAAACATTAAGCTGTCTTTTTCGGGGTCTGTGTTAATTTGTTACCCCATGCTCTCAATCTTTTTAATCACTGCTGCTTCCTCAAAGCATGTTTGAAAAATCCCATCTAAAAATATATTTGTTTTATCCTGGGCTGTTGGTGTTGTAAAGACTATTTTCCCCCATATTTCAATGCTTGGACTGTCTGGGGTAGTTTCTGTTCAATAATCTGTGAGTTCTGAGTTTCTGAAATAAACCCTGACATAATTACTCCTTGTGCAGCTCTTTGAACTTTTTGAGTAGGAACCATATTAATTAAGACAGTCACAATTTGTCTAGGCACTGTCTGTGCATCTGCAGTTTGAAGTATTTGTACTGAATCAGTCACAATTGTAGCAGTAACACCTGGAGATGTCACTGTCTGTGCTGAATCAACAGGTAGTGGGTCAATCTGAAATGTCTGCACAGTTCTCTCAATCTGTATTTCTCTTGGTTCAACAGAAGCAGTAGCCACAGTAGTGCTTACTGGTACAATATTATCAGTAATTGTAGCGGGGACCACATAAGGTGGTGGACACTCAGCTAATAATGCATCCAATATTTCATCCCCTATATCACTATTTATTTGAAGCTTTTTAGCATCATTAATTCCCTTCTCCTGTATCTGATCTTTTTCCTTTTTATCCTCTCTTTCTTTGTCTCTTGCTGTTTTTTCCCACATGGTTAAAGCTTCACATTGTGCAGCTCTAGATGGTGTCTTTATTTTACATAACACTTCCCTTAATTTGTCAATAATTTGCAATTCAAAAGTACCATATTTTGGAAATCTCAAAGGACCCTCTTTTTTTAGTAATCTTGCACCATTGGTGAACCCACATACATGAATCTTGTCCCAAATTGGTAGACATAAAATGCACAGCTGTTCCTTCAGGAGCATCACCAATTAAAATCGAATTTTTCACTTTACCTCCCAACAGTTTCTTAAAGCCTTTAAACAATTTCATTTCTGCAATATTTTAATGCAATTTATTTTCTCCAATCCTGTCAGCTTCAATTTCAGTCAGTTTAACTCCTGCTACTGACCCTCCTTTTCTACAAAATAATACAACAATGAAGTACAAAGTTTTTCTAAATAAATTCTTATTAGAAACGAGACAAAACGCTGCTACTTTGTCTGCTCCACTAAGTAAAGAGATAGTTCAATTACTCATAGAAATTCCTTTTACTTCCAGTAAAATAACGACTAGCGCCACTCTACTCCCAATCAAGTGAAAGAGGTCTTGGTACTCCTTTGGGTATACTAGCCAAAGATTCGGAAGAGGACTTTTAGAAAAGAGGTCTTGGTACTCCTTCGGGGATGTAAGGTCAAAGTTTCGGAAGCGGACTTTCACTATTTAATACAATCTTCTTACAACAGAATAGGTCCCTTAGAATAACATCAACAGCATGTCACTGTTTGATATTACAACAACAGGCAAAGAACTTCTGCAGTGTGATACTTTTCCACACTATTCCTCTGCCACAAAGCTAAATTAACATCCCTGGATCTTAAGTAACTCCGTACCTGTACTTCTAGACAACATAAAACAAAGACGCTAACTTTTCATATTAGTAACCAAAATCATTAATTCTGTCCTATAAATTACCAATTTAATCAATAAAACAATCAAGTCTAATAAGCAAAATGTCATCATCAGTCAAAACCTTCCTATTTTTTCAGCACTACTAATAATACCATCTAACACATTAACAACATTTCACAACCCTATTGATACTCACACCACTCCAGCAATCACCTTCTCGCATTACCTTCCAGTACCGCTTTGCCAGTCTTCAAGTTCTGGGCATTGGAATCAGGACTTTTTGAGGATCTGGACATTTATCTAACTAGGGCAATTATTTTGTAGCGCTATTTAGGCATTAACCTAAACTCTGCTCCTTTTGGTGATGGTGTTTAACCCTAACTCTGCTACCAAACTGAACTGATGGAGCGGAAATTTCACGGTAATTTCTCAATGCAAAACATCATTACCTCTTGTTTTCCGCTTAAGGGGATGGACCTTTGCCACCGTGGTATCACCATAAGGAGACTTTGCATAAACATGAAAAAATCAAATGCAAATAAATATTTAAGGCAATAATAAGAGTTGTGAGTAGTTTTAAAGGGTTTTATTTTCTAATCAAATTTAAGGTTCTCTGATTCTTTATTCATTAGTCAAATATCAATCAGGTTACAGAATTGAAAATAGAAAAAAATAGAATTAATACAGAACATATTATAGATTGCATACAGAGCACTCCACAAAGGAAGAAATCCCTATTTCTATGGAAAAATGAGGCTTAAATGTCAGTCAGAACTCTTAAAGAGTTCCAAGAAAATATACTGTAAGAGTGAGTTTTGCAAAGCTAAATCAATAATTAATAATTGGAAAAAACCTCCCATAAAGAGAAATAAATGCATAGGACAAATAAATCTTTTCAAAGCCAGTTAGTCAAAGCCTAAACTTAGGGTTTTAGCATCTACATCTGTTCTCGCTCCCTCAGCTGATTCTCTCTCCTCGCGCTGTTCATCTCTGTCTGCCTCTCTGTGTCTCCCACAGAAGCTGCCCAATGAGCCCCTCCTCTCTTCTGCAGAACTCAAAAAAGAGTGTCAAGTGCCCTGCTAAAAAATAAGGAAAAAGGCCCCCACAGAAGCTAGGAACCAGTATTTCTAACAAAAGCACATGTGACTTGGTCTTCGTAGTTTGTCCAATTGAAGTTTCCGAACACATCAACACCCCATGGGCTAACTGGACACATCATCATTCAGGCGAGTTCTTGTAACACATTTGAGTCTTGTGCTAAATGACTTCAGTTCCTAACATCTTGAAAACAATTACATTTTCTCCAACCAAAAAGTATTAATTATGCGGAAACAGAGAATACATATTATAATAATCAAGAAGAAAAATGTGTGCTTTGCAGTTTCATTCTACGTTATGAAGTGAATAAAGCATTGTCTAAACAACTGCATACTGATAAAAGGTAAGCCAGAGACAGAAACTGGGAGGAAAAAACATTCCATTCTTATCTCAAAGCCGGACAGTGAGCCTTCCAAAGCAAACTAAATCACGAGCTGTGTATTTCAGCTTTTTTCTACACTTTAAAAGGCGTGTTAATTCAGCACAAATATATTCTACTTTGAAAGTTCAAAACACATTTTCTAAATTAAATGTACATTCTATAGTGAGGTTAAATCTAAACTAAACACAATTAAACAACCATGAACTAATTAATTGAGCATGGTTTTACATGATTCATTAGACTGAAATCATCTGAGCAGGCCTCATTCATTGTTTTCATTTCTCATGCACCAAAAGTCTGTGTGCCATTTTAAAATGCAGTTTATGTCTGAAACTCAAAGCAGTTTTTGTCATTTAGTAATACCTAAATCTATAGGTGAAATTTGAGCGCCATCACATCCATTTTTGATTTCCCCTTTCTCCACTTCAGATGGCATTGGTTTCTGAGGTATGTCCCTTCCTCCTTTAATACATGAGGTTTGAAGTCCAGCTTTTGCTAGTTCATGGCCTCAACTTTATCATTCACTAGCAGTAGTATTCATCACTTTTATTATGAGTTTTTCATATCCATTTAATTTCTGTCATTGCCTTAGATGAATTTCCCTTCTCCTCCTACCTTGAAGGTTTATCTTATATAGATTGTCTGATGAGCCACACCTCTTCGATTCATAGGATCTTTAGACTATCCAAAGCCTCAGTTCATTTAAGTTTTTTTTCACTCACTGGCCTTAGCTTACATTCACGTTACACGGCTACCCCTGCATATATAATTGATTCCTTATTTTTTAAAGTTCATCACAAATCTTTGTCCAAAAAACCCCCAAAAGATTATCAATGGATATGTCAGTCTAAGCATTGTGTCAGAGTTTCTTGTATTCTTTTATCTCTTAAAATAGCCTTATATTAATATTAACCCCATCACCCCGCTCCCTTTTTCATTGTTCCCAAAAAAGAAAAACCTTTAGTACCGCAAATATGCAACTCAGGTACTCCATTTTGATTGACTTTGCCGGTCCATAGAGATGTCTTCTTTTATGACCGTGCTAAATGCTGTCAGTGTATTAACATTTGAATGGTTCCTCCCAGAAGGGTGAAGCCGATTTAGTGTCTACAGAACTCTCCTGAGTTGGGGGAGCACGCTGCTTATTCTGGGGGCTTTTCTACCTAGCAAAATAACCACATTTTCCCTCTGGTCATGGCTTAGGTAGTCCCCATTGAGAGAGGGCTGTATAATCTCTGTACAACTTGATCAAGTCTGTTTACACTCTCCCTTTCAGATGCAATGACATCTTCAGTCAATTGCCCTTCAACACATCCATATTCACTCAGATTGTCCAAGACGTCACTGCTTTCCACTTGCTTCATATTTTGTATTTACATTGATTTTCTCATGAGCGTTTGCACGCAGCACAAAATATAATTTCATGTTTTTAATACAATGCATTTGTTTCCAAATGCAATAAAATCATGAAGTCACATGCATTCATTCCATTCGGTCATTCAGCTATGGCTATATATCAGGGCTGTAGCCTTGTGATCATATTGTTTGTCAGCGCATTTTGCCAAAAATGGAAAAAATACAATTCTGGAATTGTCAATATTTGTCATGACATAATATGTTCTTTAGACCTCACAGAGTTAAAGGAAAGTGCTATATGCCTTTGCTCTATTAAGGGGAATGGGAAGCGTTACATAAATACGAACACAACAGAATACAATACAATGCTTCTATGTTAAACACAAGCTAGGGTATTGATGTGAAAATCCATTTGGCTTCTTCCGCTGTGATATATGGGATAAAATACACCCTACCATATATTATAAGGATATTGCAAGCCATTGAAGAGTTCCTTGACCTTATAGTTTGGCCGAGTTCCCTTAAAAGGTTATAGAACTCCGAAGTGACTTGCAATATCTTTAAATGTATGAAAAGGTATTCTTTATTCATTATAATACGTGACTCCAACATCATTTTTCTCAAAAACCACTTAAATACCTGGTGTGTAACTCTTTGGTATGAAAGAGAGATCATGTTTGTGAACATGAAGCATAAAAATAGAATCTCTAGTGCAAAATTAAACACATCACATTTAAAAAAAGGCACAACTCTAACTTTTCTATAATTAGCTGAGTGCAAAAATTAAGCATGTTGCCAGGCATATCTAAATTCTGCTTGCCCCAATTCCGCTGAATAAATAGAGCAAAACAAAAAAATCAATGTTTTGTTTTTGTACCTTAAACAACTTCTTAAATTATGCTCTATGTCCTGACCTGTCTTTTCTTTAGGCTCTGTCAGTGGCCAAGGGTATGCCCAGACATGAGTCCTGTGCTCACTGTGCCACTGGACTCAAGCTACACCCAACAGAAAAGCCCTAATAAGGGCAAAACCAGTCTTGAGTTGCTTGTGTTCTGGTCGAATAAGACCTGGCTTGGCAGTTCGGGCAGGACTGTTCCTATTGGAGCAGGGTCAAGACTGATCTGCATATAGCCAGGTCTATACATTCATGGTGGCGTGGTGACCAAAAGGCTTTAAATGATACCCCGAGCGATTGCCAGTTTTTAGACTTATTGCAAGCATCCTCCCATCACCTTTGGTGTCTTTGATGTACCACCCTAAGTGGCCTAGGGTATGCCCAGACATGGGTCCCCTGCTCACTGCACCACCGGAACCAAGGATAGCCCCAAGCAGGGCGAAACTAGTCTTGGGTTGCTTGTGTTCTGGTCTGGAGAGGACCTGACTTGGAAGTTTGGGCCAGGCTGTTCCTATTAGAGCTGGGGCAAGACTGGTTTGCATATAGCTGCATCTTATCTCAGGTGGAGTGGAGAGCAAAAGAACAATGGGTTGGAATACTACCTCAAGCAATTGCCAGTGGTTAGAATTATTGTAAGCATCCTTCCATCACCTTTGTGTGTTTGATGGCTCTGGCAGTAGGCCCTATGATGTTGTAACCCAACTGTAACATATTGTTACAGTGGAGTTCTGATGTTATGTCTTTATCATAGGCAACTGGGTAAGTCACAAGTCACCTATTATAAAGAAATTAGAGACAGGGTTCTATACCGGGATTGTAGAATGGCATGTATCATATAGGTATTAATCAAAAGAATGCATATATCCTCCTTAATCCTCCACTGTGCTTTGCAACTTCCAAACTTGTGTGTTTTTAAACTCCTATTGATTTCAGTTTTATCTAACTAGTGCTTCAATAAAATGGACAGTGTCATTCTCTCATGTTACCCCTGTGATCTCCACAGTGTTAACATGAGCATGCCTTCTATCAATTAGGACTAACATCTTGTGTTTGTGCTCCCTGTTTCAGGTCTATGCTTCTCTCTCCTTTCTCTCCTCTCCGAATCTTAGCACCTAGACACCTTTGGGTAGTAGAACGCTCTACAAATCTCAGTTTCATTTCATTTCATTTATTAAATGAAACTTTCATTTTTAGGAAATTGCTTTGCAGTGCAAACCTTGTTTTACATATATATTATATACCATAAATATTCATTGAGATCAGTTAGCTTAATAGATACTGTTACTGCCTGGTATTAGAAAGTGTTATGTCGCATTATGTTACATTATGTTAAGTCATTAGTGTTTTCATAGCATGCTTATCAAACTTGAGGGTATTAAGGCGCTCTGTAGCTGGTGTGTGAAAACAGAGGAGACTCTGGTGTGCTGTGGGAGGTAAAAACATGCTTTAGGAGTGGCACACTTTTCTGCTTTTGTGTGTGCATGAGGTGTGCGCGTGTGAGAGGCCAGCAGAGGTGTCTGAAAGATTGGTGGAAATGAATGTGGCTATTCGGGTAGGAAGGTCCTGTCTTGTGGAGCTTTGTAGGTATTGGTGAGGATTTTGAAGTGTGTGCGCTTGTGTAGGGGTGAATTGGTGTCCACTGCAAGCAACAAAGCCACAATTCTATTAGGCCCAGTAAAAGGTTTTAATTTTGTAAACCAGAGCTCAAATCCTGGTAGCTGTGGCACAGAGCAAACAGGCTTCAGATAGAGAAAAAACTTAGAGCATTTATATGTACCAACACAGTTAAAAAATAATTGGAAATACAGCATGATAAAAATGTTGCTCCAATTTATAAAAATAGAGACACATTTAATAAACAAAATGCCACCAAAAGAGCAAAAATCCAATAGGAGAAATCACAGATTAGAATTTTTAAAGACTTAGGTGAAAATAGTACCAAAAAGTGCTATGATAGTCAATGGTCATGGCAGAGAGGACCTAAGTGTGATGTGAGGCGAATGGCAATGTAGCGAAGGTTGGATACACTAAGTAGATTGGTCCCGCTAGGGACTGGAAGTAGGGACGCTGTAAAATGTTTTAAGTCCCATTCTTAAAAGGGAAATAGTTGTTTTTATGAGGAAAACATATCTCCATGTGGGGCAATCAGGAAAATTCAATGTGATGCCCTGCAACTGTCGGTCGGATACTTTTCACGGCCGGTCCCCTTGAAGCCTTGCCAACCTGGAGCAAATGTTTAGAATTAGCTCCCAAACCACAGGAGCACATACAAGGCTGTTCAGACTTCAGAAGAACCTCTGAGAGACTCTCAATGTACCAGGCAGAGGGCAATAGCAAAGTCCATTCTAGGTCCATTTGCCACTGTTCAGCTGCTATTCTTCACAGGAAGGTTCCTCTTCAGCATTCTTATGTTTCTTGGGCCACCCTGGAAATCAGCCTAATGAGCCTTGGAGATCTTTCTGTTCCTATATTTCAATTGGAACGTGGTCCAAACTCCTCAGGTCTTTCTCACAGGTCACCGAAGCCAAGTGCAACAAGTTAGGTTCAACTGATAGCCTTTCACAAGTCCAGGAGTGTTCTAATGGGTTGCCTAGGGGTACCGTATTTACCCTGGCAAAGGCTACCGGGCGGGCACTCCAGTACCAATAGAATAAAAGTTCCCAGGGGCAGCTCTACCCACATTTTCAGTAGTTCCTGTGTGCCTTACTCCAATGAGGCCCAAAATGCCATGAGCTAGGGCATTTTCCAGATGGCCAAAGTTTTTGGCCACAGTAAACTTGAGCTCTCAGGGCTGGGGATAGGGAACATACCAATGTCCTCCCACATGTGTCCCTAAAATCTAGTTTGAAGCCGGCACTGTACCCACATCAAATCTAGAGAGGGAAGCCTGGCATGGCAAAATCAAGTTCCTGCAGGAACCAGACATGAGATACACAAGATTTGTCTTGTCATCCTGTTCTCTCACTTTTGAGCATGCCAAAATTTTACATGTGGCTCAACAGACCTGTCAAGCAGGAATTGACAGTGTGATGTTTTCAGGATCCCCTCAGCCCCAACTCTGAATATTCTGTGTAGTTCAGAGGAGTCATTTCTGCCTATTTCAGGTCAGCCTATTTTTTTCAACTTGGAGGCATTTCATATCTCTTTTACGCCTATTTCTGGGTGTGAGCACAGGCTGAGAGCTGGCAGAGAGTTACGCTAATTAGCCTTTGACAATTCAGCGAGGTAAAGGCAAATTTTCTAAAAGTAAAATTTTTAATATTTGCTAAAATTCTGACTTCACCATTGAATTGGATTTTTAATAACTTTTACAAAAAATGGTTTAATTATTTGTTTATTGTGTCCCATTCCTGAGATAGCAGTGTTAGTATTTTTATCTGTACTCTGGGCTTTTTCATAGAACAGCTAGGTCTGCCATAGCGAAAATAGCTTTTAGGGCCTAGTTAATGGTATAATTTATTTTGTACATGTTCCATTTTTAAATAGCACACATCCGATCTTGTGGGGGCTGATATATTTAAAAGGCAGTTTTTTACCTGTTAAAAGGACTGTTTTAACAGGTCGCATTGCAGGTTTTACATTGCAGCAATCAGGCTACATTGGTATGCCTGAAGCCATGTTTTACTTTGTCCCATTAGTGAATGGCACAATGAGTGCTGCAATCCACAAGTGACATTTACCTTTTCATGCCATGACTATATTTCCACACAATAGACTATGGCTTTATAGCAAAGTCAAATAAGCCAATGAGTGATTAGACGATTTCTAGGTGTCAGAGCACATACTATGGGAACAGGACAACAGTGCACCAGTGTGCAGATCCAGCAATAAAACTCAGCGAAAATGGGGGTGAACGAACACAAACAGGGTATTTTTGCACAACTGGACAACAGAGGAGTGCACGTTAATGTGCCATTGTGCTCCTGCTCAGGATGAGATAATATATTGTTAATGAGTCATTTGGTGATTTAATTGTCTGGGTTTGTCTTATTTTTGGCTCACCAGTGAAGCAGCCTTAGCATTTCAAAAATATATGAACGAGCTTAAGATTTTCACCCATGGGGGTTCATTGGTACTTTATTTATTTTCAATCTAGATCTTTAACCTTAGTAGAAACACTGGGAACAGGACATATGGAATTTATGCCAAGAAAAAAGCATTGCTATTGCTTACTCATGGTCCCACCTGGAATCAAAGCTTGATACCATGATTCCACAAATCAGTTCTATGACTTCCTCCAGTCTTAGTAGAGTCTCTAGTCATCTGTGCTTCATCTGCCTGACGTTTGGAGCCAAGGTTCCTGATGTGCAGTGTGCCCGTCTGTGTTCAAGAAGGTCTTGGTAATATAAGAATGGTAAGCCTTTGACAATCACTGAATCACAGTGCTGCACATCGTTTCACTGGAGCTTCTGCTGGATTGGAAGGGGTACAGGATTGCCCTTTACCCTTGTCATCATTGACAATAGCTGCAGTAGCCATGAAATAAATTAGTTGAAACCAACACTGAGGATTTTTGAAATATGACTGATAGTATGTGCAGGCACCACATCCCACACACTTGCACACTGTAAAATTACAGCAGAAACTAAGGGCCTCATTTAAAAAATTACACACTTGGAAGTGTTGCACGCCACTCTGCTGTGCCGCGCTGAGTCAAAAGAAAGGAACATGAATGCGCGAATCTATGATATACAGTGCATTTCTGTCCTCTTCCACTTTGCTTGCGCACAAATGGCTGCCTTGCTCCAATGGAGGCACCCGTGCACCATAGTGCAAGGGTTTCTGCTTGCTGGCACAATTGTGTTTGTGCAGGAAGGGGTACCTTACTGGACAAAAATACTCGTTATGTCTCCCCTGGGGAGGCACACGGTTTTGAGGCATTCCCAGATTTACACTGTGTCAAATTCTGTTGGCATTGAGTGGGAACACCCACTGCAACACCCATGGCAAGCCTCCCGAAGCAGTGTGTGGCAAGGCAGCGACTTGTGCTGTGTTGCCTTACACAATGTCTACAAGGCCATGAAATGCCATGCCGGGTAGCTTTTTGTGGCCTTGCGGATATGGCTCTGCACTCTGTGCCACCGGAACATAAACACAAGTGACATTCAGGCCATGCACAGGGCTTGCAATTAAGCACCTAAATGTGTTCATGTGTTGGCAATCTTGAGAGGAAAGTTAGACTTTCATCTCAGTTTGCCTTTGTGAATCGGGCCCATTGTCCCTAACAGCCCTTAAGGGTAACAGTGATGCTCTTGTGAGTTGAAAATGAGTACAGATGTATGGTGACTGTAAATGAAGAAGAAAGGTGAGCACATTATGTTTGATAACGATTTGAGAAGTGTAATTTATGTACATTACAATGTGTTTCCAATTAATATTGCAAGATCTTGCATCACGATGATTGCAGTGTGAGGCTTTTGGCATCCATGGTGTGCAGCTCTCCCTCAGCCTCTCTAAACATTCTGATGTCTGCTGTTTTTCCTTCTGTTCCACCTATGTAGGCATCTTTGCCAACCCAGTCAAGGCTTGCTCAGAAATATCAAGTTGAGCCCCCATTAAAACAGGTGCCGGAGCTCCACCCACTCCATTTTGCAAAGCATGATGTATGTATGTCAGGCTAAGCAAAGGTCAGCCTCACAGACACTCACCATGTCAGGGTCAGGCAACCAGGGGCTTTACATGCACTAATATGTAGGTGCCTGCCAGTCTACACCAAAAATTGACAGGCTGAAGAGTTCATAGCCCTAAGGGCAGTGACCTTATCAGCCCAACAAAGCACTGTTAGCTCCTCCCCTTCATGATAATAGGGAGCGTCACAAATAGAGCCAGCCCAGGGCACTTCAGGTTTAAGCACTGAAGTGCACTGGGCTGGGTGCAAATAAATGATGTGTTGTCATTGAGTGAGGTGTGATGGGGTGGAGTTAACAAGTCTCTCTGACCCCCATCCCGCTCTTTGATGAGTAAGGGAAGGTCCTCCTCTCATTGGCTAACCCATTGCAAGGCTAACCAATGAGAGAAGGCAGTGGGTTCTTCCATTTTTCCCTTCCCTCATCGAAGCTTTCAGAACGTTCCAGTGCCCTCATGCATCCCACTCCCACTCCCACCACCCGCCAGTCTTGTGCCATCACCGTCACATCCCGGTAAGTTCTTTTTGAATGTTTTGGTGTGGGTGTTCATGTATCTGCATCTATGTGAATGGGTGTGCACATTTATTTGCTTGTGAATGATGGGTGTGAGTATGAGTGCTTTTTAATGGTTGGGTCTGCGTGAGTGTGCTTGTGGATGGGGTGGGTGTGAGTATGTATGTGGACTTGTGAATGGATGGGTGGAAGTGAGTGTGAGCACTTTGCCTGCGCCACGATTCAAAAAATTACAAGCTGCCATTAGAAACACCTCCTGAACAGTGGCATCTGGGTGCCCATCTAGACTCTCTCTTCCTAGCTATGCACTCTCTAACTTCCAGCTTACAGTACTTGACCCGAACACTGATGTACAGGTTTTGGGATAATCTATGTTATACAATGTGAGAAACCCAAGGATCACATTTGAAACTGAAAAATGTCTTTCTCATCACAAATCAGTGCAATGAAAGGACAAACTTCCAACACTTCTTGCTCAATAAAATACTCAAACTTTTGCCAATCAGCCACCCAATGGAGCTGACGAGAACCTTGGTAATAGGTCACTTGGTCTACTGCAACATTATCAACTACGATATACCAAGATGGCTGACTGACACAATACAGAGTTCAGAACCCTTTCTGCCTAAATATATTAACTCAGACCAGAACTAAAAAACCTCCATTGGCTCCTGGTGGATGTGAGGATAAATTCAAGATACACTCTACCATCCACAAGGCTAACTGGAATAAAGATCACCTTTAACTACAAAAATTGTCTACGACTTACTCTCTTTTCGGATCAAAAATTGGATAATTCGATCAGTAGCAGCACCACCCCCTCTTCCCCCAGCGCCTTGAGACCCTCGCGGGTATGTAGTGCGCTTTATAAGTGACATGATTGATTGATTGATTGATAACATGCACTTCATCCAAAAACATAGCTTCTGACAATTGAAACATGGAAGCAGATTACTAGAAGTCTAAGGCACTAGACTCCAGTATTCTCTGAATACTTCGGTGTGCACAAAACCCAATCATGACCATTTTAGAAAAAAATGTGAATACTGAACTTTTCAATATGGCATTCGGATAAACACACAGCACTAATTAGGCAATGATCAAAACATCCTGGATGGCTTCTATGACTTATCTCAAGCAGGACTCGACCTATCCTATATTTCAATTTGCAACTGTAGTATGATATATGATTTTCATTGTTGGCACAATTGAGTGCTATATAAAACTGCCAAACAAATAAAAAGGCCTGACAGCACAGAACATAATGGGAGCTATAGCTAAGTTGATTGGCCTGGCTAGCATGACCATAGATATTAACTTCCACTACTCATATTTTCTATTGGTATGTTGCCTTGACTGCTCCCTTCTGCTGCTGTTATTTCATTGATATTTATTCAAGATGTATGCCAGATCAGGGAAGCAGTTGTTGAATTTACTGAATAATTGAAGTTTGCGGCATTCTGTGTCTCAGACATTACCAAATATAGGGCCAAATTTAGAGTTTGGTGGACAGGCTGCTCAGTCGCAACAGCGACAGTGTGCTCTACCTGTCAAATCCTCGGTCCAACCTTAAACTTTCCATTGACTGGGCACCTGTTAGCTCTGTCCATGGAAGGCTTTCTCCCATGGCCCAAAGGAGTAAGAGCCATGAAGGAAAGACATTACACTGCCTACCCTGTTTTGGGTAGAAGGTATAATCTCCATTTTCTTTCCTGTCCATTACTGCCAGGAAAAACCTGACAGTGAGGGACAGGAAAAAATAATGACCCCCATATCATGGAAGAAAACTCCCAGGTTATGGGGAGGTCATCAAATTTTTTGTTTTTTTAAATAAGCTTAAACTTTAGGAATTTGTTTCTGAAAAATAAAAATAAACTATTAGTTTGTTGTACGGCTGTCAAAACAGACGGTGGCTGTCCACCAAACATTTTGGCAATTGAAAGGAACTTCCATGACTGCTGGGTTGGCAGTTATCTCTAAATTTGATGGATGGTAGTCTGTCAGGATGACAGGAGTAATGTCCTTCACCACCTTGACAGACAAAGTAGCATTTGCCAAACTCTCAAGCAAGCCCATATTCTGTAACCAGTAAGTATGATGATGCACTATACAGATGTCAATGCACATATATACAGTTGTGCTGATATAGGTAAGCAAAGGATTATCAGTTCCTGCTCTAGTGTGACCTATTTCTGCATTTCTTCAAGTGACAATTAGTAATGCTGCTTCGCATTTAAGCTGTGAAACTTGGAATGGGCATGCATGGGAATGCTTGAAAGGCTTAAGACTCTTGCTCCTTCTAAAATGGCCTTCTCCTATACTCTAAGGGATATGTGATTGAAAAATAACATGTATAGGTGCTAAACCAGATTATACTTTAGAACATTTGTATACTGGTGGTACATATGTCAGAAAGCATAGCACACTAAAGCAAAACTGTGCCTCGGTCTCCCAAGTGGAGTGCTCAGTTATGAAGGGTCACTATCGTTACAAAAATACCAAAGATGAAGGAACACAGATGTATCTAATGTGTTACTTCTGAATGTTGCAGTTCAAATACAAAGTGTATATGTAATACCATTTACAATGTATTGCACAGTTTGCTCAACACCGGCATAACAAGGTATCCAAATATAATTATTTATGGAGGAAGATGAAGCAATAAGGCCCATCTTGCCAGCAAAAATGCTGTCAATGATCTATGTCTTAATTCTGGAACCTTTTCACTGCAAATAAGGACATGTTTCCTTTCCAGTCTGAATGACCCCTCCTATGACTGTGAAGAAGGTTGTGCACATATGCTACTGCGCCTATTTTTCCATAAAGACAAGTTTGCTGTACAGTCTGACTGACCTCTGCTACACCTGTGAGGAAGGTTGGGCAACATTTGCTCCTATGCCTAGGCTTTAATAAGGACATGTTTCCTTTCCAGTCTGACTGGCCCCTGCTACGCTTTGAGGAACGTTGTTCTAGATATGCTCTTATGACTATGCTTTAATAAGGAACTTTTTCCTTTCCAGTTTGATCTGCCCATGATACGCCTGTGAGGAAAACTGCCCTACATATGCTCATGGTTTTATACATTCTTCTTTGTTACAGCTTTTATCAATAAATTGAGGAGTCACACTGTGCACCTCCTTTTCTTTTGGGTAGTGCTAGTATCGCTTTATATCTTCAGGATTGGACTCCGCTACTTAATCCACTCAAAAGGTTGCATCCTTGCCTGCGACAATGCCCATCTCTCGTAAGGAATCGAATAGAAGCACAAATAAAAGACAAGCAAAGGACCTAGCTTCTCCAAATAAGTTGCTCCTGTGTTTAACATTTGACGACTTCATGGATGAAATTGGATGGATGAAACCCTTTGTAATAGAAACTACCTTTTTGGTTCCTTACCATCTCTTCTTTCTTTCATACCCTTCTCGTTTTCCTTATCTTTTCCACAGCTTATTTTGCTCTATTCTTTTTTTGTTATCTCGTTCCAATAAGAATTACATGTTTTTCTTAGCTTGTTTAAATAAAATCATTATACATGCTTATTATTTTTTTATGCCAAATAATCTTCCTGTTGTGTCCTGGAATGTTAAAGGTCTGAGAATCCCAATTAAGAAACAGAGAGTGCTTACTCATTGATCCTGCCTTAAAAGCAAAATTGCTATGTTGCAAGAAACACATCTTTTAGATAAGGATATCAGCTCATTACAAATAATTGTGGAGGACATGTATTCTGTTCACCTGATAGTAGAAACAAGAACAGTTTTGCCATACTGTTCCACAAATCACTTCCTTTGGTGGTTGAGAAGGAGGGAAGGGATGACAAGGGTAGATGGCTTCTCCTTGATGTCACTATTTGTGAGAAGTTGGCCTGGTATATGCTGTCCACTAATTATAGTGGGCACCTTGCACCAGTCCAAACAACCCCTTATTGGAGATAGGTTAAAGACAACCTTATTGAAAGCTATCCTAGTGGTAGCTATGGAGAGCAGCCTTCAGGCTAAGTCTTGAAGGAATGTAAAGCAGCTTGTTTTACCAGTCTATAATCCCTTGAGTGATCAAATGAAAGAGCACCACACCAGGTATATATTCAAAATATATGTATTTATTGCTAAACACACCCCTCTAGTCTCTTTATGAGGCTAGAGTTCGAAATACACAAGTTATAAGTTATTTAAACACAGTAATAGCACAAATACACGTTTGGGCCCTAGGGCGTACCAAACCATATACCAATAAAGTGGTATAAGAACCACGACTGAGCTAGACACTAGGCCTAGAGCCTCTAGAAGTGCTTGGACCACAAGGAACCACCCAAGGTAGTGACACAGGGGACCCACGGGGGACGCATGCAGTGTAAATACACAGCCGCGAGACGCCGTTAACTTCTATGGAGAAAGTCGCGATTGGGAAATTAAAGAAAAGGGACACTTAAAGGAGGACTTGGAGCAAACCCTTTGAGAACTAGGTCGTTCTAGAGAGTCTACCCACGGGAGCACCGGAGTACTCTTGTTACCTCACCCAGTGCATAGGTGCCTTTCGGGGTCGGGTTTCGTCGTCGATTTGAATGGCGATCTGCTGCAAAGTGCTGCTGGCGACCAAGTGGAAAGTGTCCGGGTGGATCCAAGAGTGGATCGGAGATCTGAAGAACCTGAAAGCAGAGGGGACAGAGTCTGGGTCACTAGCCAGTGACCAGAAAGGCGATGAGCAGATGCCCACCGATGTCGAGTGCTTCAGGTAGGTTGATGGTCATCTTGACTCTTCAGCCACGAGGTCTGGGAGGTGTTGTCGGTGACCAGGAGCAGGATTCAGGCTGGTACACGATGTCTGTCAAGTGCTGAGGTGTCGGCGACCGGATTGGTCCCAACAAGCCTTGGCAACGGCAGGTCTTGATGTAGATGAAGAATGACGATGATGCAGACCAGCAAGGTCTGAGGAACTCACCCAGCAAGGGTAAGTGAGGGCAAGCCTGGAGCAACCAGGGAGCCCAAGAAGAAAAGGATTGGCCTTCGTGAAGGGCTACTAGCCAACGGGCTAGCGACCGCAAAGGAGCCTCGAGACGGTGCACGTGGAGCTGGCTCACAGGACACTCGTGGAGTGGAGGCCAGTGATCTTCGGTGCAGTTGGTGCTGGAGGCTAGGGCTACTCGGAGCCCAAAGCATGACTTTGTGGGAGACCCAGAAGAGGATACACTAGCAAATGCGTGCGGTGTCCAGGGGTCACGGTTCCACATTACCCACGACAGCTACGGGCCTCAGCTTTGCTGGGGACTCAGGGCAGCCTCGGGGAAGTTTGGAAATCTACCTCTGGTGATGCAAAGACTTCGGCGTCCCACGGGAGCTTAGGCGATGCAGACCAGACAATTGCTTCTTTGGTGCCTGCCAAGCAGGGGAGTCACTCCTTGACCCCAAGGGAGATTCTTCTGTCCTCTAGTCTTGAGTAGAGCGTCGAAGGTCCAGCATTCAGTGTCAGAGTTTCATCCAGGGATAATCTAAAGTCCTAAGGACTGGGTTCCTATACTTATACTAAGTTTAGGGGTTGGACTACTCTGTGGCCCCACCTATGGGTGGGTCAGGGCAGAGGGGTGGCTACATCCCTTTCCCTTTGTCCAGTTCGCGCCAAAGCAGGGGCTGCAAGCCCCTGATCCGGTTTGAACTGGGGTATGCACTAGGGACACCAAGTGTGCCCCCAGTGCAGGACTTCAAAGCACCCGAAAGTGCTCCCGCCCAGCCCCAATACACACTATCCTGTCTGGGGAGGTGGTCACACCTCCCTGGGACAGGAAACCTATTGTCCAGGCCTCCCCTGCCGGAGTTTCGTCCAGCAGCAGGAGGCCAGACTTGTGTCTGTGGCAGCAGCATCCATTTTGTGATGCCAGGGCTTTAGAAAGAAGTTACCGGTCAAGCCAGGGTTAACATGTCTCTCCCTCTAGAAGGGTGGAATGCTACCCCCGCCACCAGAATTGGCGGGGGGTAGTATTCCAAGATGTTTGACACCAAACACGACATGTTTCGGTGCAGCCATTCCAAAGTTAGCATTTAACGCGAGGTTATAATGCGCTTAAGAGTATATGGTCAGGCTGCACTACAACAGCATCAGAGAAGGGTCTCCGAACGCTGCAGAGGGGCCCTGCTCATGCAGGGGCACCCTCTCACATAGGAACCACGCACTCTGCCTTCAGGATTGATAAGGCCTGCCATAGGAGTGACTTATAGGTTTATATGTGTGTATGTATACAGTGATATAGGTAGCCTATATCACAGTAAGGGGTGCATGCACCACCTTACCCAGGCTGCAGTAGCAGACCTGTGGTGTCAGTTTGGATGGCCTTCCAGGGGTGGCACAATACATACTGCAGCCCCTGGTAGGCCTCTGAGGTACCTATGCCCTGGGTACATAGTATACCATATACTAGGGACTTATAAGGGCACTCCAGATTCCAATCAGAGATGTGCCTAAGGCACATGGAAACCTTTTACAGAGAAAGCAGATAGACTGGGGCCCTGAATAGCAGGATCCCAGTCCAACTAAGTCATAAACCAGCAAAACACCAGAAAAAAAGTGGGGGCAACCATATAGTCAGATTCCACCTTCCTACATAACCCCCCCAAACGAAAGGAGATAAGGCTAACCTTGGCCAGTTGAGCCTTTATTGACTAAGTGGCCATATAAGGAAGCACCTGCTCTAGCATGGTTGCCCCCTGTCTTATGGTCCACTAAGCAATCCCTCACCCTAAGGGTATGAGAGGGTCTCCACCATGGGGAATCACTACCTGTGGTGTGCTTAGGTAAAGTACAAGGCTGGTGAGGTGTCTGAGTAGGGAAGTGAGGCCCTAGGAATGTTGGCCTCAGCTTCCTCAGATCACTGGTCACCATGTATGCCTGTCTTTCCATGACTGAGTTGCACTTTGCTCTAAGGGTCAACCTTTGGCTGCCTACAGCTGGGGGTTGGGTCCCTTTGGATGGACTACTGGAGGGACATGGCAGGTTTGGAACCTTCTGGTCCCAGGTTTGCCCTTGCCTACCAGAGTCCTTCTGGGGGAGGTCCCTACATAAAGGTATGGGGGATCCCTCAGTGTGTAGAGGAATTTTCACCTGGCTAGGGCTACTAGACTGGGTGCCCCTAATCTGCTGATGGGGGTTCCTCTGGACAGGGGGCCCTGGGGGTCCACTGACCTCCCTGACCTCTGCAGCCCTGGGCTGGATGAGGCAGGGTAGAGAGGGGCAGGTTACCTGCTCCAGACTGGGTACCACCTTGGAAGGGTCCTCTGCCATCAGGGGTGTGGCCAGGCCAGGCCTGACTACCTCTGGGGCAGTTCCTTCACTAGGGGTAGGGTCAGTTCCCTGAGGAGGCTGACCCTTACCTACTGTCTGGAGGGAAGAAGACTTTTCTTCAACACTTGTGCTCTCTTTTGGGGGAGAGTGGGCCATTCTTCCAGGCTCCATCTCTCCAAAATCTTGGGCTGGGGCTGTGGCCATCACAGCCCCACTAACCTTTACAGGGACGCCCAGCATCCTGAGATGGGTTTGGTGTTCAACTTCAGCCCAGGCTGAAATTTCCAGATCATTGCCCATCAGGCAATCTACAGGTAGGGTTGGGGACACTGCCACTCTTTTGGGCCTGTGACCCCCTCCCAGCTGAGATTGACTATGGCCATGGGGTGATCTGTTCTGACACCATCAATGTTGGTCACCTGGTATTTAAACTCAGGTAAAAGCTGGTGAGGGGGGACTAGTTTCCCTGCCACCATGGTGACACTAGCCCCTGTGTCCCTAAATGCCACAGCTTTCTGACTATTAATTAGTGGCTCCAATCTGTACCTGCCCAATGCTGTGGGACCCATGGTAAAGGTGGCAAATCCTATACCACCATCAGAGTCAGAGGAGTCTGTTGAGGGGTCCCTGTCTAAACTAGGGCCCACCTCTGTTCCTCATGCAAAAGCACCTAACTTTTTGGGTGCACTACTCCCAACTGGAGGATTACTACTGGTAGTACCAGGAGGGGTGGCAGTAGTTGTGGGAGGAACATTTTCTTTATTGCCAATCCTGGGGCAACTGGGATCAGTTTTCCAGTGCCCAGGCTTTTTACAGACATGGCAATATGGTTTCTTTTCAGGAGAAGAAGGAGTTTGGGACCCACCCCCAGAAGAGGAATTTTGGGGCCCTGTAGGGGACTTATCTTTAGATTTATCCCCACCTTTCTCTTGGGACTTAGTAGAATCTTTCTTCTGGTCACCACCCTGATTTTTAGTTTTTACTCTGGTTCTGACCCATTTGTCTGCCTTCTTTCCCAATTCTTGGGGAGAGGTCAGATCAGAGTCCACCAGATACTGGTTCAAAAGCTGGTTTTGACAATTATTAAGGATCTGCTCCCTCATAATCAAATTGTACAATCCTAAAAAGTCCTGCACTTTGTTGCCATGTATCCAACCTTCCAGAGCCTTAGTAGCACAATCTACAAAATCAACCCAGTCTTGAGTCTGAGCTTTTTGGGTGTCTCTGAACTTCAACCTATACTGTTCAGTGGTTAGGCCAAACCCATCTATCAGAGCACTCTTCAAGACTGTGTAATTGTCAGCATCCTCTTCTCTTACAGTGAGGAGCTTGTCTCTACCTTTGTCTGCAAAGGAGAGCCACAAGATTGCTGCCCACTGCTTCTGGGGGACCCTCTGAACTTTACAGGCCCTCTCCAGTGCAGTTATCCATTTGTGGATGTCATCCCCACTCTGGTAGGGAGGGACAATCTTGTTTAGGTTTCTATGGTCATAAGACCTTTCCCTATCTTTAGGGATATTGCTGCCACCATGGGACTCTAGTCCCAACTTTTTCTCTCTTTGTAGAGATCTAGGGACTCCCTGTCTATAGCCAGTTGCTGTTTTCTGAGTTCAAGCTGAGCTTCCTCATATTGAATCAGCCTATTTCTCCTCTCATGAGAGGATTCCCTCCTATGAGAGGAGACAGAGGTCCCTATTGAGGTGCCAGAGTGGTTAGACTCCTGAGAAGGAGACCTAGACCTTCTGGGCACACTCACAATCCTTCCTGGGGGACAAAGTGGAGGTCATCTTGAGCCTCCTCCTCATCCACAGGAGGAATTGGGTTATCCAGGTCAGGGTCATTGTCACCCTCCTGGTCATTTCCAGAGGGGGGGCTGGGGGTGTTGCTACCCCTGGCCCCATCCTCATCTTCTGCCCCACCCTCTGCTCCTACCCCTTCAGTCCCTAAGGGCCTGCTGAGATCATAAGCCTCTAACATCTCTCTCAGATGTTGGGTGGTGGGGCTTTGGCCTGTCTTCAGTTTCCTCAAATTGCATAATGCTCTCAATTCCGAGAATGGGAGTGTATCATACTTGGAGGGAAGAAGCCCAGGGGCTTCTGGCAAGGACTCACTGGGTCCTGGCTTTGAAGACATCACTAGTGAGGTGTGGTGTATGCACTACCTACTCTAGTGTGGCCTACTAAACTCTCTTGAGTTGTAGAAAGGGTGTGCTATCCCTTAAAACACAACTCTAAGTTCAGTAGAACTTACTGTATTCTAAGCTTAATTTATATGTACCTTAGGTACCTTTAGTGGTTTTCAGTTGATCAATTCAATTGAGATTATCTGGTAAAACAATAGCAAGCTGGAATCCCACACGCTGCACACCAAAGTGAGAAGTTGGCCTGGTATATGCTGTCCACTAATTATAGTGGGCACCTTGCACCAGTCCAAACAACCCCTTATTGGAGATAGGTTAAAGACAACCTTATTGAAAGCTATCCTAGTGGTAGCTATGGAGAGCAGCCTTCAGGCTAAGTCTTGAAGGAATGTAAAGCAGCTTGTTTTACCAGTCTATAATCCCTTGAGTGATCAAATGAAAGAGCACCACACCAGGTATATATTCAAAATATATGTATTTATTGCTAAACACACCCCTCTAGTCTCTTTATGAGGCTAGAGTTCGAAGTACACAAGTTATAAGTTATTTAAACACAGTAATAGCACAAATACACGTTTGGGCCCTAGGGGCGTACCAAACCATATACCAATAAAGTGGTATAAGAACCACGACTGAGCTAGACACTAGGCCTAGAGCCTCTAGAAGTGCTTGGACCACAAGGAACCACCCAAGGTAGTGACACAGGGGACCCACGGGGACGCGTGCAGTGTAAATACACAGCCGCGAGACGCCGTTAACTTCTATGGAGAAAGTCGCGATTGGGAAATTAAAGAAAAGGGACACTTAAAGGAGGACTTGGAGCAAACCCTTTGAGAACTAGGTCGTTCTAGAGTCTCTACCCACGGGAGCACCGGAGTACTCTTGTTACCTCACCCAGTGCATAGGTGACTTTCGGGGTCGGGTTTCGTCGTCGATTTGAATGGCGATCTGCTGCAAAGTGCTGCTGGCGACCAAGTGGAAAGTGTCCGGGTGGATCCAAGAGTGGATCGGAGATCTGAAGAACCTGAAAGCAGAGGGGACAGAGTCTGGGTCACTAGCCAGTGACCAGGAAGGCGATGAGCAGATGCCCACCAATGTCGAGTGCTTCAGGTAGGTTGACGGTTGACTTGACTCTTCAGCCACGAGGTCCGGGAGGTGTTGTCGGCAACCAGGAGCAGGATTCGGGCTGGTACACGATGTCTGTCGAGTGCTGAGGTGTCGGCGACCAGATTGGACCCAACAAGCCTTGGCAACGGCAAGTCTCGATGTAGATGAAGAATGATGATGATGCAGACCAGCAAGGTCTGAGGAACTCATCCAGCAAGGGTAAGTGAGGGCAAGCCTGGAGCAACCAAGAAGCCCAAGAAGAAAAGGATTGGCCTTCGTGAAGGGCTACTAGCCAACGGGCTAGCGACCGCAAAGGAGCCTTGAGACGGTGCACGTGGAGCTGGCTCACAGGACACTCGTGGAGTGGAGGCCAGTGATCTTCGGTGCAGTTGGTGCTGGAGGCTAGGGCTACTCGGAGCCCAAAGCACGACTTTGTGGGAGACCCAGAAGAGGATGCACTAGCAAATGCGTGCGGTGTCCAGGGGTCACGGTTCCACGTTACCCACGACAGCTACGGGCCTCAGCTTTACTGGGGACTCAGGGCAGCCTCGGGGAAGTCTGGAAATCCACCTCTGGTGATGCAAAGACTTCGGTGTCCGACGGGAGCTTAGGCGATGCAGACCAGACAATTGCTTCTTTGGTGCCTGCCAAGTAGGGGAGTCACTTCTTGACCCCAAGGGAGATTCTTCTGTCCTCTAGTCTTGAGTAGAGCATCGAAGGTCCAGGATTCAGTGTCAGAGTTTCGTCCAGGGATAATCTAAAGTCCTAAGGACTGGGTTCCTATACTTATACTAAGTTTAGGGGTTGGACTACTCTGTGGTCCCACCTAAGGGTGGGTCAGGGCAGAGGGGTGGCTACACCCCTTTCCCTTTGTCCAGTTCGCGCCAAAGCAGGGGCTGCAAGCCCCTGATCCGGTTTGAACTGGGGTATGCACAGGGACACCAAGTGTGCCCCCAGTGCAGGACTTCAAAGCACCCGAAAGTGCTCCCGCCCAGCCCCAATACACACTATCCTGTCTGGGGAGGTGGTCACACCTCCCTGGGACAGGAAACCTATTGTCCAGGCCTCCACTGCCGGAGTTTCGTCCAGCAGCAGGAGGCCAGACTTGTGTTTGTGGCAGCAGCATCCATTTTGTGATGCCAGGGCTTTAGAAAGAAGTTACCGGTCAAGCAAGGGTTAACATGTCTCTCCCTCTAGAAGGGTGGAATGCTACCCCCGCCGCCAGAATTGGTGGGGGGTAGTATTCCAAGATGTTTGACACCAAACACGACATGTTTCGGTGCAGCCATTCCAAAGTTAGCATTTAACGCGAGGTTATAATGCGCTTAAGAGTATATGGTCAGGCTGCACTACAAACAGCATCAGAGAAGGGTCTCCGAACGCTGCAGAGGGGCCCTGCTCATGCAGGGGCACCCTCTCACATAGGAACCACGCACTCTGCCTTCAGGATTGATAAGGCCTGCCATAGGAGTGACTTATAGGTTTATATGTGTGTATGTATACATTGATATAGGTAGCCTATATCACAGTAAGGGGTGCATGCACCACCTTACCCAGGCTGCAGTAGCAGACCTGTGGTGTCAGTTTGGATGGCCTTCCAGGGGTGGCACAATACATGCTGCAGCCCCTGGTAGGCCTCTGAGGTACCTATGCCCTGGGTACATAGTATACCATATACTAGGGACTTATAAGGGCACTCTAGATTCCAATCAGAGATGTGCCTAAGGCACATGGAAACCTTTTACAGAGAAAGCAGATAGACTGGGGCCCTGAATAGCAGGATCCCAGTCCAACTAAGTCATAAACCAGCAAAACACCAGAAAAAAAGTGGGGGCAACCATATAGTCAGATTCCACCTTCCTACACTATTCATCACACACCAATTTCCGTTCTCAATATTTACGGCCCTACTGGTGTTGATGTTCAATTTTGGGAACAAATGTCGACCACAATAAGTTCTTGCTCTAATTCAAACTTTATAGTTGGTGAAGATTGCAATCAAATTATGGATCCCGTTCTCGCCAAGAAATCCCCAGTCAAATATGTCCCTAATAAAAAGCAAAAAACATGCAAACAGTTTCTTCACTCCAGAGGGTTGGTTGAGGACTGGACAGTTTACAATCTAGGCCCTTTGGAATATATCTTTCACTCTCCTACCCATCAATACTAATCCAGAATAGATTACATTTTCTCACATCTCATTTACTCTACACTCTAACTAATGCTGAAATTGGTTCCATGTTAATTTCGAATCACGCACCAGTTACCATCGATCTAGAACTGCTGCCTGAATCTTGCAGCTCTAGTAGATGGTGCTTCAATAAATAGTTTATTGAAATGATATGACTACAATTTATAAGAGCGCAATAAATGCCCTTAGTTGTCAAAACGATGTAGTCTCACTGTGCTGCACGGCAAGATTCTGGTTCCAGATGATCCCAATGGAACTATATTTCCCTACAGAGTAAAGAGCCAGGACTTTAAGGCCTTCCTGAAGGGAGAATGCAACATTAGACACAGAAGATTATGAGGAAGAGCACTCCTGAGCCTTACTGCTGTGACTGAGTAAGCTTTGCCTCCCTATCTCTTCTCCCCAATTCTGGGAACAACCACCCAATTATGATGTGTTGAGTGAAGATTTCTTATAGGGATGTACCATTGAAACATGGTTTTAATTCCATCTGGACTAACTTTGTATAGAGCCTTATGTTCAGTGCAAATGGCCTTGAACATAATGTGCTTCTTTACCAGAAGCCAATGCAGTTCGAGTAGTCCTTTGGACACCAACTGACATTTAGGAATTGCAAAGACAAGATGGTGGACAGAGTGATGAAACTTTTCAAACACTCACCCCCAGTCAAGAGATCTGGGTTAAATCATTGTTCTTTTGCTCACATGCCACCCAGTTTAGACTCAGATATGTGTAAATCAATCTTGACCCTGCTCCTCACAGGAACAGTACAACCCGAACTGCCAGCCCAGGTCCTCCCTGGACCGGAACCAAGCATCCTGGGACCGGTCTAGGGGTGTCACCCCTCATCAGCCAGGCTAGCTTGAATCCAGTGGCATAGCACGCAAGGGACCTACGTCTGGGCATAACCTTGGCGACTTAGGACGAACATGGAAAACACAACAAGATGATGGATGGAGTGCTGAAACCTTTCAAACACTCACCCCCAGTCAAGAGATCTGGGTTAAATCCATCGTTTTTTGCTCACCATGCCACCCCAGTTTGCACCCAGCCATATGCAAATCAGTCTTGACCCAGCTCCTCATAGAAACAGTCCAGCCCGAACTGCCAAGCCGGGTCCTCTCTAGACTGGAAAAAAGCAACTTAGGACCAGTTTTGGGGTGTCATCCATCATCAGCCAGGCTAGCTTGAATCCAGTGGCACAGCGAGCATGGGACCCACATCTGTGCATACCCTTGACCACTTAGGGAAAACATATATAACATAAAAAGATGATGGACGGAGTACTGAAACTTTTCAAACTCTCATCCCACCAGTCAAGAGATCTGGGTTAAATCTATTGTTGTTTTGCTCATCATGCCTCCCTGGTTTGACCCAGCCGTATGCAAATCAGTCTTGACCCTGCTTCTCATAGGAACAGGCCTGTCCGAACTGCCAGGCCAAGTCCTCCCAGGACCGGAAACAAGCATCCTGGGACCAGTTTCAGGGTATCACCCCTCACCAGCTAGGCTAGATTGAATCCAGTGGCACAGCGAGCAAGGATACCACATCTGGGCATACCCTTGACCACATAAGGCGAACATAGCAAACACAACAAGATGATGGACAGAGTGCTGAAACTTTTCAAACACTAACCCGCAGTCAAGAGATCTGTGTTAAATCCATTGTTCTTTTGTTCACCATGCCTCACCAGTTTGGACCCAGCCATATACAAATCTGTCTTGACTCTGCTTGTCAAAGAAACAGTCCAGCCTGAACTGCCAGGCCAGGTCCACCCTGGACTAGAAACAAGCATCCAGGGACCAGTTTCAAAGTATCACCCCTTATCAGCCAGGCTAGCTTGAATCCAGTTGCACAGTGAGCAAAGGACCCATGTCTGGGCATAACCTTGGCCACTTAGGGTGAACATAGCAAACACAACACACAGCAAACACAACAAGATGATGGATGGAGATATGTCCAGGTTAAGCTTGTCATCGTATTCTGCACTAATTGCTGCTTTGCTTAAGTCACCTTATTGGTTTCAAGGTAGAGTGCATTGCAGCAGTGTATCCATGAAAGATAATTTCTTTGTGGAAAAGTTTAAATTCTTCCTTAAGGACTTTTTTTTATCTCTAATATTATTCCCAATCTTCCGTTTCACATCATCTGGGATGCTTTCAAGGCAACAGTGAGAGGTAACATAATTGACTATGTTGCGACCAAAAAAAAAAAAGCCCTCAAAGATTCCTCACTTCTGCTAACTTCTAATAATTAAGTTGAGCATGAATATTATACATCCAAGGATGATACTACACTAAAGTGTATCATTCAAGCCAAGTTAGACTTCAACAAGAAATCGACAGAACTTGAAAGTAACATCACAAAAGTCCAAAATAGTTCAAATTTCTGATGACAATGATATTTCTCACTTCAAAGATGCCAAAATCTTAAAATGCTTCACTGAGTTCTATCAAAATTGATATACTCCAGAACATTCCCCTTCTGATGCGTCACTGAATTCTTATTTTAATTCACTTTTACCAAGCCAACACCAGCCACAGGATCTTTCTCACTTGGATAAGGATATTTCTATTTCTGAACTAAAAATGTACCTTGCTAAATTACCCAGGAATAAAGCCTCTGGACAGGATGGTTTCTCGGCTGAGTTTTACTCATGTTTCTCGCATATTTTGCTCCCATATTTACTTTCCTTATTTCAATACTTTCTCTCTCACAATGAAGCCTGTGGCACCTTTTTGGAAGGTATGACCTGTTTAATTCCTAAAGAAGAAAAAGATTTTGCGAATTAATATAGATTGTAAAACTTTTGCAAAAAGTCAAACTCTTCGAATTACTCAAGTTATCCCAGATATGATCGGTCTGGAACAAACTGGCTTTGTGAAGGGCAGACATATGCCTGACAATTCCAGAGATTTTCTGGAGATTTTACACTTTGCATCAAAGAGCAATATTCCTATGGCTGCTATCACTATATACCCCGAAAAGTCTTTTGATAGCGTACACTGCATTTTATGATGCGTACTCTCGAATGGCAGGGTTTTAGTGCAAACATTGTAAAGTATATCAGCTTGCTTAATTCGTCCCCGAAGACATCTGTATTTCTTACTGGAATCCAATGCTCTTACTTTTTTCTTTCATGTGATACTCATAAGTAATTCTTTATTGTCCGATTAATTAAAATCATTACAATAAAAACAACACAATTCATAAAACAGGGCAATTTCTTATGTTCCTTAAAGATAATGAGGAAGTGTTAACATACCTTTATAACCGTTAGAAATACATAAAATATCATAAAAAACATTTAATTCATAACCTAATATTAACATTGCATTTCATTATTAATCACCATACATATTAGTAAAATCATCCATACAGATAATCTTTGAGTCCCCTCTCTGGTATTTAAACAGCCCCTTAAAAGAAGCATAAAGTAACACATACTTGGTCCAGTCATGATCTTAATGCTTAAAATATAAAGTGCATCCGTGCTTCTTTAGATTACCTTGAACCTTATGGAATTTATCCAGTTACATTGCCAGTATAGGAAAAAACAATATAGTTGGTATCATAGCCGCTTTCTATTCTTATTGTATTGTAAAATATAAAGTGCATCAGTGCTTCTTTAGATTACCTTGAACCTTATGGAATTTATCCAGTTACATTGCCAGTATAGGAAAAAACAATATAGTTGGTATCTTAGCCACTTTCTATTCTTATTGTATGACCACAACATCGTCCTGAGCCAGTTTTTTCTCAGCTATAAGTATGAATTTGACAAAGTTGACTGTTAAATTAATAATACGCCCTTGAAGGCACCGTATTATCGTTTGGCGACACGTTCTCACCCCTTGTTCCTTGAATATTGGTTTTAAAAGTTTTAATCTTTCTTGAAGCAATTTGGGGCAAATACATACAATGTGCAATAACGTTTCATTAGTATAACCACATAATCTACACTTTTGTGATTGCCAAACTTGTACCCATCTAGGTGTCCCATCTTTTGTTGGATAGTGGCCAAACCTAAGCTTTAGCAATATATCCCTTGCCGCCGGTTTCAAACAAGATGTTAAATAGGATTGGGGTTCAATTTTATTATACAAATTAATAACCGACCAGGCGTGCTTTTTTTTTACAATCAGCTCCTGATCCAATATAAATGATACCAAATTAGTTGATTGATTTAAAATCTGTTTTAAAATGGTTTTATTTCTAATCATATCGTCAAAAGGTAGGAGCTTAAAAGTATTCAAACTTTCCGTTAAATATAACCTCCATGGTCTGGTATACTCCTTCTTGTTCATTTCTTGCCAACACATATATGCAAGGGACTTTGGGTCTGATAAATAGAGTGAAAATAGACATTTTAAAAATGCAGCTTGCCTTACCAATATTTGGTTTAACAAGCCAAATTCCACTCTAACTGTAGCGTGTCCAACATTTTTTGAAATCCTAAAAATTGACTTAAAAACTTTTATTTGTAATTTATCCAACAGTTGGCTATCTTTACCTCGGAAAATTATTGACCCATATGTAAGCGCGGGGATAAGTTTCGCCTTCATTACTTTTAATAAGTGCTTATAACTTGGGCATGAAAGTTTATCACGCAATGATCTAAAGGCAAAAGACAATGAAGTTGCTTTGGCCTTTAAGTTATCAAAATGTGGTTTAAAAGTCATCCTATCATCCAGCGTAACTCCTAAGTATTTATACTGCTTTACTGCTCCAATAGATAAATCCTTAATTTTCCATAATGTCTTATCTGATTTTGTTGATCCTATTATCATAATTTTTGTTTTTTGGGTATTTATTTGTAACCCATTCGCTAATGTATATAGATCAAATGACTCTATCAATGTTTGCAGCCCTATTTGCGTATGACTTAATAGAATGGTGTCGTCCGCATATTGTAAATATTTTATACTTTGGCCTGCAAAGATTGGCGAGTGTGCATTGACATTATGTAAATGAAGAGATAGGTCGGCCATAAAAAGGTTAAAAAGACATGGGGCAAGTACGCAGCCCTGTTTAAGGCCACTATATGTTTCAAGGCGACGAGTGGTACGGCGTCCATCCCCGCTTTAACCTGTACCCACGTATTTGTATACAATAGTACAATCATATCTAAAAGATTTTTTGGTACGCCCCATGCTGATAACTTTGCCCAAAGAAGATTACGCGGAACAGAATCAAAAACTGCCTTTAGATCTACGTAACAAATAAAAAGTTTTTGCTTTTTATATTTGGTTTTCTCTGCCAACAAGGTAAGTATCAGCAGGTTCGTTATTGTTGATTGTCCCCTGCGAAATCCAGTTTGAAAAATTGGGATAACTTTCCTTGTAGTTGCCCATTCCTCTAGATCTTTGAGTAATAATGTTGCAAACATTTTCGCCTCTACATCAGTTAGGGCGATTAACCTAGAGTTTGCTGGGTTATCAGGAGGGCCACTTGTATAAATAGGATGTATTATGCTGCCTTGCCAGGATTCTGGGATCAATTTAGTTTTTACAATGTCTTCAAACATTTGGGTGAGAAATTTTGACCATATGTCCGTTCTTGCTTTAAAAACTGCATTCGGGATCCCATTTGGACCAGGCGCACCATTTGATTTAATCCTACTGATAAGTGACTTTACCATGTCCACCTGCGGTGACTCAAATATTAATAATTGATCGTCATAGGTTTCGTGCCTTCTATTCTCATTATGTATGTTAATTATTGATAACGGATTACATGCGTCATTCATGGAGTTTGGCCCATTTACAGTATTAGACCCATACAGGATAGGAAAAAAAGACTCCCAAGCTATTGCGGAAATATTAGCACTACTAGCTCTCATATTGCCATGTTCCAGAGAGTTAATTACACCCCAAAATGCTCTTAGATTGTTTGTCTTGCTTACATGGTGCAATTTTATCCACAAATCCTCCTTATATTCTCTTTTTCTTTCCAAATCTCATTTTTATACGATTTCCTCAACTTCTTTATTAAACATAATTGGGTAAATTTGATCACTCCATGTGATGGTTTACAAAAAGCACGAGAAGCTTTGTTAAGAGCTTTTTATACGATTTCCTCAACTTCTTTATTAAACATAATTGGGTAAATTTGATCACTCCATGTGATGGTTTGCAAAAAGCACGAGACGCTTTGTTAAGAGCCTTTTTTTTTTTATATAACCTGTGTGAATACCACATTTTCCTTTTCGATGTAAGAGGGTTTCCCCTAAAAGTTGGTTTTACCGGAAAGCGATCAACCACTAAGGAACAGAGACCTGGCCAAGTTTCCACTATTCACTTCCTGTGGCAGCCCTCATTTATTACTTGAGCTATTATAGGGACTAGAAAATCAAAAATCTTATCTTGTTTTCCTGAATGCCACGCCAGCCTTTTCAGATTACAAACAACTGGCCCTTTATCGGGAACTCTTAATTTTGGTAAGTAGTCCACTGCCAATGATAATGTAATTATTTGTGGGTTATGATCACTTTCTACTCTAGGGGTCACTTGTAATCCAATAAGACTATTCACTAATTTATTTGAAATAATGGTATAATCAATAGTAGAGTGTTGCCTTGAATGTTTAAAGGATGGGACACCTGTCGTATTGTATTGAATATCCTGTAATAGCACAAGATCCCATTTCTGCAATTGGGAACAGAACATCTTAGTAATAGCATTACCTCTCTTCATTATGCTCCCTGAATTCTTAGTAAATAAATGCATATTAAAATCTCCTGAAATAATAATGCTAGTTGCCGGATACTGATGTGATAAGATTGTAATTGATTCCCATAATACTGAAAGCTGAGTCATCTTAATTGCGTTCTTTAAACTCGAATACACATTTATAAATATAATTGGTATTTCAAAGTCTATTTTAATGCACAATAACCAGGTCAATTTAAAGTCTATTACATGGTGAGTAACATCTAAGTCCAAGGAAACATAAATAGAGAGCCCGCCTTTTGCTCGACCGTGAACAGATGTACGAGTTGCAAAGTTGGCATATTCATAAAAGCCTATTATGGGCTCATGGCACATTTTCCATGTTTCCTGGAACATTAAGATTTTAAAATTCTGAATAAAATTTATTGTATCATGATCCTCTAACAGCCTAGAAAGTCCATATGCATTCCAAGAGCAAATATTAAAATTGGTAGGACCATTCTTTCTGGACAGACTGCTCCATCTTCAATAATTCTCATTAAGTTTCCCTCTACTGAGTATTTTCAGTAGCCAGGCCCAATCCTCCATGAGGGCTAGTTGTTTTTGGGTTTCTTTACAAATTCGAGGGCCCCAGCTACTACAAGTGATGTTGATGCCAGAAGACATGTCAAAATTGAGTAGTGGTCCTATTGCCCCTTTCAAAGTTTTGACATTCTCCTCTTTTGATTCCATAATCGTTAGTTTAGCTTGTAGATGACTTTCTTCCTTGATCTTGGGTATCAACAATGTTGGATACAAACTGTCTTTACATTTTTCCATTTTAATTCCCCATTTCTCGAATTGTTGTGTGTATTTCAGTATCCTATCGATGATCTGTTCACTTTGCCATATGGTACAAGTTACTTCATATTTGGCGTTATCAGAATCCTGTTTAAATTGAACAGATTCTAAGGCGTCCGATGTTAAGTTACTAAACTCTGGTACAGAAGCTAATAGCTTTAATATATTACCACGATTTAAAATATCATATTCACCCCTTGAGACATACAATGGAATAAAAAGTAACTTTGCAGGAGAAGCAGCACAACCATCCCCAATTATAGTTGGATTCTTTTTAAGTTGATGTTTAGTAAAAGATACATTTAAACTTGTACCTTGTAACCTCAGAGCTCTTTGGCTTTCTTCGACATGAGCAGTTTGCCCAAGTTCACAATTTGGTCCTGAAATGACTTCATCAGGTTGCATAACAATTTTCTTTTTACCAACTGAAGAGGATGGTGAAAATTTTGTATTTGACAATTGTTTTTCCTCCAATATGATTAAAGGATTATTTTGACTTTCTTTGTTATCAACCTGGATCTGAGTCTTAAGGACTCCATCTGCTGGTGGCAACTTTCGCAAAGAACCTTGTCGAGCCACATAGCTATATGGAACTTCGCCACTTTGTGGAGGTGTTATCTTACTCCATGTATCTTCAATCGAGGAGGTTTTACCTATATCCCCTTTATCTCCGTCTGTTGTATTACAAGATAATTTTTTCGATACTTTGAAGATCGGATAGATCTCTTTAGTGGCGTGCAAAACACTTGAATTAGTTAATTTATTTTTCTGGTTTATTTTATTATGTGCTTTCCTTGCTCTTTTAGTGAGACCTACTGATTTTTGGTTAACAGATGATTCTAAAGCGTATGGTACCTGGGCAACCTCTCCACTTTGAACTATTTCTTGTCTATTGGCTTCGATTTGACAATTAACCAACAACGATTGTATACTTCCTTGCTCATTTTTAATAATAATTCGTTTTTCGTCCTCTTTGAAGATTTGTGGTTCTGATTCCAAGTCCTTATGTAAATCCTTGTAATTAATCCCCTCACTTAATCCTCCATGCTTAGTCTGCCTACTTTTTTGGGGATAGATGTATCCTTAATGTCTTGTCCATGGTTAGGATCATTCATATTTGAAATCACTGACACTGTTTTACTCTGCATTGACATTAGTCTTACTTCGTCCACGAGAGAACCAACTATAGTCGGAAGGCCTGATATTTTATCTATTATATTTGCACATGTAGAGGAAATCATTTGATTATCTCTATCCGCTTGTGCCCTTACTACTAAATCTGTCAAATTTTATAACTTTGAGTCTATTCCTGCTACATAAAGGGCAAGAGTATTTAATAGATCCACCTGGATACTCAGTTTGTCAGAATGATAGTTCAAAGCGTTGGTTATAGTATCCATTGTATTAAGCAAACTGCCCCATACTCCTGTTTGAATGTCCATACAATCCTCATCCGTTTTTCTTCCCCCAAAAAAGTTTGTATCATATTTGGCCAATAAAGAGAGATCAGCCAAATTAAGAGGATTATTCATAGAGTCGGCGTTCTCTGATTTATTTGTCAAATTTGTACATTTATTATCTATCACCTCCGGAATCATTGCTGGTTTTAGATCAGAACTGGATCTCGCTATTGTTGAAATTAGGCTAAAAGGATCCAGTTCAAATCATAAACCTATGATTCTTAAGACTTAACATGACTTCCGGACTCAAATTATGACCGATCTGATCCCTATTATAATTAGGTAGGGCTGGGTTTCTTGGTGATTGAACAAAGGATGGAAGAAATACATCATCTGCTGAATTTGACTCTATACCTGATGATATACTTATCACCAATGTATCCTCTCTCCAACTCACTTCATCAGGTAATGCACCATCTTTTTTTATCCTTTTCTAAGGCTTTCTCTGATCCATTTCCAGCCTTAGATACTATTTTTTCCACAGACCCACTATTAGTACAACTTGGCTTGGACAAGGTAATCATAGACGATGGAGCATGAACTTGAGCTTTTACGACCAAAGGGTGAGCACCAAGTACTTGATTGGGAGCCATGTTATTAGTTACCTTTAAAAAATGTTGAGAACAAATGCCGGCAGTTGCCATGTCTATTTTCATCGATTCTTCCCCAAAAAGATGCATACAATTAGATGAAATTATATTCGATTTTTTATTACTTATTTCCGTTGTTGTTATGTCGTTGGTCATTTTTTGTGTTCCAAAAGATCTTTTTCTTTCTATTTCTTCCCCCGTAGAAAAATAATCCGTAATAGTTGACTGTAAGATCTCATTAGGATTCTTTACATAACATGCATTTGCATCTGACAAACAGACTTTTGAGGAACAAGATGCAGATTTTGTTAATATATTTGGCTTTTCTCCAATTTGTGGGGCTGGCCCTCCACCAGATGCCTCAGAATTATCCTTACCCATTTTCTTTTTCCGTTGCCTATTATGCTGTTGGAGCACTGCTCCACGCAGACGCCCAGATCTCATAATTCCCTAGTTATTTAACCCACTGATTCGAATATTTTATGGTTGATATTTAGTTCACAGTGCCAATCAGGCTGTAATTAATTGCTGTTTGAACACAATAAATTTGAATGTTTAAATATTTAACTATTTAAATGTTCCCCGAACAATTAAGCACAATAGATTTTAGATATTCCGGGGCGCACGTCACCAGCACTTCTTAACAAGTACCTGCTTCTCTCGCTTACTCCCAGTAGGTGGAATTCCCTTAGAGTCTGGCCGTTGCCGTGGAGGAATACAGCTCAGGTCTCCACTGGATAAACCTCAGGTTCCTCCGGGTCCACCGTAATACTCCTGGTTCACGAGCCGCCACAAACTGCCCAAATTGCAAGTTTCACGGGGGATTGCAGGCTTCACGGGGGTCGCAGGGGCCACACCAAAGCAACTCAAAACAGTGTGGAGGCCGCCACTTTCTGCTGCGAGAACAGCCACAATTAGCACCGAAATTGCTGCTCCGGTCGTGCCTCCGGTGACCGTTACCTGCGCATTATCAGCGCTCCCGCCGCCCACAAGCCGCACCTGGTCTATGTCACACCAGGCCGCTTCCGTGGGAAAAATAAAATAATAAAACCAAGCACCGTCCCTTGCTTGAGTAAGGATCAGTGTGCCACGCCTGCAGGCCTCTCGTCACGGTTCGTCGGCCCGATTCACGCTCGCCGCTTCGGCCTTCAACCGCCAACCGCCAACTCTACCCACTGCTGCAGATCGATTAGTTGGGCTTCCTCCTCATCCTCCGCCTCCTGCATGGTTCGTCGGCCCGATTCACGCTCGCCGCTCATGTGATACTCAACAGGGGTGTCCTCTGTCACCTTTACATTTTATATTAGCCTTGGAACCCTTTCTCGACACTTTACATAACTCCTCCTCCTTTCAAGGCTTTAAATATAAAAACGCTGAAGTTACATTCGCAGCATATGCAGATGATGTAGTCCTCTTTGTATCAGATCCACAAACATCCATACCTACTTTTGTAACCCTCTCATCATCCTACTCTAAATTATCTGGGTATAAACTCAATTTCACAAAGTCTGAGGTCCTCCCAATAAATAAGTATTGGAAAAAGAATGTTTGTTGACACTAGATTTAAGTGGCATGCAAAATATATTAAATGCTTAGGAGTAAAAAATTAAACATCCATTACAAACACCATTCATACAAATCTGGCTGATGTCCAACACAGAATTCTTCAAATGTCTGTGAAGTGGTCTCCCTTATATCTGCCATTGTGGGGTAGATTAGACACAATTAAAATGATGTTGCTAACTGTCATTCATTTTACTTATCTATGCTACCTGTAACGCTCTGTCTGAAGTTCTTCAAGTTAATTAATAGATCACTTGGAACAATCCTCTGGAACGGACGAAAAGCGCACATATATTTAATTTCATTATGTACACCTAAAGAATTGGCTGGGGCTAATTTCCCAAACTTTCCACAATATCATTCCTCCTTTGCTTTGAAAAAGGTTTTGCATCACTTGATTACGGGTACTCCTTCACCCTCAACTGTATGGCGCAAACTGGGAGACTCCTTGATATCACCATTCCCTTTCCATTCTTCATCACACTTCTTGCGACCCCCAAGATCTTTCTCTTCTCCATCAATTAAATATTCTACATTATTAGCATCCCATATCCATACGTGATCAATGATACCACTGCAGGAATTTCTAGAGTCTTCCATCTGGCACTGGCATAATAAGCATATTAAATTATCTAATCGCATGACTTTTTTGAAAGATTGGGTGGCCAAAGACATAATTCAGGTTGAACAACTAATGCACAAAATAGCTCCCATCTCCTCATCTTAGGTTCAAACTAAATGTGGCCATCCCTCTGCTTCCATTCTTAAATATGAACCTCCCTGAACTGCTCTTATACAATCTATTTCTACACTTACGCAAATAAGTTTTCCCTTTCCTTCTCCACTCCATGAACAGCTTAACATTTCCCTAGCCATCAAAGAATGTTACATATATTAGTATCTACATTACATATCTCCCACATGTACTAATTCCAACATTTAGTTACTGTGGGAATCCCAACTACATTACTCATTTCCCTTAAAAACCTGGAATTTAGTTTGGTCCAATATACATCACACCTCTTGCAATACTTCAATAACATGCTGTTGTTTAACCTCAACCTTTTTTCATGAATACAACCCAACCATTCCAAATACGTGTTGGTCTTGCAAAACATCACCCGGAACATACTTGCATATGTTTTTTTATTGCCCCTCAATCAAAGCTTTATGGCTAGAAGCGTGTAAAGCAATCTCAGTCATTTGTTCAATTAATTTTCCTTTTGACACTCAACTCATTTTTTGAGGAAGTTCTTCACACCTTTGGACTGGCACTTGCAAACTGGGTAGATTTATTGACCTATGTATTGCCATTGCACTGCAAATAATCATATCCTACTGGAAGGACACTACTATGGTTAATTTGGCCAGATGGTGGATTCTTCTCTGTTATTATCATAGACTCAACAGAGCATCGGCTACCTCTACACAACATGTTATTGAAAAGGATTTGTTTTGGCCACCTCTTACTGGATATTTAAACAGGAAGTCAGATTGGAACCAGGACAGTACTATTTCTTTTCATCCTCCATTAATTTTTCTTCCATTGTACTCACAATCCAACTTTGATAATTATATCAAGCAATAACTATTGGACAAGCACACTAATAATAAGTCCTAAGTAATGTTGTATGATATTATTTCTCTCTTTTCTTCCCTCTTTATCCCCCTTCCTTCTTGTCTTTTTTCGTTTTCTTTTTCTTTTCCTTTCCCCTCACAAAATATAAAATATAAAATGTTACATTGTTACCATCTGCCTTGGATTGTATTATGATGACTCCTATAGTTAAATAGTTCTCTCTACTAAATTTAGTTCTATAGCATTAGGGGGCATATTAGCAAGACCCGCGATAACATTATCGCCGTTTTAGCGGCAGGAAACTGCCGGAGCAGGCGCAGAGGACGAGCGCAACCCCACAAGCACCCCGGATGACCAGCTTGGGACCTCGGTGACAGGGAAGGGCAAGGACAAGAAGAAGAGGAAGACGAAGTTTAGTCTGCAGGAGAATGGATCCTGGTCACGGAGGTGATAGAACACCATCAACAACTGTTTGTCGCCTCCAATGTGTCATTGGGCACCAAAAATGGATTATGGCGGTCCATCGTGGACAAGGTGAATGCTGTCGGAGAGCACAAGAGGTCAATGGACGAGGTCAAGAGGCGATGGAGTGACATCAAGCGCAAGACCAAGGAGAAACTCGCAGGCAACCAGAAGGCAGCAATGCAGACTGGAGGTGGGAGCCCAGCGCCACAGCTGGAGCTGGATGACATGGAGGAGCTGGTGTCGACAGTCATCAGTGTGGAGACCGTGGCAAGAGTCGGGGCACCGGACACTGCTCGACATGACACAACACAACGGCAACATGGTGAGTAACCACCAGGTACTGGGGGACGGGGAGATGGCCACAATGGCACACATGCACAATCAAGCAGAGCACAGTGCACACCCACAATCACTCTGGATCATGGCCCTGATCAACAGCCTGTCACAATGTACATTGCCATGCTGTCTGAATGTGAACATGTACCATGCGGCTACATACATGTGGACACATTGTAACACAGCATCTCCCCTTCACATTCCAGGGGCACCTTCAACGCCACCTGCAGAGCAGTCCCAGCCACTCTTCACTGATGACGAGGAGGACACCACCAGCATCGACACCCAAGCCCTCCAAGACATCATTGAGCTCATCCGCCAATCACCTCCAGGACCAGGGCAGCCCAGCTGCATCGAAGAGACCCCACCCACTCCACAAACTAGCCAGCAGGAGGCAACCACAACCCCAGCTGTCTCCCAAGACCCCCCCGAACAACACATGGCCTTACAACGGTGTGTGTTGGAGATCCAGAGGGAGATGGCTGAGCAGGTGCGGGTGGGGTTCGACCTCATGGCTACCAAACTTGACGCCATCCATGGGTGTCTGAGTCCCATCAGGGACCACCTCCAGTCCCTAACGACACCCACATGCCGCTCCATGGTCTCCAACGAGCCCTTGCTGACATCACTGGAGTCATGACTCAGAGGCAAGAACACCTGTCCGCTCAGAGTGGCTCCAGCGATCTCAGCCGTGAGATGGCACACATGCGGAGGCTCATGGAGGACATGGTGCGGATGGAGGTGGAAAGGATGGCAGCCACCGCTGCACATCAGCGAAATGTAGCTGGGATCTACCATGCACTGCATGTCCTCATCATGGCATTGCTGCCACAAGGCGTGGCGCAGATGAATGCTGCTGCCCCTACACCATCCACATCTCCGCCCCCTGGTGTGTCAGTGCCTCACAGCGCGGCAGGCATTTCCACTCCGGCACCTGATGTGTCACTGCCACACAGTGCGGCCAACAATCCACCTCCGGATCCTGATGTGTCAGTGGCACACAGTGCCGCAGCCGGAACTGCACCACCCACAGGTGGGCAGAGCACACATCCGAAGACGAGGACATGGATGGGCTTGAGTTCAGAAGGAGGCACTAGCATTCATGTCCGCCACCTTCCACTGACCCCCAATACACTCTGCTGCACTCACCTTGGACTGCAACATGAACTGCCATATCCTGTTTGGTGACCAATGACACAGCAACCAGACTGCGGACTGTACCCTTCCTCTTCCGCTGTACATGTCATTCCCCGATGGACTCTGGCTGGCCCTCCATGGGCACATATTGTGAAGTGGGGTTGGCATGACCCTGTACTGCTCCAACTGCAAAACTCCACTGGATGTGCATTAAACATTCAGGAACGCACTGCTGTGTCATGTCTTTAATCATTCATGTATGAATGTGTGGATGAATGTGGGCTCAGTGATTCCCCCCAACGTCAATGATGCTCATTTAGTGGGAATCCAGTCACAGTCTGCTACATTTCCGATTGCGTTCCGGGTGCCATAGACACTACAACAGGGACACACGCATTAGTCACTTCCTTGTCCAGACATGGACTGAACCACGCCCAGAGCCCCCGAGTCATTGTTGCAAGCCCTGTGCTGGTCCGGCATACGCCAGGCGAGACCACTCCGCTTATGCTCCGAGGGGGGCCCACATAGCTACATGTCGCAGGCGTACACGCTAGTGGTTTGCAGGTCGCTGGTCTAGTTGTCAGCATGTCACGGCCACTCCCTGGGGCAGGTTTGCACGCACACCACACCCATCTGGAACAGGCATCACAGGCCATGTGACCCCGCCAATATAAGGGGCCGACAACGTCACATTCCCCACTGCCGGTGGTGACTGGATGACGGACGTTCCACGATACTCAATCATAAAGGGCCCATGACTTGTTGCGCACAGGGTTAGTGGCACCCGGAGGCATGCGGCCATCACGGGCCTACCACCACGTGGTGCTGACTGGGGTTGCACAGGGTTAGTGGCACCCGGAGCCGTGTGGCCATCATGGGCCTACCACCACATGGCGCTGACTGGGGTTGCACAAGGTTAGTGGCACCAAAATTGCTGAGCGGGTGTGCAGCCTGCGATGATGACGTGTGCACTTATGTGGTCTCTGCCATTGATGCCTCAGGACTCAGCGTCATGTGTGGGACCTGTTGGGCCGCGGCACGGGTCCGCATGATGTGGAGCATGCCATGGTGGCGGGACCTGGGCCTGGAGCTTGCACAGGCACGTGGTGTGCCCACTGGTGGTCACACCGTTGGAGGCAGGTGAGCAGTGGGGCCTGGGTGCGCAAGTGCGGATGGCCAGCGCTGGCCGGCGGGAGGGGTAGGGTACGGCTGCATGTGTGCGCAGGACGGGCAGGTGTTGTTGCCGTGTGCAGTGTGATGGACTCTGCCATGATTGACTCTGGCCTCGATTGCAGATTGCAGACCTGGTGGCTTGCAGTGTATACTGGCACGTGGTTGGAGACACACCGGTGGCAGCAGGTGAGCAGTGGTACCTGGGTGCGCGGGGGCGGCAGTGTCCCTCCTTCTCCCTCTCTCTCTCTCCCTTCCTTTCCCTCTCTCTCTCCCTTCCTTTCCCTCTCCCTCTCTCCCGTCCTTTCCCTCTCCCTCTCTCCCTCTCCCTTCCTTTCCTTCTCCCTCCCTCTCTCTCTCTCCCTTCCTTTCCCTCTCCCTCTCTCCCTCTCCCTCTCCCTTCCTTTCCTTCTCCCTCCCTCCCTCTCTCTCTTTCCCTTCCTTTCTCTCTCTCTCTCCCTCTCCCTTCCTTTCCTTCTCCCTCCCTCTCTCCCTCTCCCTTCCTTTCCCTTTCCCTCTCTCTCTCTCTCCCTCTCCCTTCCTTTCCTTCTCCCTCCCTCTCTCCCTCTCCCTTCCTTTCCTTCTCCCTCCCTCTCTCTCTCTCTCCCTTCCTTTCCTTTCCTTGTCTCTCTTTCTCTCTCTGCCTTTCTGTCCTTCTCTGTTTCTCTGTGTCTCGCTCCTTTGATGTGCGCATGACACACGTTCTGATTTTGGGCTTTGTTTTCCAGGCTGTGACATCAGGATTGTCCCGGACGAACCCGACAGGAGTCTTCCGCATTGGTGTTTTGTGTTGTATTCAATAAAGTTTTTGGTGGTGTTACTTCAATGATGAGTGACTGTTTCTCGTTCTTCTGCCCACACGTGTTTCTTGTTGTCATTGTGCGACATCATGCACTTTTTGTGGCTCTTGTGTCGTGCAAGGTACGTGTTTGTCCCGGGGAGGAAGGTTCCGGGGGGGGGGCGGGGTGTGGTGGGGGGGGGGCGGGGTGTGGTGGGGTGGGTGTTGAATACCTGCTGCTACCGCGGCTTATCACCTGTTTTTGGTTCGCATCACAGATCTGGCAGTTCGTTGTGAAAGTGGTGTAGTGGTGTTTTGGTGTGTTTTTGCACGGGAACGCCTACTCTGCATCTCATTAGGGTTAGTTGGTGGTGTCACCCGTGGAGGTAAATGGTGAGGCAGTTATCGCGGGAATACTTGCGTTGTCTGCAGTTTGCAACCGCTTGTGAATGGGGCGTTAAATCTACCTCCACTTTTGTTGCGTGAAGGTGGCGATAACTCGGAGATAAGTCCTTGTGAATATGCCCCAGAGAGCGTTACACATCCCTATTCATACAACACACGAAAATTGGTATTTCATAAAGGAGCTCTGCTGTAAAGAAAAAATTAAATAAGAAGGCAAATGCAGAAGGCAGACAGAGCACTTGAACCTTAAACTGTTGTGTAGTTCCTACTAATCCGTAGGATCTGCAAATTTGTTGGACAAAATAACCTTTGAGTGAGGTGCCTAGACTGATTCCAGACAACCCTGCAGGATATGTTGGCCTAGAGACCAGCTAGCTCACAGTGCCACCATAAGCCCTCCTAACCTGGCCAGGGAGCGAATGGTGTCTGGCAACCTCTGAAAATGACAATCCTGACCCTCAGGCATCGTGGTAACCGATCAGAACCTCCACTCAATCACACATTCATTTTTGTTCTTCAGGGAAATATACAGAGTATACATAGTCAAACGTTTTCAATATATTTATTGAACTAACATTATTCTTGTATAAAATACATGTGCTGCGATAATCAGTAGACAGAAGCAGATGAAAGTAATTATAAGCACCGAAAAAGTAAATAATAGATACAGGGGCATATTAGCAAGGAATAGCGATATTTATCGCTAACCGCGCTTAGCGCGACTTTGGTTAACGCCGCCTATCGCTGGAAAATATCGCTGAGATAACACCCTATTAACAAGGTTTATCTCCATAGCGATAACATTTCCAGCGATAGCGGTAAAATGTGAGGATATCGCTGGAAAAGCAGCGATATTCTCGCATTATCGCTTAGGTGAATTCAGCATTAGAATCCACCTCCTATACCTTAAACAGGTAAGTCATCCTCACTAGCAGGAGATAAAATATAGCGATAACCGTGCTTAGCGCTGAATTATTATATCGCTCGCCTGCCTTGCTAATAGGGGTACTGGGATTAGCGACTGTTTTCAGTCGCTTTTAGTAGGGAACGCCTTCCTTGCATGTCATTAGCGATAATTATCGCTGACATGCAAGGCGATGGTTAACTGCGGCCTCTAACGCCTGAAAGCTGTCGCTAACGCCTGTTAGCGACAGCTTGCTAATAGGGCGATAAAATTATCGCCGCTTAGCTGCAAAAGTGCCGCTAAAGCGGCGATAAAGCCCTTGATAATATGCCCCACAGTTCTACAGTGGTGCTAAAACAGTGTATATATACAGGCATATAAACAAGGTAGTAATCAGACATACTCCTACTATGCAAACCCTACTGTGTGTGTACCTAGAGAGTGTGTACGTGTGAAGCCAAAAATCCCCCAATGGACAATCCACCCTCATCACCTGGCTGGAGAGAATGTAGGGCCCCGTCTTGGTCATGAACTGGACACCCCTCACAGAGATGTTAGACTGCTGTGTGGTGAAGTCTCAGCATGCAGGAACTCTCAGTGTCAGCTGAAGTGCCTCTTCTGTTAATCCGATGAGATGCTGATTATTTATAATAAAAAGCATCCTTTCAATGTACATGTAGATTAGCAATGTTTGGATATGTAGATAGCCCTGTCGCCCCATGGATGAAGGTAGAACGACATTTGTACATCTGTGCGTAAAGGCCTTGCACTTGGTGTTCGAGGCATTGTGATAATGTTATGTGAAGCTAGATGAGTAAACAGAAGTAGTTTAAGAGAACCTAATCCAACATTGTTACACACACGAATATATGCAAAAGGTCACAGCAGAAATGTTATTGTGAAATAGAGGACAATGTAAGAAATGAGCAGCTTCGCTACATGGGCCTGACCCAGGCACATAACACCCACTCTTCCTACTAAGCTATATAAAAAGGCAGAATGCCATAATGAAATTCAAACTAAAACGGTCTAAAACTACTTTTAAAATCGTCTAAAAGCAAGCTTCCCTTTTAAAAAATTTAAAAAAGCAATTGAAAGTCATTACACTGTTTAAAACTCCAAGCACTCAGAAAGCTATGGTGCCTAGAAAAGCAGAAAAAATATTGTTTTGAAAATTTTTTGTTAAAACAAAAAGGGCCAAATAGTTCCCACCACACAGAAAAGTCAATTGTTTAAGTGTTTCGAGAAGTAGACGCAACATTGCTGTTGCCGGCAATCGTAGGCAACATTCCTAAAGGAGATCCTGGAAGCAGGTTTATGGAGCAAAGGTGATTTCATCCAGTTCCCACAGCAGCCGCTGAGGGAGGGACTGCATTGCATCCTGTAAGTGTATCGCAGAGTCGGTATCCAGTTCGTTAGGAGCCAAAGCATCCAGGGTGGCTCGAAGAATGCATTCATCAGCAATGGAATATGCTGGGGACAACAATACACATTGCCTCAATATACTGTGGCACTAGCTATCTGTCCTATAAAGTGCTTGAACTTATGGCTGGAGGCACACCATGAGTTGTGACCCACCTGCTTAGTTTCTTAGCCACTAGGGCCACAAACATAACCACCATAATTTTCAAAGTGGTTTTGTGGGGGTTAAGGGCATTCATAATTGCCTGCTGGCACTTACAAGTGCCTAATTTATTCTATTCTGACCTTGGGAGTTCTTTACGCTCCTCTGACAAGGCTGGTCAGCTGTCAACAATGGGCCCATTTCACAAAGGTACATTTAGATGTGTGGTCTAAAATTAGACCAAACGTCTAAGTTTACGATTTTGGGAATTCACAAAGGGCATTTACGAATACTATCTATATGTCCGCCATAGGGGCAGCTGTAGGAGGGAATAGTTTCAACTAGGTCGGTGGCTGCATGTTGGTTGCCATAGTGTATGAAAATTTTGCAAGCAGCAGGGTGGGAACGGTGATCCACTCCACAATTGGAGATCTATTTTCAGTAACAACCCCACTTGTGATTTTAACACATTCTGTCCTGATTTTTCTGAAGAGTCCTCCCTTCATTTAGGTTCTCGGAGAAGGCTCCTATGCTTGTGATGCAGGACATGTTGTGCCTTGTTGGTATTTAGTCTTGTGACTTGGGGGCAATGATCGCTCTTGGAACGGGATACTATGCCATAACTTCCCACTAGGTAGAACCTTTCCACATTACATATGGTATAGTCAAGATATGACTTTGTTTTTTTCCATTATCTCATCCATTTGTGTGGGACATCCTGCAGGAACCTTCCAATAAGAGCTTTGAAGCCCAGGTTGTTAAGCTGCATGAACACCAGTTCCCCCAACGGATTTCATGGATTACCACTCGGCCTTGTTTATTCTGGAATGATGTTCCAACCGTGCAGTCAAGAGCCAACTCTGGAGCTTCATCAAAGTAGTCTTGGAATAAGTTCACATTGAAGTCCCCAGTTATAATACAGTCCATTGTGGGATGAGCCTTGTGCAATCTGCATAAGACAGAAATAAGGTGGTTCAGCTTTGACCTTTTTTCCCTTGAACAGTGTTCATTAGCAGAAGCGAGTGATTAGGTCTCGAGTTTAGTGGTTTAACTGCTTGTAGCCAATTCACTTGCATATCTATGAAGTCAATTAGAACCTCAAGATTCATGGAGATATACAGGGACAGGCCTCCTTTGGACCTGCCATTTTTGTGGTCTTTGAAGGCAAATTTGCTGAACTCAAGGAAGCCAGTTATGGGGGTGATCAGTGATGGACCAGGTTTCCTGTAGAGCAATGATTTTGAATTCTCCACAAAAATAAGGAAGATCTGTAAACCGCTGTTTCTGACCCAGGCCACAAATATTCCAAGAACATAGGGCTCAATCCACAAAGGTAAATTGAGAGGAAAGTCTAACTTTATGAGTTTCGATTTTCGCAAAGGGAATTTACAACTAGTAAAGTTAGACTTTTGTCTCAGTTTTGGTCTCAGTTAAACTTAAGACCAACACTTAAATTTAACTGAGACAAAAGTCTAACCTTACTACTCGTAAATGCCCTTTGTGAATACCGAAAGTCACAAAGTTAGACTTTCGTCCCAGTTTACCTTTGTGAATCGGGCCCATAGAGAGGTAGCAAGGGCTCATGAGTGCATGACTGGTCACTTTCCTTGATTCATTCAAGGCACCTGCAAACTAAGATAGAAGGCAACCAACTCCACTAAGTCCTTGAGGGCTCACCTGTCTCTATTTGCTGTTCTCTGGAAACTGAATGAGTGCTGCCTAATGCACTTTTCAAGATGGATTATGTCCCCCACTTAGGCACAGTAAAGGCTGTTTGCTGTTTTGGAGAACCACAGGATATCCTTTTTCTTGTAAGGCACTGAGGGGCATATTAACAAGGGCCTTATCTCCACTTTTTTGGCCTTAAAAGCCAAAAAAGCGGAGATAATATTATCGCCCTATCTACAAGGGGATGCTAACATGCATTAGCGCATGTTAGCAGCCTTTTCCCTGACGCCTCGCTCTGCATCTCTAATGAGATGCAAAGTGGGCGTCACTGGGCGTACCTTACACAGGGGGACTTGTAAAATATCGCTAAGTGCACATCGCGATATTTACAAGGCGGCCCACGCATTTTAGCAGACGTTAGTTTTTGGCGAAAACCACGGTTTTCACCAAAAACTAACGTCTGCTAAAATCCTGACTAATGTATGTGTAACATGGGAGGTGGATTATTGTGTCACGACCACAGGGTCATATCATCAAGCATATCGCCGTTTTGCAGGGAACATCGCTGAAAAACCAGCGATGTTCCCTGCAAATCGGCGATGTCCCCGCTATCGCTGGAATTTATATCGCCATTGCGCTATGCGTTGTTAATACAGCGCAAGCATGGCGATAAGTTCCAGCGATAGCCGGCGTTAACAAAAACCGCGCTAAGCGCGGTCAGCGGTAATTAACGCTGACTCTTGTTGATATGCCCCTAAGTTTGATGCCCCATGAGTTGAGCACATCCTCTTTTGACAAGAGCTTTTGCTTGTGCCCTGTGGAAGCAAACGTCACCAATGTTCGATCAGAGATTGTGCTCCCCTAGGGGTAATAAACTCAATTGAGATAATATCCTTGAGATAATATCCTTTGGGTGCCGCCAGCCGCTGCACGCCATCCTGCCAAAGGGGACTGCAACTCCCACAACCCCAAGCACCAGGAGGTGCTTATGCCGTCTCTTTCGTGCCTGGAGGCGCTCATAAGCACTTTGCGGCTCCCGCAGCGAGGGAGCCACCAGCCGCTGCATGCCATCCTGCCAAAGGGGACTGCAACTCCCACAACCCCAAGCACCAGGAGGTGCTGACGCCGTCTCTTTCGCATCTGGAGGCGTTCATAAGCACTTTGCGGCTCCCGCAGCACGGGAGCCGCCAGCCGCTGCGCGCCATCCTGCCAAAGGGGACTGCAACTCCCACAACCCCAAGCACCAGGAGGTGCTGACGCCGTCTCTTTCGCACCCGGAGGCGCTCATAAGCACTTCGCGGCTCCCGCAGTGCAGGACCCACGTGGGTGTGCCCGGGCAAAGCCCGGGCCAAGGGCGGGCCCGTCTGCACCCGTCAGAGCCCGGAGGAGGTTGGGCTGGGCCACCCCCTTGATATCTGTGCCACTGCCCTTTTTGTCCATGCTCCTACTGGCTGCCCATTGAGGACTAAGAATTGCGGACTAAGGTACTGTCTGACCATCCCCACTATTTGCATAGTGGTATTGGTGCTGTTGTTCCATCTGACGGGCCCTTTGAAAGCATTACCTCTAAGTGCCACGTATTAGCCCCTAATGGGAAAGCGAAAGGCAAAGGAGGAGGGCCCTGAAGCCGCCAAACAAAAGAAGAGTAAAATTGCCATGGCTGACCCTGAGGCTCACAAAGTAGGGGGAAGCGGAGGGGGGTACTTGATCGCATTGATAGTCTCCTGTCTGAGTGTGAAGGTATCCTTGAATCCAACATACCTGACAATCTGGAACACCGTACACAGACCCTTGCATGTCCCACATATAGTATTTTTAATGGCCGCCATTCATCTTCCCGTAGCGCAGGGAAAGATAAGAATCACGGAACAGTCGTCCATAGGTCTAGTCTGAGTGGGGTTGATAATACAGCCACAGAGGAGGTGGCACCCACGGTTGACCTATCAATTTTCCATTGCAGTAATAGCTATGCTCCGCTTTTTGATGCGGCAGACGTTCTAGACAAGCCTGCATTAACAAAAAGTAAGGCACAAATAGGGGCCCCTAAGGTAAAAAGACGATATAAAAGGAAAGTAAACCCACTGACCAGACCTATAGCCTGCACTAGGGGAATTGTAGTCCATCATAGTGATACCTACGACATACACTCAAACCCCTCCTGTAGTGAACTGTCTGCACCGAGTTCTTTAATAGCCCAAATTCAGAATCTGACAGAAGAAATCAAAGCATTAAAGACACAAGTGGGCCACCTTTCTGAATCCTTCTACAGGGTCCACAATGATGTCCAACTACTAAAAGACAGTTTAGGTGCTAAATCCACCTCATTGGTCCATGACTCGGGTGGGTTGGATAATCATCAGCCTTCGCCAAGAGGCTCTTACACCACCAATAATGAAGATGGTAGTAGTGGCGCCTGGTGCCCAAACCTAGGATTGGTTAAGAGAGTCCACTCTGCACCCAATAGGGTAGTGCATCATAATTCACCTACACCAAAACAAGCAATGACACCCCCATTAAGCTTCCCACCTCCCAGGGATCCCAGGCACTCTTCCTCTCATGGTAGCGACCCCTATGGTAGTGACATCAACCCAGTGCGGAAGCGGACAATTTACCTGACTAAGGTACTCAAGCCAGGACCCGGACTAAAAACAGAGGACGAGGTCTCCCTGATTATTAAATCCATTCATTGGATAAGGCGAGTGGGGGATGCAGATCCATCATCAGGGAAGATATAGTTGGGGCTAGAAGGCACTCTACCCTAGGGGATGACACGGATACCATAGCTCTCACCCTAACACACCATGATTTGGTTGAGAACCTGGTAATTTATGATTTACAAACACAACACCTCTTTGAAACAGGCATTCATCTTAAATTCAGCCCCCCTAGTGGGACGAGAAAATCTACCTCAAATAACCTTGCCGTTCCCAACAAATTGCATCCACACTAAATGAGACAGATTGACGGTTATCTTCGCCCCCCGGGGATAGCACGCTGGCTGCACCAACAGATCGCTCCAGCACGTATCCTACCCCACTCACAACAGCGATTCCCTTAATCAAGACCCAGTCAAATCGAGAACGTGATCCCGTAGCCCCAATTGTCTCTATAATATAGACACACACCAAAAGTTGCAGACCATTTCCTTACTATCCTGGAATATCGCTGGGCTGAGGAATAGGAGCGACGTCCCTGATTGGAATAATTTTATAGGACAATATGACATTTGTGCTTTCCAGGAAACCTGGACAATAGAGCCACTCTACCATCTGGGATACCTAAACTAATATATTCCAGCTACCAAGGGTGTCAGGGGACGGCCGCTATGGAGTCTCACAATCTGGGTTAGACAAGACATAGGGCTTAAGATCCGGGTCCTACCCCCGAATTGCAGTGACATTCTTGCAATCAGGGTGGCGCTCAGGCCGCATGGATCTTCTACCATCTTTAATGTATACGCTAGAGGCCGGAGAGGGGAGAGAAGTTCTGATACTATCAATGCCTTGGGGGGGCTCTTAGACAACATCTCAGGGGAAGCTGGAGCCATAGTTGCTGGGGATCTAAATACCACATTTGAACCGCTTGATGGCGAGTACAACGATCTAGCGAGGGAGGAGGATGAACAATGGGGTGTCCCACTTTTGGAGTCACATCCAATTAAACGGTGGACTGAGGCCGCTATTCAATTAAAAGCTCTTTCCTTGGAGCATGGCCTAAGAGCTGCCAACGGTCGAACCACCTCTGCCAGACTAGGCTCAAATACATTCAATAACGGTTACCACTCTATCGCATTGATTATCTGTTAGTCAGTCTGAACCTATGGCACACTCTTGAGGATATGGCCTTTCAGGCACTTCTAGAGAGTGATCATGATCCCCTCTGTTCACAGTTCACATTTAGGGACCTAAGTGAACCAGTTCAACCAGCTAGTTTACCCATCACTAGTGACCTCGTAGTGTCAAATAATATGCGCTGAGTTAAGTGGTCCAGAATTATAGCTTGCCCAGAAACAATATCCATCATAAGTAGTGAGCTCCAGTGTACAGTAAGCCAGATGGAGACAAGCCTCACCTCCCCAGAATCAGTAAATGAACTCACACTGCTGCACAACACACTTTTTTCAAAAATTCGACGGCATTTTTTAAAACAGAGTAGGTCCAGGGCGAAAGCTTCCACGCCCAATCACCATCATTGGTATAACCATGAATGCAGGCGTGCTCGCAAGGCTCTAGGGGAAGCAATTAAGACTGGTGCCATGGAGAGAGTACGTTCCGCCAGGACTACCTATAAGGACGCCGTCCACTGCGCCAAAAAATCCTGGGATGAGAGTAGATGGCAGGAACTAAAATGTGCTTGTGATAGTAATAACCCCAAGTGGTTTTTGGAATGTGGTAAAATGGGGTAGGGGTGGAATGGCACAGCCACGGAAAATCATGTTGAACCTGACGCATGGGTAAGCCACTTTGCCACCCAATACGCTGATGATGAAGCAGATGATAAATCACCATTCCCGATTTATCCCTTCCCGGCTGGTAGGGTATTCGTTGAGGCAGATGTTAGTGGTGCACTCAGCGCCCTAACAGGGGGTAGAGCCCCCAGGCTAGATTGCATCCCTGCAGATATTTTTCTGCATGATAGACAAAAATAGTCCAACTATATATTATTACTTGCCAACGCTATAGCCCAAGGTGAACCATTACAGGCAACCTGGCGGGGGGGGCGGAGATAATCCCTATATATAAAAAAGGTGACAAATCCATACCTGGTAACTATAGGCCAATAAGCCTTATAGATTCTATACAGAAAGTGATCGCCAGGCTTGTTTTGGTCAAGGTCCAGATATGGATTGTGGTTAATTCCATCCTCACCCCACTCCAGGCAGGTCGACCTTAAATCCACCTTCGACCTGATCTCAAGGAATAAGCTGTGGAAGGTCCTGAAGGAGATGGGGATGCAACTTGATTTACTTCCTTGATTGTCTGCCTCCATGAGGATAATTATGCACAAATACGTGTGGGGGCGGCTGGAAACAAGACAGACCCTTTTCTCGTGCGAAAGGGTGTTCGCCAAGGATGTGTGCTGGCTCCCACATTGTTCTCCCTTTTTATTATGAAGTTGCAAATTTCCTTGATGCCATCAACACTGACGCCCCTGTCTTAGCTGGAAGAAAAATCCCCATTCTAATGTTCGAGGACGACACGCTGATAATCTAGAAAACACCGGGCGGATTGCAGCGTGCCCTCCAGCGCTTTGAAGAGTTCTGTCTCCTGAGGGGTCTTAAAGGTAATTCCGCTAAGACCAAGTTCATGGCATTCAATCAGCACAAATCGTTTAAAGGGAGAATGATGATGGATGGGTTACCCCTAGAGCAGGTTGATGCTTTTGTCTATCTAGGCATCAAACTGCAGAAGGACATGAGGTGGAAGCCACACATCAAAGTCATGGCACTAAAGCACAGGCAGCTAGCTGGAACCCTCAGAAAATAACTTAAAACCTCTTTTACCAAGCCCCTAAGACCGGTACTCCAAATCTATAACACCAAAGTGGTGAGTTCAGTTCTTTATGGGGCCGAGCTGTGGGGCCTTGAAAATTTGGTCCAGCTAACAACAGCCGAGAATGCTTTTCTGCGCGCAATCACTAGTACGCCACAAAGCACACCCACCCTCCCTTTAAGGAACGATCTAGGTAGGAAAGCCCTGATGGACTTAGCCAGACTACGGCCAATTTTATTCTGGCGTAGAATTTGGTGCACACAGGAACTGGCTGTGTTTACACAGGGCTTAAGGGATATCGTAAATTTGGACCGCTTTCATAAAATTAGTTGGCTGTGCGAACTGAGAAGTTTGCTTAATAAAATGGGCCTATCACTTCTGTGGGACTCCCCCGCCACCGAAATGTTCCGAACAAAAAATAGTCTTAAAGAAACCTACTGGGAAATGTTTGCGCAAGATGAGTTCAGGCGCTACGATCTGACTTCCCTCTCGGGGCTTTTTCACCAGATTAAACCACGCCCAATTTTGAGCTATACTGGGATATCATTGAGAAGCCCCTGGACCGTAAACCTTATTTTCAATTTAGATCAGGATCTCTGCACCTGAAGTGTTTTACATCTAAATGGTCCACTACTAGTGATAACAAATGTCACATATGCGCAACACAAGTAGAATCATTCGCGCATGTGTTTTTTGTTTGCCCTGCTTATGTTGGCCCACGGAAAGCCTGGCTGGCTCAGCTTTGCAAGAACCTGGGTACAAGATTTCATAACATAGCCCTGCGTATCCTCTGCACTGATCCATCTCCCAGGTATGCAATCCCGGTGGCTAAATTTCTGAGGTGGATGTGGCTTATACGTTCCAAACAAAACAGGGCTGGATAAAGTACAGGACGAAATCCCCCACTATTGTGTAGGATTGAACTCATTTGGCCCCGCGGGGTCTTTTATGCCTGCCAATGTGCTAGAGACTGTTTTACATGGGTTGTTTTAATATTGTTTTTAACTCTGTTTTATCATTCTATGTGTAAGACAATGACGGTTCTGATTGCTCATTTGCACAAATGTTTTAACTCAGATTTTAACTTCTCGTAATTTTGATTGTCTTAATCCTTTATCTGCAATGCTTTTATGACTTATATAGTCGAATAAAGCTTTCTTGATGATGGTAATATCCTTTCATTCCAAATGGCTGGGCTCCAGAATGGCCTTCATTAGACTTAGGATACTTCCCGTGTTCAGTATGTCATAGGGACCTTGAGAGTGGTATTCCGGGATGAGTAACAGTTAGATATTGAGCTGTTGGGAGGCAGCTTGCCTGGCAGTGCCTTGGCTTGAGTTTAGTGTGTAGAGAGCCAGGGTGACAGATGGAAGATTATAGCCTCCCAAAGCTTCTTCCACCCATGGCCACTTGGCATGTGATCCAATTTTGGGTCCTTCTTGGACTGGGTATCCATAAAATGCATGCCTGCTTGTTCTCTTAAGGGCACCATAGACTGATATGAAATTGCTTGCTGAATTGCAACTTGAATGCTTCCCGGGTTCACAGAAATACGAGGACCTGGGGAATCGCCTGAGCAGCCGTATCCTGTACCACACTTGAAGCCGGGGGAACCTTCACCTCCCTTCTATCTAAGTGGCTCTCCCTCACGCTATCTTGAACATTCAGAACTGTTTGGCAAGAGGTACTTTCTACTTGTCTTGTTTCTCTGCCCAGAGAATTTAAATGAGCATTGGAGCTAGTAGTGCCAGTGACAACATTGTGTTCCAGTCTAGGTGCTTTTGTGAACGAATGGGTGCTGCTTCCTTTATATGGAGGAGCAGTACTCATGGTGCACCTTTTTTAAAAACATCGGGTTCATCAGTTGTGGGTGCGCTATGGAAGAATTCTTGCTGTTTTTGTTTCGTTGTTTCCTGCGGCGCTTCCTCTCCCTTTAAGGGAGATGTAACAAAGTTTGAGGCTCAACCAGCTTTGGTAAGTTTGGCCTGAGGAAACCTTGCAATCAACAATTCCACAGTGGCCAATTTCTACCGAGGAGGAGTTTCAGTGTGAAGGCCCTATATCAGCCACAAGTTCTCCTCCCCGGAGTCCACTTCCTAAGAGTGCACAGTGGATTCCCCTGGAGGGACCCAACTGTGACTTGGCCCAACTGCTCTAACCTGCTAGATGGGGCACTCTCTTTTCCATGACCATATAACAAGAGTTGAGCTTCCCACTGTTGGACATGGGGATCTTGAGGTCTGGGTATGGCACCCAAGATTGAACTGTGACCATTGGCCATGCCAGTGTAGGGTACAGAGTTTTTTGCCAGAGGGCAGGGCTCAGAACCGAGAGATGGGGCCTCCCCCACAGATGTTGGGGTTGCTGGGTTTGGAGCCTTAAACAGCTTCCTGCACTTGAGGGCCATTGGTAGCGCCCACCTCGTCCTACCTGACTTCATCACCCCACAACTGTTTTTGCAAATCCAGGGTTGTAGGGCTGCTTAAACTCATGACAAGTATGATTACACCATGGTCCGAACTAGTTGGAGAGGGGGAGGGAGAAGATCCAAGAGGGAGGGATCTCACCAGAGTCGCCAGCCACACTTGGAACTAGCCAGACCACTTCCATGACAGTCAGGATCTACTTACTACTGTGGTGGCACCTGAAGCTGCACACACCTCCCCCACCCCACCCAAGGTGATGGGTAATCTAGTAGCTTAAATGTCTCAGCGGCATCACCCTCCCAATGCCGGCTTTCTCCCTGCAGAAGCTGGACTGTAGGGTACACATGGCTAAAACAAGGGTTGTGTACCACCGAGGGACGGTACAGCAGTGAGTGGCCAAAATTCCAATAACCCATCAGCTCTCATGCTCTTCCCTCAGCACTGCTTGCAGCCTGCAGCTCGTGGGCTGACTCTCCTGAATCATAAGCCCGCAGCCCCACTTGGCCATGGCATTATGTGATCCGATGAGCCTCAAGCAGGTGTATGGCACTGTAGTGAGCATTCAGAGGTGAGCATGCAGGGTACAGCATTCATGTCACAGGAAGAGAGCAAGGCTATCGAAAGAGTTGGGCCATCAATAACGTATCATGGAAAATTGCTGTGGCAGAATTAATTAATTAGAATGTGTATATCGCTAAGACTACCTACGCAAGTACCCCTAGCTTGTTCCTTACGATCCATGAATCAACTCATGTTTCACATCCCCAAGTAAAATGCAAAAAAATGCAGTGGGAGGGCTTTCTTCATTGCCGGCCCTAAAGTTTGGAACTTGCTTTCTGCCGCTTTGTGCTCTGAGCCTAATCACTTGAATTTTAGGAAACACTTAAACATCTTTCTGTTCCAATCAAATTCCAATTAATTGTGATTTAAACATCCAGATATGGTACACAGCACCTAGAGACTTTGAAATGATTGATGGTTACACTTTACAAGTCCCTTACAAAAATAAGTAGTCAAAAGGGTCAGCGAAAAGAAAGACTCTTAGGGGACTGTTAACTTCATTCAAATTGTTGTGTATCACAAATATTGTGGATTTGCTTCTTCTCGTCAATCTTTGACATTTTAGAAGCATCAGGTATTACATCTGCAGAATCAATTTCATTGTCCAAGACATTGTAGAGATGTGGATTGTGGCAACAAGTTGGTGAGATAGTAGAACAAAACAGATTATTTAGGGATTATGATCATATTTGTTGTTGATTTTAAAATATAAGTTTTGGAGGGGATTTATTAATTGCCTCTTTGATTCTCCAATATGTATATAGTCAACTGAATCTCAAAATCCCATGAACACCTGCGATTTTGAGGGATTGACAATGAGATAAGATACTTAAACATTCAAAAAGTGGTCTCAGCATGATATCATAGCCTCCCTCACATATATTATCTAAAGTTGATGGTGCTCTGCATTTTATGCTTGTTCTATTTAGTTTCTTGATCATAAGGAATTGGTGTAGGCACTGGCCTCAGGGAAGGTACTTGAAAAACATATTAGCATTGACATAGATCCAAATGCCAAGGATGCACACATGGCCAACATTATGCTGGTCCAGGCTGGTCCAGGCATCATCTAAAGCATTGATGCCCACAATATACTGTTAATGAGAGAGCCAGCACTATGGTGAAATTTGGAATTGTGGATTACAGAATGTGCATCATTTTGCAGAAATGTAAAAAAGAAATCATGAAAACATTATGCTACTTTGCAAACACCTACCTGGGATGATCTCCATTATGTTAATTATGCACTAAATATGCCAAGAATGACAACCATGATGGCAGTAAAAACCCCTGATGCTAGTGACCATCAGATACAATAGACTAAGATGACTACTGTTCAGTAGATTGCCACCAAGGAGGAGCATGGCTAGACAAGATGGACATCAGATCATGCACAATCACACTTTAATACAGACACAAATGTGTAATTTGCTGTGATATTCCAACATACGGTCCAAGCGTTCTTTGGACAAAACCGTTCTGGACAGCTCCCCTATATGACAGGCCCACCACTCCACACACAAACACACACTTGCATACACACACCACTGACATGGATGAGATTTCAGAGGTTGAAAAGACCTCAGCAAGCTTAAATGTCTGTAAAGTCTCACATTTTCAATGAAGAATGTAGTTCTGCTTAGCAAGACCATATGGCAATAAAGGCAGGAAAAACTGGATGATGCAGATAAACTGAAGCATTTTTGATACTTGAAGCCACACAATGGATTAGCAAATGTATGGCAGAACGGGGCATGCAGGTTATTTAATTTTTTTATTTTGTCCTCATCTCACCAAATAAGCGTCTGCAATTCTTAAAAAGCCGCCCTTCCGACCTTTGCACCCCGCGGCTACTGCATTCGCTTGGGTCCAGTCCGGACCTGCCCCATTGTTGGTAGCTTGGTGTAATCATAGGACCAGGAAGAGCTATACAAGTCTCAGACCTCTACCCCATGATAGTAAGGCCTGCCAAATATTCACACAATTCTCATTTCCTCCACCCTGGTCCAATCGGGCCATAGCAAACACAGCTTTAATCCAATCTTCGAGCTTTGGGGGCAATGGATCTTTCCAGTTCCTGCATATTTCCCTCCGTGCAATTAAAACAAGATATAACAATAGACCTCTATATGGGTGCCTCAACTTCTTACTTAATGTACCATCATCCCCAAAGAAAACCAGAGTCACATTAACCTTGATTTTTACTCCAAAGATACCACAAAAAACTTCCTCAATTCCTCTCCAGAAAGCACTGAGTTTGGGACACTCGTAGAAAATATGAATATCATTGGCTTTAAGAAGGTCACATCTTGGACATTTGGGGGAGGAGAGTGGGGCAAACTTAGCAATCTTTGCAGGTGTATAATATAGTCTATTAATAGCAAAAAAGTGATTCTTTTTAAGGTTAGCCGGCTTAACGTATTTATAAAGAAACTTCAAAGAGGGTTCATACAGTTCTTCAATATCACATTCTAAGGGATCTGATTCCAGACTAGATGTTGTGGGGGTATTCCATCTCCTCAGCCTCCAAGAGTTTCTTATACCATTTTGAGATTTCCTTACTCTTGAGGTGTACCTCTTGCAGAGTTTGCTCCGTCTCCCAATCTCCATGTATGTCCCCTTTTCTGCTGCGAACCAAGAGACTAATTGCAGGTATTTAAATCTAGAGAAACTGCTTCCAATCCTAGCTCTTAAAGCCTCCCATGGATGAAACCCTTCTGAAGATAAAAGTTCTGACCATATAGTGATGCCTGCCCTTCTAACTGATGTTGCGAGGCTATCCATCAGGCATAACGGGGTCCCTGGGGATTCCCAGATTGGAGCGAACTCAGAGAAATACCCGATCCCCCATCTACATCTGACCTTATACCAAAGACTGAGGGCAGCCCTTAGTACTTTCAGGGGCACTTTTTTGAAGTACCTGGGTGCCCCGAATTTATACAAAAAACCGTCTCCCCCACCGTCCTTCCTTGTCATTTCAGCCAATAGTCTGCCCCAAGAAGTCTCCTCTGGCTTCACAAGTAACATCCGAATATTTTTAAATTGAAAGGCAACACAGTACCATCCTATGTCTGTAAGGGCCACCCCTCCTTTAATAAGCCTACGTCTCAACTTTTTCCATGCCAGTCTAGCACCCTTATATGCCCAAATAAAAATCACGATCTTACTCTGGATTTTACTGATATCCGGACTTGGAAAGTTAAGGGGGATGGCATTAAACAGATTTGTTAGTTTGGGGAGGATGACCATTTTTACTAAGTTGACTCTGCCGAAAATTGTTAGGGGAAGATTCTTCCACCTAGCGAATAGTCGGTCCACTTCTTTTATAGTCTTGTTCAAATTAATCTGAGGAATTTTATCTATATCTTTGACTATAGTGATACCCATATATTTAAACTCAAGGCTCGTTCTATCCCCCCCAGTTATCAATATTCCAACACATCACCTCAGTTTTAGAGGTGTTGGCTAAATACCCTGACAAGGATCCAAATTCCTCTAACAAAGCCTCAACCCTTGGTATTGCCACCACCGGATTGTTAGTATGCAACAGCAAGTCATCCGCGTATAAAGCAACCTTGCTGCTATATTGGTATGATCTAAAGGGGGTAATCAGATCGTCCGCTCTTATTGCTTGTGCCAAGGGTTCTATATAAATGTTAAACAATAGAGGTGAGATGGGGCAGCCCTGTCTTGTTCCTCTTAAAATATTGAAACTAGGCGTTAACATGCCGTTCAGTAAAATTTTTGCAGAAGCCCCTTGATAGCAATTTATCAGGGTCTGAATAAAATGGGCCCAAAGCCCATCGACCTTAATACCTCCCAAAGATATACCCAGCAAACTCTATCGAACGCCTTGGCCGCATCCAGTGCCACAACGGCCAAGGGTTCCAATCGAGCCGTGGCCAGATCTATATTGCCAATTAGTTGCTGCGTTTGTTCCTGGATATATCTTTTGGGGATGAATCCTTTCTGGTCAGCGTTAGTCAGCTGTGGGGCGATTTTAACCAATCTCCCTGCAAGAATACTCATAAAGATTTTATAGTCGGCATTCAGCAGGAGATTGGTCTGTAGGAATCCGCCCTTAAGGGGTCCTTTATGGTTTCGAAATAAGCACTATAGTTGCTTCTTTCCAAGATCTAGGATCAGACCTGCTGAGTGGTAGACTGAGTTAAATAAAATACCCATAATCGGGACCAGTTCTTCTAAGAGGAGTTTATAAACCTCACTAGGAAGCGCATCCGTACCTGCTGCTTTATTGTTTTTACATTTACCTATTTGCGCTCTAATCTCGCTCTTGGGAATTGGAGCATCTAGTCTTTCACGACTTTCAGCTGTTAAAGTCGATAAGGATTTCTCCCTCAGCCACATTTGAAGGGTCTCAGTGTTTGGTACAATCTCCTCTTTATAGAGCTCCGAGAATAGTGAAAGCAGATGGGCTTGCATATCCTCCAATCTACTTGACGTCTCCCCACTCTTGTTTATTATTAATTCATTAATGTGGTTTTTTGCACAATATACTCTGGCTTTCCATGCCAAAAGTGCTCCTGCCTTCTCTCCATATTCGAAGTTCTGCATATTTTTGGTCAGCCATTGTGCCTTACATTTCTGATCTAGCCTACCCCTATAATCCTGGCGAGCATTTTCCAAGTCCCTCTGAACTTGTAACAATCTTTACGAAGCCCCCTGATTAAGCCGAATCCTTTCTACTTCTAGTTGGGAGATTTTATCCTCCAATGTCCAGAACTCTTGTAACTCCTCCCTGTTCTTCGAGCAGATACGACTATGTAACAAACCCCTTAAGTATGCCTTATAGGCGTCCCAGACATAGTCCATAGATGTCGATCCGATATTTTCTAAGAAATAATCTAGGGATGCGGATTTAAGAACCCTTACTATCTCTGGATCCAACAACATAGACCTTTTTAATGTCCATCTGGGCCTTAGATTATACCTCTTTCCTGCTAAAGCAAATGCGACGGGGGCATGGTCTGATATATGACTAGGCAGAACGGTTATTGATGTCATATTGTCTATGCTAGGCCTGTCAATCAAAACATAGTCAATTCTAGAAGAGTGGCCGTGTTTCTTACTATGAAAGGTGAAACCCTGTTTATCACCCATCTTTGCCCTCCACACATCCATGATCATGGATCATGTTTTTCAAAGCTCGACGCACCCGAGGCGCCCCTACATAGTGGCTCTGATTAGATCTATCCTTTAGAGGGTCAAGAAGGACATTAAAGTCTCCTCCGATAATTATGGGCGAGACTGCTTCCATCAATTTTGATTGTAACTTACAAATATATGTAGGGTCGTCAATGTTAGGACCATAGAAAGATGCACATATTAGCTCTGATCCTCCAAAGTCTAATATAGCCACTATCCATCTCCCTGTTTGGTCAGTTTTAGTTGATTTAATAGTGCAGCCAGCCCCTTGTTTTATCAAAATGGCCACCCCTTTACCGTGAACTGTCTGCTCTGAAGTACAGAAATATTTTACCCAAGGGTACCTTGCAAATATAGTACGACTCTCTAGGTAGCTCAAATGGGTCTCCTGAATAAGACAAATTTGAGCAGAACTTTGCTCTACATATTTCATCGCTAATTTTGTCTACGAGGGCATCTTAAACCATTTATATTCCACAAGATAAATTTTACATCACTAACACCCATTAAAACAGTTCAACTATTAGCGGGGACCTTCCCATTATATACGGGAAGCCCAGAGCAGACGACCTAACTTAAAGGTGTGATTGAGGATTTTTTTTTAACACAGGTTATTTTTTAAAGTACAAGTTATAATTGAAAAGAATTATGAACACTGTTTTGGTAACTGGTGGCTAGGGTTCTTAAAACCTTGCAGCAGAAGGTATTACTCTAGTTCCTGGAAAAAGTATGGGTCATTATATTAAAGTTCACATTGGTGCTTTACCAATCTGCCCAGTATATATAAACTTAAGTAGATTAAGGCATTAAGAGCAGCTGGTCCGATCATCAGTTTTATGACTGAAATAATGTAGAGCTCCAAGCCTAAGGGAATAGGTAATTGATTTTTAAAAACTCATTACTGGTTGTAAATCACAATCCTAGAAGTGGTATTTAGTCACCTTAGGAAAGTGGAATATTATGTGGTATGGCTGGGTAACATTACCATGGAATATTATTGCAATACCTCAAAGATGGTCCTTGGATTCACACTAATAAATACTTAGCTCAGTCTTGGTAGAGTGGCAAAGAGCAGTCAGGCTTTATTAGAGAAACATGTGTTAAGCATTTCAGAGTACAATCATGGATGATAAGTAATTGACAACAATTTATACAAATAGAGTCTATATTTATCTTAATGTAGACATCAAAACAAATGGAATAACATACATATAACAAGAGTTATAGATGTTTGTAGTAATATTTAATCAGTGCAGAAAAATACATAGAAAATATAACATTTTGGTCAATGACAAAAACTACTAGTGACAATCTGTCACTTGCACACTTGCAGGTTGAGTCACGCGGATCCCGTACAGGGTTAAGGTCTTGCAGGCCCCAGGGCAAGGCCAAAACAGTCAGATCAATTTTACCTAGCCCATGGAGTCTGGGTGCAGAGTTGTTCTGGCTGTCCTTGGTGCTGAACAGGAGCCATGCAGGTGCTGTTTTTACCTCTTGCACGGTGCTACAAGAAACAGAATGCAAAAACACAACAGATACACAGCTGTTGACATTGGATGATGGTTGCGCTGTGTTCCCGGGATGTACAGCGTCAAGTGTGGGGGACGGATACCTGATTGGTGACCATCAAGCCTTGGTGGTGGTAAGCACAGCAAAAAGTTTCTGGAACTCCACAAGGTCCAAGGGAGCAACATACCAGCCTGAAACTTTGGGACAGGCGGGACTACAACTCCCACAAAGCACTGGACTAACTGGATTTGGGCGATCCCACGGAAGGCCCGATGGCCAGCAATTCTTTGGATCCAGTAAGTGTTTTTACCTGCAGTTTGCAGGGGACTAGTGACACTAGTCCAGGGGAGACAAAGGGTGCTTCCGGCTTCCACAGTTTCCCTCTCTTCAGGAGTGCTGAGTTTTTTGCCAAGGACGAGGGTCGTTTACTCAGTTCTAAGTTTGTTGCCTCAGGGACAAAGTATCCCTCTTTTGTTTTGGTGCAGTGGGCAAAGTCCTGTTGTCGGCGACATGGGTCTCCTCTTGGGCCTTACCTAATGAATGCAAGTTGTTCAGATCTGAGGATCTGGTGTCAGGGGGTACCTTAAAGCATGGATTTAGGGGAGTTAAGGGTGTGGGAGCTAGTGGCCAATGGGCAGCTAGTCCATGCAGACAGTCCATCTCCAAGGTGACGACATCCAGGGTTATTTGTCACCTTTTCTACCCAGAACCCACTATTTCTGCCTAAAGATGACAGAATTCTATTTTAGGTGTATAGATCAGGCTGCTCACCGTAAAGTTGTGGCCAGCCTTCTTGCACCTCTTGCATACCTAATTTCCCACCTTGCCCGGGTGCAAGCATGCCTGGGGCAAGGGGAGGGCTGTGTCCTCCTCAGGGGGACAGGCCAGATACATATCAGATGCGGTGCAACCTTTGAAGCTCACCGCTCTAATGTGTCAATGTACCAGTCTGCTACGCAAGAGGAATTTGTGACCTCCTTCCTGCTCAGCCTTTGTTCCAGACTCCTCGGAGTGAACATACTGCCTGTCAGGAGGTGAGAATCCTGTCTTGGTTGTAGCAGGTTTGGGAAAGCACGGGCTGGTCCCCCAGAGCACAGTGAAGCTGGGGCAGCCAGGTGGGCAACCTCTAAGGCGCTACCTGGGTGCATGCCACATTTAACCAGGGCATGAGAATCGTATTAGGAGTGAGAAGGCACATTGTTTGATACCAAACATGACATATTTTAGTGGTACGATAATGGAGCAGCCAATCTCGAGAGTGCCCAGTTGCGAACCCATGTTATCCTATGGACCGCTAACAGTTTTAGTAGTTTCCAATGGGGAACGCTACTATAGGGACATATAGGATTGCAATTATATGTCCACACCTTTAATGTAATGCACCTTTCATCCTGGGCTGAGGAGGCCTTCCTTAAGGGTGTCTGCCATTTTTTAAAGTTAGTGCATTGACTGTGTCAAACATGATGAGGGCACAGTCGAGTTCGAGCAGTTTGCACTGCTCCTACAGTCTGCAATGGCACGCCTGCTGTAAATAGTTTTCTTGGCTCACCTAGGGTGGCACAAAACTGTGCTGCATCCTAGGGAACCCCTTTACCACCTTTGTCCTGGGCACCCCTGGTACCATATACTAGGGACTTTTAAGGGGGTAAAGTCTTTGCCAATTTGGGATTACGAAGTCGAACATTGCAGTTTTGGGAGCGAGCACAGGTACTGGAGTCTGCTGTCAAACTCATAACCATCAGTATTTGGAGCAAAAAGTTTGGGGGGGTGACCATACAAAAAGGGGCACTTTCCTACTGTCACATTTGTTATAGCTGACCTTTCAATAATGAGACACATGGTGATGATTCATAATGCCCACAAGGCAATCTTGAATGTTTTCAAGCAGGGTGAGGCATTGGCAAGACTATTATGGAACTTATCCTGAGGCTTTCCAGTGGAATAGGCAAGATTCTCAGCAGACCAAGCAGCAATTGAATACTGTGTGATCCTGGGTCAGTATGCCCTAGAGTCCTTTAAGAAGAGAATCCTCTTTTCAACGCTTTTCATAGACTTCAGGTCTAAAGTTATCTGGGTTAATTCTGTCAATCAAGCTAAAACCAAGATAGTAAGTGTTATGGGGAATTGTACTGAGAAGCCAGGTTATGGCAAGATGTAAATGTGTTCTTTGTACTGTGGAAACATTCCAAGCTGGTGCCGATGTCGCACAGAGTGTTCCAGGCTTGGCAGTTAACAGCTCACTGAGCCTGGGGGGGCTGCGAGGAGACAACGGTGCTGACTTTTTTCATAAGGATTAAGCTTATCTTTATTGAACCTACACCTGCATTCGAGGGACACAAGACAATTTGACAACGAGATTGATGATAGAAGTCATCATCTAAAGGACAGAACCCATGGCAATTCAGCATACACTTTAGTCTCCTGCTAGGTAGCTCACACAGATGTTTGCTCAGATTAAGAACATTTTGTCACAGTAAACGTCTTCCAGGGAAAAACATATTTAATTATTGTCATTAATGCTTGAGGCCCTGTGTGAGAGGCTTGTGACTCTGCATTAGTGCAACCAGGAAATGTATAGATGCTCCTCATGACTGAACAAGCCACATTTCACTACGTGACCTCTCCATCAAAAGACTTGAGGTCCAGTGTTCAGCGGGAGCATAACGATTTGCTTGCTCGAAAACAGACACATTGCGCAGGGGAGGTGAATGATGTATTTGCATATCAGTACATTTTAATATGCTCTGATTCTGTCCAAACACATTTGACCAAACTTGATAAAGTGCTAGCCATCCTTGAAGACCATGGTATTACAGTAAAAAGGGAAAAGTGCACATTTATGATGGAAGAGGTGGAGTATCTGGGAAAATTACATTTCAGCTCAGGGCAAAATGTCCAAGGAATATCTAATATCAGCAATAGATAAGTGCTCCCGACCGACTGATAAAGACCAGTTGAGATTGTTCCTTGAGCTATGCGAGTATTATTATGACTTTGTGTAGAATTTTGCTCTACAGACTAAACCTTTCAGAAAATTGTTCGAATAAAGTTTGTCTGGGAGGTGGAATAAGGGAAGCCTTTGATGCACTCAAATCCCTCATCTTAAGGGCTCAATCCTTGCAGCCCTACAAGGATGATGGATGAAGACGCCTCTCTATTGACAGTAGGTGCCAGTGGCATGGGGATAAGGGTGATTCTTAGCCAGGAGGTAGGAGGGAAGGAAAATACAGTTGCCTTTGTGTCCAGATGTCTGAGAAAAATGACAGCACCATTGAGAAAGAAGCTGTGGCCTGTGTGTGGGGTGTACATCATTTTGCTATATACTTGTGGAGCAGAGAGTTTGCTGTAGTCACTGACCACAAAACATTGGTCTACATATCGAATAACAAATGGTTGAGCAACATCAATCCCAGACTTATCCATCTGCTATCCAAATTGTATGGATTCAACTTTAAAATGAGACATATTGCTAGAGGTAAGAATTGCAGGATGTATTTTCTCTTGAAATACCCAACATCTCACACTCATGGGGAGGTAGGGTGTGAGGAAGAGGAAATGGTGGTAGGGATGGTGGATGGGTTGACAGTGTTGGAGGAGGTCATTTCATGTCAGAACTGGAAGGATCTGGTATGCAAAGAAAACTGTCAGGTGGTACTTAAGAAATTTATCAGCCAGGGTCAGCCCAGAGAAGGGTTGATGGCCAGTGAAATAAAGCTGTACTTTAAAGTTAAGGATGAATTGATTGTGGAGATGAACTGGTAATGAGGGGATCTGTCTTGATTCCGCCAAAGAGTTTGAGGTGCAGATTGGTGAAATTTGCTCACAAAGGTCATGTGGGCATCACTGGTACAAAGAAAATGTTGTGTTTATACTACTGCTGTCCAGGCATGAATAATGACGTGGAGGTGGCTGTCAGGAGTTGTGGAGAATGTCGACAGGCAGGCAAGACTATTTTCACCCATAATGTACCGTTGTGTCCTGTACAGTAACCCGAGCGACCTTGGGAGAAGTCGGGAATGGACTGATCAAGCCCAGTGGTGGAATGAATGAAGGGAAGAGATATGTGTTGATAGAAGTTGATTTTCACTCTAAATGGATTTCTTACAAATTTATGAGGGGCCCCAACAGAGTAAATGTAATTAGTTTTTTTAAAATAATTGTTCCATGGAGAGTGAATCCCTTCATTTTTAGTCACAGACAATGGGATGTCGTTTGTTTCACATTGGATGGTTTAGTGTTGGAAGAAATTAGGGGTCAAGCATCTTACCACTCCATTGTACAGCCCGCAAGGTAATGGAATGATTGAGAGGGTGAATAGGATTTTCAAAGAGTCTATACAGATGGTGAATGCCGCAGGATTGTTGGTTCAGGGTGCTGTGGCTGAAAGGGTTTGCTGCTGTCATAACACACCTCATTCCACCACGGCAGGTTGATTCTTTTGTCCTGCTGAGGGGCAGGTATTCCTTCAATGAGTTGTCTCCCAAATGGGTGGTAGAAGAAACAAGAGTGGATGAGAGTATCTCAAACCCAGATCAAAGAAGAGCAAGAGTAGAGAGTTCCCAAGTCATGAGTAAAATCAGAAACAATGTAATTAAATAGGTGAAGGATGTTGAATTTTGTGCCGGGGAGCGAGTCATAGTGAAGAGACCCCAAGGTACAAGGGAACCTATTTGAAATATCATCCTGACATTAGAGTTGTTCAAGTGTCCAGGCATTCTGTAAGAATTGAGAATGGGAAATGGTGGAATAAAAGAGATGTAGTCAAGATGAATGGTGAAATTGATGGTGTCTTGGATGATTGACTCAACTGTCCCTGGTGGGGGAAGGTCCTGTTTGGGAATGTCCTTTTTTGATTCTTTGGGAGGAAGAATTGAAGGGGGAGATGTCAACCCTCACTGAAGTGGGGCTCGGGTTGGGAGAGAGATTCCATGTTCTGGACAGGGCAAAGGTTGAAGTGTGCAGACAGGTGAAGTTGGTTTGCAGGATTCACATCATCTGGGCGTAACAGCTACAACTGTCTCACCTAGAGTGGAAGGAATTGGTCACAAAATCACCACCTAGGTTCAAAGACCTAAGAGGAAAGTATGAAGACATAAGTATCTGAGTTATTATGCCATGTCATGTTAAAGTTTTTTTTTTTTTGTTCTGATGTTGACTTTGGAGTGTTTTGGGTTTTGTGTTTATTATTTTTATATCTTAGTTGTAATGGGGGATATGTGTTATGGGGAATTGTACTGAGAAGCCAGGCTATGGCATGATGTAATTGTGTTCTTTGGAATGTAGCTGAATTCCAAGCTGATGCTGATGTCGCTCAAAGTGTTCCAGGCTTGGCACAACAGCTGATTGAGCCTGTGGCGGCTGCGAGGAGACATCGAAGCCGACTTATTTAATGAGGAACAAACGTATCTTTATTGAACCTGCACCTGCCATCTGATTTAATCCTTCGAGGGACACAACAGCAACCTAAACTCGTGAAAAGCTATTAAAGGGCAGTGTAGGAATCTGGATGGAATACAATCACAATGGGTAAAACTATGCATATTTGTTGCTTCTATATGAAGCCATTATCAATAACACAGCTCTCAAAATCCATTTGCTACTGCTTTGACATCAGAGCTGTCAAAAAAATATATTTTTTTTTTGATTTTCACTGTTTTGACATCAAGGCAGTGGAAAAACAGGATCTAAAGCCTTTGTCTTATGAATACTGATTAAGCATCCCTCCCGGGTGTATGGAGCATACGGATCCATGGGCCAGATGTACTAAGCCATTTTGTTATTGCAAGCCCTGCATTCCGCAAAATGATAGGGTTTGTGTCCACAAAATTGCTTTTTTATATTTGCTAAGCCTGTTTTGCAAGACAGCTTTTTCATTTCACAAATGGGTTTTTTGATTCAGTCTAAATCAAAATTAGGAGATGCGTGAAATATTCATAAAAGAGGTAATTGCAGTGGCAGCCAGTTATCAGTGATCAACACATCAAAGGAGTTGGTAACTGATTTGCTAAGGGAAAGGTGTCCTTATGAATCCTGTTGGATGACTTTAGGGGGAGTAGGTAGGTAGTGGTCCAGTTTAAGAAACATGGTTTGCTTTAAAAAAAACCTAAAAGTTTCCCATTTGGGAATGAAAACACAGGAGTGGTGATCTGCTGTTCCTTGTCTGTCACCATCATATTTTCTAGACAAAAACTGGGAGTCTCAAATAGTGACTACTAATTAATATTCTTTAAGCAGTTTTTCCGCTTGACTGGAGATTTTGTAATGCAACCTATTTCTATTTAAGTCATGTTAAAAGAGCAAGGAGAGTTCCCAAAAAGTCTGTGCCCAATGTGCAACCACTTTTTGCGACCTCTGTCTTAGAACATTGGTCCCCATTGTTCCCAACAATGATACTTTTTCCTTATCTCCATTTGTCCAAACAAACATATGTGATTAAAAGTGCTACACTCTTCTCCCTCCTTAACCCGTTTGCTGCTTCGAACGTTCCGCGCCAGTGCGGAACGTTCTATTAAACGGACGGTGCCGCGTTGGCCAACGGACGTGCGCAGCACTACCGAGGTAGTGCTCGCGACGGCCGTTGGCCGACAGCAGCAGCAAACGGGTTAATACTGCATCATTTTCAAATAAATTAATAATGAAAGTAGTGTTTGATTTGTCATAGCCTGAGGAAACAGCGTGCTTTAGTTAGCTTTGATAAGTGCAGATGCGCAACCCATATAAAGCCAGTAGTAGTATTACATCCTTGATCTGCTTGTACCTGACACTACATTCTTGCACATAGGGATTTATTCATTGTTAGCAAACTCGTTATAATTAAGGGTTTGATTTAGATCTTGGCGGATGGTTTACTCTGTCACATCACTGACGGACATCCATTCGCCAAAATATAAATCCCATAGGATATAATGGGGTTGATATGTTCCCTGACGGGATATCTGTCACTGTTGTGATGGAGTAACCTGTCCGATAAGATCTAAATCAGGCCCTAAGTGTGCTCCAACACTGTGAAGTTCTTCTTTTTTTAAATGTAGTTTTGTCAACTTCGTGAATATTTTAAAAAATTTGAAAAAACATAGGATAAGTGGGATATGCAGAAAAAAAACTTGCAAAGCCTATATTTTGTAGGAGAATACTTCTGCGAATTTAGCAGAACATCGCACTATTTTGTAAATGTGTCAACTGGTGCCAGAAGAGCAGCAATTTTTAACGACCCGTATTTAAGTTCATTGCTTAATGTATGTAAATCAATACTTCTCCGTTTAACACAAGAACTGTTTTCAACTTGTAATTTTGAAGATTATTTTCTAAAAATATAATGAATTCATGAAAATAGCTTAACTATTTTTCCATGGCGACACATTTTATAAGTTTTGTCATTCATCTTTCTGCCAATACTCAAGAACATTTATACAAAAAAAAAAATAAGCAAACATCATATTATCGTTACCATTTATTTAATATCTCATGAATGACCTCGTTCTTATTGGATTGACATTGTAATATGATGAGGCAAGATGTGCGAAATGTAAGAAGAAACATATTTGACCTTGCAGAATGGGTCTCAGTGGGCTAATGAACAAATATAACTCCACGAGTTCTGCATGTAATGTAAACGAATATCAACGTCCAATTATAAGTGTTTATTTCACTTGTTTTTTACTGGGATGTTCTTGCATAGCCAAGGTCATTGCATAATCCTGTGGCAGTACGTATTAAATGAGGCTATATTACAGACTCCAACTGAGATAGTGTTTCATGACATTACCACTGTGCATGCTATTAAATGACCTTTGAATTCCAAAGGCAGGTTTGCTTAATTCTCTGTAATCTCTCAAGGGTGAGCAGGAATGTTTTGTGCATTCTTGGTGAGCAGGTGAAAAAAGAATAGTAAGACATGTCTTATAACGTCTATTACAGTATGGGGCATATTCTCAAGGACTCATCGCCGATTTAGCAGCACTTTACCGCCACGAAAGTGGCGATAGATTATTCGCCCTATTCACAAGCCTACGCTAACAGCCCATATCGTCAGTTTTCCTGCGATAGCTGCCGCTAAAAACATCGCCAAGGCTGACAGCGACAACTAACGCTAATCATATGCAGAGTAGGCGGTCCCGTGCAAAAACCCACGATACCACTTCGCGATATTCATAACGACCAGCCAGATCGGCGATGCGGGCCTAAAACATGCGATAAGGCGCGTTAGCAGCAGGAACTTAAGACCTGCTTTTTTATGGTCTTAAGTAGGACGAAAACCTGCAGTAGAAATGGAGCCCAGCCCAGAGCCACATCTGAAGACCAACACATGCCATGGAGCCACTAATCATGCAGCTTGGAGACCGAAGAGGGCCACAACACCCACCGCCACCACCACCAGGACCACCCCCACCCCCTGGACCACCCCCCAACGGACTACCACCGAGGCAGCGCAGAACAAGACAGCGGACCTTCCGGAAACGCACCAGCCTCAGAGACCCACATTGCCCACAGGCTGACGGTACCAACACAGCGGACAACCAACATCCCTCCGCAGACAAAGCTGTTGGCTGTGCTGCACCTGTTGGCCTCTGGTACCTTCCAACCAACAACTGCCAGAGTCGGAGGAGTCTCACAGCCAGCCCTATCAAAGTTCCTCACACCTGTCTTGGATGCCATCATCAGCTTGATACCCCAGCACCTTCACTTCCCCCACACTGCGCAGGAACAGCTGGGGACCAAGCAAGGCTTCTACGCCATAGCTGGCTTCCCGCACGTGTTGGGGGCAATTGACTGCACACATGTCCTACTTGTGCCCCCTGCCGACACTGCACACAATTACCGCAACAGAAAGCACACGCATTCCATCAATATGCAGGCAATAGTGGACCACCGGGGACTGTTCACCAATGTCGTCGCAAACTTCCCAATCAGTGTGCATGATTCCTACATCTTCCGACAGTCCATCATCAACCAGCGCTTTCAGGATGGCACCTATTGAAAGGGACTGCTCGTTGGTAAGTACCAACAGAACACACCACACACCTCAACTCCACAATCATACAACTCACAACTGTGGGAATGCACACGTAACAAAATCACATACAACATGCCAACCAACATGCCCACCTACCAGACACGACAACACAAGTAACTGTGGTAACAGGGGCCAGACATGTAGACAAACCACCCACAAAGGCATAGCCCCTCTGCCACACAATTGCAGTATGTGGGGAGAGGAGGGAACCAAGAATGTGCGAAGGAGGCAAGTGACCCATGAATAAGAATGTACACAGTGCCAAGTGTGGCGGTGAAGTGCTGGACAGTCATGAGTATGCAGAGCCCAGACATGTCCATGTGGACATATACAGCTGGTGTGTGTAGTGTTGTGGACAGTGGACGCAAGCATGTTACCTCAGGCAGTGGGGAAGACCTTGGACATGTAGCTATGTCGCCCCCCCTGTAAGCGTAAGCGTAGTGGGCTGGGCCGGCGTACGGCACTCCAGCGTAGGAGTGTGAATAAATAGCCCGGGGCCCTGGGCGTGTGTCTCTGTGTCTGCCATATCCTGACCATAGGCCTACACACACGTGTCCGCCCACCGTCAACGGCCAACATTACAGTGTTGTTGTCAGGCTTGCGGACATGCTCAGACAGGCATGACAATGGTGTGCCGTAGGAGTGCAAGTGATGCAACCGCGCAGCGCACACAAGTCAATGGGCTCGGGGGGAGGGACGAGCTGCTGTGAGGCTATGTGATACACATTGATCCCGCACATTAGCCAGAAGCAATACATGGCAAACATGAATCCCAAAGTCGCACAAATCACACACCACAAAACTTGTAAGTCTGCCAACACAGCATGCTGAACCACCAATTTACACTAATCTCACTCACCTCTCACAGGTGATCAAGGATATGCACTCTGCCCGTGGATGATGACATCCCTCCGAGCCCCGAACACCCCGGCCCAGAGGCAGCACAATGTGGCCCAAAAACGCACCAGGGTCATTGATGAGCGCACATTTGGCGTGTTAAAGTCACGTTTCAGGTGCCTGGACATCACAGGTGGAAGACTCCTGTACAGCCCGGTAGTAGTGTGCAAGATGATTATTGCATGTTGTGTATTGCACAACATATGTGTACGCACCAATGGCCCATGGATCCAAGTGCCAGATGCACCGGACGATGATGAGGAAGATGAGGCAGGTGGACCACACCCCACTGCAGCTGCAGCAGGAATAGCCCGAAGGAACATGATCATTAGCAATTTCTGCACATGAGCACGTCACATTGTGACAGTCCTTAGCAATCATGGAACAGTACGAAATAGCCACATGACCAGCATGTGCAATTAAATTCATTGCAACACACATTCCCTGTGTGCATGTCAGTCCTCTGCATTAGCACATCACTCTGACAGGTGTAAGTGCAACATTAAGTGCTAACAATCTCACAATTAGCATATAGATGGTGGGTATGTCACCTCTGTACAGAGAGGCTGTTTAGGGTGTCACGTATTCGAAATGCCATTTCAGGGTGTCAAATGTGGTACGTAATACCACTCATCAGCGTATCACATGTGTACAATAACATGACATGAAGGCTCTCATTGGTGTCCAAAAAAAGACAACAGGGTGTCATTTGGGGTCAAATATCGAATTGCGGGTGTCATTTGGGGTCTAATATGAACCATCCTGATGCAGAGATGCACCCTGTGACTCAAGTCCCATAACATGTGCAACATGGAGGTAAGGGGGATGGGGGCACAGTGAACACCTCAGCAACATGGGAGATGCACGCCAGCAAAAGAGCCAGCAGGAATACCTTGCGTGGAACACACCAAGGTGTCCCCTGGACATATGTGCCATGTAGAGATCACATGTGTACACAGACGTCATCCATCAATAGTAGTGAACAGTGTCAGCTAATAGATGCAAGGTGAGAAGTCACGCACCTCCTCACAGCTACCTGTACACATCACTGTCTGACTGCAGCAAAACACCACTGCTACATCAGAGCATGCAAAATTGACCATGGGGACACGTACATGGCTGGTTAAGGTTCAACCGCGCTGGACGGCGAAGTAGTGACATCCCCCACAACCCACATCACTTTTCCAGAATGCAAGCAGATGACAAACTAACATTAGGGATGTAAGCACCTTTGTCTGGACTAGAAGGCGGTAGCACAGCTGCACCTCCGACCTTGGAATTGCATGTGCCCGGCACCCCCTGAGAGATTCCATAGCAGCTGATGCCGACTCCCACACTACGCACAGCTCTAACCAAAGACCAACGTGTACACACCCCACACACAGAAGTCCTTGCTCGCAGCTCTCTTGCATGGAATGACCTTCACACTTACGCACAGACCATCCCAGGAGTCCAACCGCTGCACACTCAATCAAATCATTGCTCCGAGCTGTGGCATCCACATGATTTCGACTTAGGCTTTTTTACACACAGTCCTATTTCCGACATTGACCTGGGTCTAAGTTGGGAAATTGCGAGATTGTTTTTTGGGAGCAATGAGGCCACAGCTAGTTCACACATTCCCAGTCATCTCACTGCCTGTCGGGGTCACGGTCAAACATGCGCATTGTTATCAGTTCCCAGAGGGTACCTTTTGTTGGAATCACTTCCCCTACATTCATCCATACTTTCATACTTGCTTGATCATAGACATGACACATCTGTGTGAATTAGAATGTTATGGACCCATTCGGTGGAATGTTGAAGCTGGACCAGTACATGGCCATGCAAACCCCACTTTGCATTGTTGCCCCGTGGAGGGCCAGCCTTGTGCATGTGCATGGGTTTGTTGTGAGATTGGTGATGTGTGGGGAGGGCCCCCTCTGGGCACATTGTCGACGGGGGCCTACTTGCTGTTTCTATGTGTGCTGCAGTATGCCAAGGAGATCAGGGACATGATCCATAGTCATTGTGGGTGTGCACTGTGCTATACTTAATTGTGCATGTGTGCCGTTGTGCCCATCTCCCCCCGTCCCCCCAGTCCCTGGTCGTTACTCACCCTGTTGCTTTTGGGTCAGGTCATGTTGACCAGTGTCCGGTCCCCCAACTCCTGCCGCCGTCTCACCACTGATGACTGTGGACACCATTTCCTCCATCTCATCCAGCTCCTGCTGGGGCGTTGGACTCCCACCTCCAGTCTGCATAGCTGCTTTCCGGTTGTTGGCGAGTTTCAGCTTGTTTTTGCGCTTCACATCATTCCGGTGCTTCTTGCAGTCGTCCACTTCCCTTCTCTTCACTCCGACTGCATTCACCTTGGCCAAGATAGACTGCCATATTGCATTTTTAGTTGCCAATGACACAGTGGAGGTGATGAACAGTTGTTGGTGGTGTTCTATCACCTCCGTAATCAGGATCTTGTTTTCCTGCAGACTGAATTGCGGGTTCCTCTTCTTCTTCTCCTTGCCCTTCTCCTTCCCCGAGGTCCCTGGCTGGTCCTCCGGGGGGTTTGTGGGGCTCTGGTTGGGCTCTGTAGTTGCTCCAGCGTCCTCCATGGTGCTTCTCAGTTGTTTGGGTTTGGGCTAGATTTCTTTTTTTTTTGCAGCTTTTATGTTGATTTTTCCCGCCTGACGTGGGAATAGCAAGCCTGGCGCTGCTTATCACTGATGTTTTTATCGCTGTTGGGCCCATCGCCACTTTTTTCACGTTCCGGTTTCCTTTTTATCGCCGTCCCGGTAATTTTATCGCGGACATTTAACGCGTTATCGGGACACTATCGCCTGTTGCCGGCGAGTTGAGAATACGCTGTTAACGCGGCGTTAGTTTCCCGCGATAGAGGGCGTTATGTTAAGTTGCGTTAGCCTAGGTTGGCGATGATTATCGCCAGTTCTTGAGAATATCCCCCTATGTTTGTTATTTTTTGCTTCCTGTGGGAAGTCAATAGTATCTTGAACACCCACAGCTGGACTGGGAAGCAAAACCGGCCCTGGCAAACAGCTCGGCTGGCCAGGGGGGGAGGGCTAGTTGGAAGCACCACTCCCGTCTCACTGCTGCCGCTTTTGTTACAGTGGGCCGATATTGCAGCTAATCTGTAAAACCAGCTCCCGGTAACAAAAACAGCCCCCCTGTGGTCCAAAACCGTCCCCCACCCTGGCGGCCCAATGGGGAAATGCGCGGTGCCCGCTATGGCCAGTCCGGCCCTGTGATCACCAGATTCAAATCACACTTATTAACTGTTCTGGTGTAAGAGCAATGAAAAAAATATTTTCACCGCGGTCGGATTGGGACAGTGAATAGCCACTGTTGCCAATATAACGTGGCCCCCATTAAAAATCAGATTGCCCAAAAAATTGTTCATGTATGCAAAATTTGGCAGTTTTGAACTTGTAAAGACAGGTATAAGTGTGTTGCATATTTTGCAAGGTCTGGAAGACTACATCGGTTTGAGATTACTGCAGCAGGTTTGTCTCAATGTAAGGGAAATTAACAGCAAAACTGACAGATCAGACCACAAAACAGACTCACAAAGAGCCAATAAAAGTCCCACACACTGACCTGTCAGACCAGCAAATCGGACACTGTCTCATTACCCTATAGGCTAACCTGACTATGGTTTCCACTACACTTAAGTGCATATTTACAAGCCCCTTGAGCGGCCGTTGCAACATGTTTTGTGATGCAACAGCACGACAAACCACCAAATCATATTTATGAGGCCAAGCACAACCACTTAGCGTCGCTTTGAATGGCCTCGTAGATATGGAGTGAGGCAAAATAGAGCAAATCGCTGCTTTCCCTTACTCTGCACTAGGGAGGCGTTTTGTGGGCATTGCCGTGGGTGTTCCCATGCATCACCCATGGATTTTGGCGCATCCCCAGATTTGCAAGACAGCATAAACCTGGGGATGCGCCAAAACCTTACGCCTCCCTAGAGGAGGATCAACGAGGAGAAATATCTTTATTTCTCCTTGTTTTTTCTTCTTTCTATGCGTGTTGCATTATGCCTCCCAGGACTGTTTTTGTGCAGAAAGGTGCCCCTTCCTGCACAAAAACAAAACTGCATGAATAGTAGTCACCCTTGAATCATGCATTGACACGAGGCTATGAAACAGCACAATCACAGGGGGTAAGGAGAGGAATGCACTGTACATCACAGATTCAGCACATTCCTGCTCTTTCACTTTGATGCAGAGCAGCGCAGCAAATCCCCATAAATATGCCCCTTACTTGGTAGATAGGAAGAAGGAACTTTCTGCATCTACCCCATCTGGGTCTCAAGCAAACTCAAGGAAACAGTGCAATTGTGAACACTGGTCAGCTGTGTCTATGATATCTCTAAAGGAGGCAGTGGCCGGGAGGATGATGAATTGTCCTTTCATTGACTCTAGAGACATGGAGGAATTATAGGTGATCCCACAGCGCCACCAGGCACTGCATCACTAACTCGGCCATGCAGCGCGCGCAAGGTAAATTGTTTTATTTATTTAATTACTTACCTTACTCCTGTCCGTCGTATGTCAGACTCCACTACCCCCCACCCTGCCCTTCCCCCACCCCACCCCACCATCCGCTGCACTCCCTCGGCGAGCCGCCACTGAAACCAATTAATAAACATGGTAGAATGGATAATATGCCTTGCCAAAGGGTAACTTTAAAGCCCACTTGCTCAATTACTGCTTCAGGATACATTCCAGTGAGACTGTGGAAGGTGCTTACCAAGTGATGTGCCACAGTGCAGGGGAAGGGTCATAGCTCAGTTTGTGTGTGCCTTCCAACAGCAACCTGTATGCTCTGAATGCAATGCAGTGAGCAGCACGGGTTCTGATGCATAGAAGGTTTGTAAGTCATTTATTGCTAATACTTACAGGCATATTATTTAACAATGCAATAAATGACTGCCAACTGCAGCATTTGTTGGAGAAAACGGTAGGCTCTTAGTCAATCTCTCTCAATATGAACTTCTGATTAAGAATTCAAATGGCTTTCTCAATAGCTACATGTGTTGAGTTAGACTTTTATTATTCCTTTGTAATGTGGCTGAGCTATGGTATTACCAAAAAGGTCTCAAAGTGGAGTAGCAAGTAGAGGGGATTGTCAAGTCTGGCTGTGTACATATCTCACATGGGAGGACACAATGATGAACATTCACTCCATCAAATTTAAGGCATCCATGTACATGTACACTGATACCACCATTTACCTTACCTTACATATACAAACCTTTCAGTGAAAGCACCATGTTGACACTGATTGAGTTAAAATTATGTTTATGGTAAGTGTCAAGAATAGGATAAGTGTTCATTTGAAGGCTATTTATGGGGTTAAAAAAATAGTTAAGTTTAGAGTTATTAATAGAGTTAGGTTGTTGATAGGGTTGGTTCAAGGATTATGGTTAGAGTTTGGTTTATTATTAGTGTTGCATTTTGTTTAAGGTTATGGTCAAAGTTATGGTTAGGGCAACAGTTAACTATGCAGTTAGGGTAAGTGTAAATCTTAGGACTATGGGAAGTATTTGAGTTAGGATTCTTCTTATAATCATGCTTAGGGTTGTGAGTCTGGTTGGTGTTGTGTTCAAGGTTATTGCACTGAATAATGTTAGGGTTTACAGTCAATGTAGGATCAATTACATAATATTATTGTTAACAATAGTGAATCACAAAAATATCGGTAAAAATATCTTTGCAAATATGTCGCCATCCTATACTTAAATATCAGCAACACAAATATTGATAAACAAAATATCACCATTATAAATATCTATTTCTACTAATATCGAAATCACTAAAATTGTAAACAAAAATATTGTTACCTGTAAATAAAATATATTTAAAAGGTCAAAAATATCCAAGCACACAATACCAAGAACACTATTTTTGCAAAAAAAGACAAATATTTGAAAATAATATAATAACTCTAGTTTTAAGAAAACAAACTCTACATAAATCAATTCAATACCTTGAACTACATATATATTTTTATAACAATAAAATGTATTGTAAGTAATATAAAAATAATTAAAATTCACCTCAAAACATTAAATAACTAACAAAAAAATACTTTCAGCAATCATGTAATATAGTATAAACAATAAAAAATGCAATTAAACATAAATACTATGTCCAAAATAACATTAAAAAAACTGAAATATATATTTCACACTAAACAGAAACACTAATTAATGTTCTCCATAAAAGGTAATCAATGAAGAAAAAATCAAACTAAACGAACATTACCTAATAAAAATACTTGCATAAGTAAACTATCTAATAAATAAAGAAGAACTAATTAAACATACAATACAAAAAGGAACAGAAAATGTCTACAGTTAACACACCAAAAAAGACTAAAGCAAGAAAATGGCACTCTGCAAGATTGCCAAGAGACATCCAAGAAATAATGTATCTTCACAAGTAAATAAAAAAATGTTGAATACAAATAACTAGCCAAATTCTCTGTTTTTATTTATCTACTAAACTCTAGGTACTACTGAAGAAGTACAAGACCATCTACAACCTACAAAACCAGCAAGAAAATTCAACAATCAAAAACCTGGAAAAAAGCACACAAAACTAACCTTGGGTAGAGTTCGCGTAGTCGCGCTACGCGGAATTCTGCGAAGTCGCAAAAATCTCCGCGAGCTACGCGGAGTTCCACAAGCATGCAGAGTTGCTTGTTCTGCCCATTCGCGATGCTTTTTTCCTGTTCAGGAACGCGTATTGCGTGTTCGGGACGCTTATTGCGTTCTCGGGGGGAAATATCGCGTAAACTTCACCACTCGTTCGCCAATGTGCGCAGCCATCTTGTTTTTACACTTTTTGCTATGGTTCTGGGCCTGTTTTTCTATCCTCCCTATATCTTTTCAATCCTTTGTTTCTAGAAACTTTTTTTGATCTTTTTTATTTATTATCTATCCCTCTCTATTCCTGATTGTTTATTTTGTGTTTTTTCCTACTTTTTGTGTGTTTTTTAGTGCATTTTTCACTCTTTTTCTATTACTTGCTTTTTCATTTCTTTTACTTACTTTCTTACTTCCTACCTTTCCTTTTCCGTCCACCGCCTACCCAGAACCATTGCAAAGAGCCTTAAGAAAACTATGGGCCAGGGGAAGAGGAGTGAGAGCCGCAACCGCCTTCCTTGCGGAAGGTGGTGCCCACAAGGGGTGCAGCCACAGGCCTTATTCACTGAGGCGGAGGTGGCCGCACTGGTTTCTTTTGTCCAGCGCCACCTCCCCTTAACTCTGGCCGCAGGCGGCAGGCCTGGGTCCGGGTACAGGCTCTGGGAGCGTCACCGGCGGTGGGAGAGGGTGCGCCCGGCAGTGTTTTGCTGCTTTGGGGTCCAGCGCATCCGTAACCAATTGACGCACCGGTGGTCCGACATCCTGGACCGGGAGCAGGACCTGCTAGACCTGCTAGGTGTTGAGGTCCCGGGGCTTGGTGAGTAGCTAATTATATTACTATTGTGTTCTTCTGTTCTGTGTTATTGAAAATATTATTTTTTTTGCAAATAGCTAACATGCTGACGCTGCTTACATGCAGGTAGCTTATGTTTAAAAATCTTATTATGTGATTGTTACTTTCAGACAGGTGCTCATGCTCGGCGCTAATAACTAATCGTACTTGTTTGCAACTTTGCGCTCGCTTGGGCTGGTTATGTAAGAGAGGTTAGATAATTTAAGTTAGGTAATGCATATAGTAAAGACTCCAGTCCTTTCCTTTGTCCTATCAGGCTGTCCTGTCTCCTGTCACTAAGATAGTGGCAGGAGTTAGTTAGTATTATTTGGTAATTTAGCGGCCTGCGTGACACGTCCTCTCACATGACTTCAGTCCTAGTAGAACCTTTTGTAGTTTGTTCGTATAGTGAGTGAATAGAATAGCAACCAACCAATTTGGTGTATGCAATATGCATGCATCCATCTATGCATTAAGAAGAATAAAAATGCAGACTTAGTACTTGGCTCTTCAGAGGGGGTTTGAGTTGGAGACTGAGAGATGATTGGGAATGAGATTGAAACTTAGTAGAAGCAAATATAATTTTTTGCAATTCATTCCAAAGTCTGGAATAGGCGGGCTAGGTATGTTTAGGATTCAGGAATCGGAATTGAACTGTGGAATAATAATGATCAGATGGTACTCGACTGCGATACATACTAGTCGACTACTACTAGTCGAATAAGTCGATCTGATTTAGGATAGGTCAATGTTATTGCAATTGCCGTTTCCTCTATAAAAATATTCTTAGAGCAATTATATTTATTTATTTAACACAAATCATTTTTTGTCTCTTTAATTATGTCTTACATAATCAGCATCCCGGGGCAAGAAGAAGACTGGGTCTGCTGGCAGTGCGGCAGGAGCTGGAGGGGCCTCCCAGGAGCAGCAGGAAGCGGCCTCAGGCACAGATGGCTGTGCTGCTGGCCCCAGTAAGTCCTCTTGGTGTTGGTATATATTAATATTTCCCTAACTTTTACCACTCTATTATTTCCATTTCCTAATTTTAATTTTTCCCAAATCCTCTTCAATCTATCTGTTTCTAAATTCTTGTTTTTGCTCCATTTCCTACTGCTAAGTACTTGTACTAACACTGTTTCTAGTGTCTGTTTTTTTTTTCATGAAATCTAACTGCATCTGACTAATCTCTGCTCTGACTCTGTATTAGTCTGTCTGTAGCTTGCTTTCTTCTGGGTTTTACTCAGCTTTCCCTCTCCCCTTATATGTGGATTGCCTAGTAGTAGTACTGTAAGATTCAGAGAACCCATTGTTCCTAGGCTACTACTAGTACTAGTACTAGTACTAGTAAGGACTTACTACTACTAATACTAGTAGCACTAATCTGCTGTGCAGATTACATGCCCAAGTAAGGTATTCTCCGCAGGTTTGTGAGATGAGAAAGCTTTAGTTTCTTTTACTGTCTCATCATGCTCAATCAGTAATGGTGGTCACTCACGTTGGACACCCCAAAGTGGTATATTTTATTTTTTCTAATCCAGGCCTAGTACTTTTTTTAGAAGCAGCAGTTGATGGTGAACACTGAACAACTGATTACCGTGCACCATGGCTGGAAGGAAATATGAGGAGTATGAGGACGGCACCATTATTTTCCAACTAAGAGAGACCTCATGTTCGCCCAGTTGGCCACTCTTTCTTCTTTTAGAAAAAATGAGATGCACCAATAGCTCTAGTCACTAAGTCCAGTCCTTTGGGTTGTCCTAGTCTTCTTGAGAGGCTTTTCAAAAATTGCCACCAACAAAATGCCCAACCGGATATTATTTTGTTATTTTTGATAGGACAATACTGTCTACTCTACTCTACCGAATTGTCGATAGTGATGTGTGTGGTGTATGTATTATTAATTATGTATTATTTTCAATCTTGCTATTGAAAAAAATAAATAGGGGAGGCGTATATGTCACGAAAAAAATGTGAAATGTTTTTTCCAGGCGTACCGACCACCAGTGCCGCAGCCAGTGTGAGGGCCATGCCACTCTGGAGGGAGCGGATGCGGCAGCTGCAAGGGGTTAGCCAGCAGCAGTGGCGGGCGGTTGTAAGTCATATTCCTTACTTATTGAGAATGATGAATACACTTCGCTGCAAGGGTGTACACTCAGCAGTAAACTGTACTTCTGCTGAGACTAAGTTGCTGTGAACACTGAACAGTTGAAGAAGACACCCTTTACTTAACATTAGCATTAGCGGCGGGGGTTGAATAACTAATGTCCTATTCTATTCTATCTTCAACTCAGCAGACACAGTTTTATGACGAAAACAAAGAGTCAGACGACATGTATGACTGGCAGAGAAGGATGTGTGGTGAAGGAAGGGGCCCCGGGATGCATATAGGTGGCGGATGAAGATGATAGGATGCATGGGTAGTTGAAGGATGGGTGAAAGGTGAAAGAGAAAGCAGAAAGGATGCCTGCCTGGGTGGGTGAAACTGTATGGGTGAAAGGAATCCTCTGGGGGGTTTTAGGGGTCAAAATCTAAGGCAAGCAAGGACGCATGGGTGGTGGTTGGTTATATCTATGACAAATGTATGTTGTTGGTGAAAGCCGGTGTATGATAGCCATGTTTGGATGGATGAATGCCTGGATGATATCATAGATAGTAGGTGAAAACAGAGTCAGTCTGGATGAAGAGAATGTAAAAGAAAATTAAACCGTGCCAGAGTACCAAAGCCAAGGGTGAAGAATAAAATAATAATGGTAGAAGAGCAATGCACTGATAAATGAAAAAAGCCCTGGGAAGAACAAGGACTGTTTTTTGCAAGGTTTTTGATTCAAAGGTTTGAGGTTGTACTTTTATTTCAGAATGGAATACTCCCTTGACTCACACTAGTTTGCAAGCACAACATATATATTATGCATGACTATTATGTACCCTACCAACCCATCATTAATCGCCTCCCTCCGACTCCGAGGCCCACTTCCGCTCCAGTCCCTACCCATGTCATTTTTGACTGTGTCAACCATGGGTGGCCTATCGGCTGCATGGTAACTACTAGTACTTACAAATCACTCAGTATGTCATCATCATCAGTGAGTGACATGATGTCGTACCACCGTATATCATCATTCATAAGCATGTCATCATCATCATCTGCCTTATTGCAGTAGTCAGGGTGAAAGTGAAATTGTCTGAGCATTTGCCATTGATTTAACAGAGTATGGCCGTAATAGAAAAATATATAATTGTGTAGTACATCTGCCCCACATGCAGACAGTAGTAAAGTAACATGAGTCTGCACGACACGAGTATGTCTGTCTAGGGCACAAGCTGACTGAGCTGGCATGCCTATGAGATTAATTGTGCTAAACAAGAGAGAGAAGAAGAATATTTCTACTCTACTCCATAGTGCCTGAAAGTCTAATCATCACATCCAAATCTTAGGGGCAGAGGAAGTGAGGAGGATAGTACCACAACTGCTAGTGCTACTGTGCCACTATAATTTTTATGTGTGTAATTTTGTGTTACTGTTTTGCTAAGAGTATTGGTTACAATTGTCTTTTTTTTATTTCTTCATATAGGTACTCCTTCCTAACCCAACAGGCAGGAGTTAGCAGCCAGGGCACAGCAAAGGAAGCTAGAGGCCATCTCTTTACATTTACATTTACATTTATTTAATTTGTTTGAAAAGTTTTATATAGCGCTGGCTAGACCCGGAGGTATCAGAGCGCTTTACATGAGGATCAGCGAGTTACAGGTTACATAGTTACATCAATTAAATCAAAGAATCACAGAGGGAGGGGGAGGGGGAGGGAAGGAAACAACAGAGAAACGAGGAAAATAATGTCAGATGACCGGCTGGGTAAGTGACGGCCAAGGGGGTGAAACCAAGGACAGACTCCTCTATAGCTGCATATGACAGCTCCAGCGGGCATCGGCCAAGGTTGCTCGTGCACCGAGGTAAGTACAAACAGTTTTGGTATCCGCCCAGAGTTACAGGTTACATAGTTACATCAATTAAATCAAAGAATCACAGAGGGAGGAGGAGGGGGAGGGAAGGAAACACAATGGGGAAACGAGGAAAACAATGTCAGATGACTGGCTGGGTAGGTGACGGCCGAGGGGGTGAAACCAGGGCCAGACTCCTCTATAGCTGCATATGACAGCTCCACCGGGCATCGGCCAAGTTTGCTCGTGCACCGAGGTAAGTACAAACAGTTTTGGTATCTGCCCATGGGGCATCGTCAAAGGTCCATCGAAAGTTCCATCAAAGTTCCACCGGGCATGGGCTATGTTGATCCGGCTCCATGGTGTGTACAATGTTCAAGGTTTCAGTCGGGGGGGCATCATCATAGATCAATTGGCAGCACCCATCCCGGAGTTACTGGACATTGGTTGGGGTTAGGGAGGGGGTGGGTCAGGTGTTGTGGGTTTTTCTTCTTCTAGTTTATTTTTGTTAGGGTAATAAATTATTTATAGTTTTACAATACATATTATGCAAATCTTTTCTGGGGGGGTTACTCTTTTACGTCACCTTGTTTGTTTCCTCCTGTCTTTGCAAACTGCTAATAGTGTAACACACCGACAGATAGAGGCAGTACCCTTACTTGTCCTACTACTGTCAGTCTCTCCTCCTAGTCCATGCATTCTGCAACTAAAACCCCTTTGTAAAATGTACTCGGAAGGATGTGGGTGTGTGAATTAATTATTTCCATAGTATATACATTATTGACTCCCCCACACTTCTTCTCTTACCTGTGATTGATGTTTAGGCAAAGCAATGGCTGCATGGTGATGGTTTGGTTTCCTAAGGTGCCATGGTGGGTGGTAGTAGCAGTAATAGACAGTTGCATTTGCAAACAAAGAAAATGAGACAGTCAGTCACCTGAGGGAGACTAGGGAGCGAGTAGTAAAAGTACAGTTAGTAGTAAGTACACAAGAAGAAGACTGCCAAACAAGAAACCATATGATGAATGATAATCAATACTAAAGTAAAATAAAACATAATGGTGGCAGGGATAGCATAGTACAAGTTACAACAAACTGAAGTTGACTCGACCTATGAAGTGGACAAGCGTAACCTTTAGTGCTGGAAGGATGATAAATCGATGCCGGCAATTAATAATTCATAATGGGTTAATAATTATGTTCCACTGGGAAAAAAAGAGAATAGCGAATACTACTGAGCAGTTAGTTGGACATTTCACTTGTATAAAACCAGAGAAATTCAGCTGTTATAGTTAGTAGAGCTTTCTATAACTCACGCCCCCGCAATGCACTGCTGATGACGTCACATATTACATCACTCATGACATGCTCAGTGACATCACTGATGACATCACTGATGACATCTCAACACTTGGGATGACATCTCAAATGTAAAAAAAAAATGCTTTTTTTGGGCTGGGGGTCCCTGTGGGACCCCCTGAGCAAGCCTGGGGGGTCAAGGTGTTCCTACCCTGCCCCCTTTTTTTGTTTTTTAATGTTTCTGTCACCTTTTTCCCTCTCCCTCGGTCTGAGGCACAAGATGGCTGCCAACACTTCCTGGTTTGAAGTGTTGGCAGCCAATCAGAGGCAAGCTCGTGCTCCGGAGGGCTCAGCCAATCAGATCTCACAATTCTCAAATATCGATATCTGTAAATCTTTAAATATCTCAAAAACTACTGAACCGTTTAAAAAAAAGCGTGCTTTCTGGACCAAGAGCTATCTCTCTGCCAAATTTGGTGTAATTCCGTTCAGCAGTTCAGGCTGTAGCCGTGTCTAAAGTTTCCTATGGAAATTAACATGGAGAAAACACGTTTTGGGACCCCCCTTTTTTCTCGGCCCCACCCTGACGAATCACCCCGAAACTTTCATGACAGGAGATGACCTGAGTGAACAATTAGTTTTGAAAACTTCGTGAAGATTCCTCAAACGGCGCCAAAGTTATTGGAAAATCAAAAAACGATTTTCCTATGGAAACTAGGTTCTAACTATAACTAACTACTGGCGACCGCCAGTAGGTTATATATATATATACTTAGAGCAGAGGAAGATCCTCACCCTGCCTTGAGTTAGTGTTGCTTTCACCACATTCGCACCAGCAAGTGTGTGATCAATTATTGGTGTAAATTTAATTTAGTCACACCTCAATATAAATCACACAGCCCGGGGGAAGAGGGTTAGGGTTTGATGAATGGTTGGGTAGGGGTATTTGAGGGAAAGGTTTGACAAAGACAAACACTACACATGGACACACACAATCTTGGCAGATGACCATCATAAATCTGTTAAGGGAGAAAAAGGAAATGCATTCATGATTATGACTCGATGGTTAATGATGAGTAGTACTAGACTAGTAGTACAGGCCAGTGCAGCAGTATATTATCAATTATTATTATTATGCAATTACCTTGCCTGCCTGCCTGCCCCCAGAGAGACCCAAATTACATACATTTTATGTTCTGTTGTACCAGGCTTCCTTTTAAAGCTAGCAAAGAAAATTAAAAAATAGTTATAGGGGTCAAATATATAAGCAAACATAATAAACAACACACACAGTCGTAATGATTGAAGAGAAAAAAAAAGTATCAAATTAAAAGATGATGATACTAAGTTACTATGTTATGGTCCAATTGGGGAGTTGCATCTAGGCATTCCTCTTGGTCCTTCCTTCCATGGACGCTCCATCCGTCAATCTTGGGTGCCACTGCCTGCCTGGCGGATGCGGATTGGTAAGGTAAGTGTGAGTTGTTTTTCCCAGTATAGCACAGGGTAAAGGCCAGCCTGTAAGTGTAGATGGAAAAACAGAAGGGATATTGAAAAACCAAGGAGAAAAGTTAAGTTAAAATACATAAATTATGGAAAAGTGCAACAAGAACACTTTCAGAGGCGGCATGGCTAAATCAGGTCTACTCTGTTTCCAGCATTAACCTACAACAACAAAAGGACAGAGCAGGCCCGCGGCTCCCACCAAACCTCCACTTAGCTTAGATTTTGAGCCAGACAGAGCACACATATACAGCAACATAGCATTTTCCAAATTAAGTAACTAAATCAATGCACCGCTGTCATTCATACCACTACACTCGCCCCCACCACTACACAGACATGTAGGTCTGCTGTGGTTGTTGTTGACTTGTTTACCTTTTAGGCCACTTCATGAAACGCTCAAACGCCCGAGTTATTCCATCAATCATCTCCAATCCTACTGACTGACTGGGACGAGTATAGAATGGTCATCATGGTGTCCAACTCTGTGATATACTGAGTGAGTCCAGAATCCATATTCAAAAATGCAATGGATCGGCCTGCAGTAGAAGTACAATTTTGCTATTAAACAACAAGAAGGGAAACATTGACTTGAGTCAATTTTTTGTGTGTAGATAAAAAAATACTAGTACACTTCATGCACAACAACAACAACACAAACACCAATCACTCAGAGTCATCGTTTAATGCATACCATCATCATTACCGGTTCTTAAGGGGCAGTCCCTCTTAGCTCGGAAAGGAGGCTAGCTATAGTCATGTTCTTTGGAGAGACTCGACGAGGCAGGCACACATTTCTTGTACTATTCTCCATTCAATGTCTGGCTTGAGGGAAATGGATTTAGGGCGAGTCAGGAGGAGTGGACTGGAGCAGGACTCGGAGGAGTGGACTTACTACTTTAATGACTGCACACAGTTGCAACTCCAATCTGGCAATAAAAGAGTAAGACGGTGGTGATGGATTTGTTGTGATTCGAACCAGAAAGACAGAGACACACACAAATAATAAAAGCAAATAAGGAAGAAAGAAAGTAACAAGTTGAAAGCCTAGTTTTCAGGGAAGTAGAGCTCATCCTCAAACTCTGGTGGTTCACCCAGAAGTAGGTCATCTAACACACTACTTCCATGACCTAAGTCACTGTCATCATCTTCCTGCTGTGCTACTTCAGGTATGGTGTAATCCGGTGGTATAAAGTGCTGATTCATTTTGATCCTGGTTAACCTCTCCACGTTTTGGGGCAAAAGACTGGTCCTTTTCAATGTTACAACAGCACCAGCAGCACTGAAAACACGCTCAAAGAGACACTTGCGACAGGGCAAGCTAGATAGTTTATCACCAGCCTGCTGAGCACTGGCCATTGGCCCCTTTTCCCATACCAATACACCAATGGGTATTGATCAATGTAGACCTCTGTTGGGTCATCCAGATAGGCCTGGACCATCTGCTCAATGCTCAGGGGTGCTCCGCTTTGCTCGGCCTCTTTTGCCTTTGACTCAGCACTGGACCTAACAAGCCCTTGCCGTACATACCATTCCTGTGCCGATTTTACTGGGCTGATGATCCTGTTCTTGCTGTTGTTGATGTTGTTCTTGGTGTTGTTGGTGGTTTTGACTGCTGTGAGCCAACTGCACTGCCCTCAGGCTCTGAAGTTGAACTTGACCCGGATGCCCTGCAGTACTTGTTGTGGGCTGGAGTAGCGGGCCTCTAATTACCAGCCGTTCTTCTTCTAAGCGACTGGCTTCCGCAGCTATCCAAGTTTTGTACTTGGCAACATCCACTTCTGAAATAGGAATCAATGCGTTAGTGTTCAGTACTGCTTTGTACCGTGGATCCAAAATTGTGGCAGAAATGCAATGGTTGGATGACTCAATGCCTCTTTGCACCCTTATATTTTCAGATAAGCGAAGGGTTAAGCTCTCCACCAACTCATATGCTTCTTTTTTTTCCTCCACACCTGCGTACATTGCAGACACCCCCTTCAGCTGTTCCTGTAGCATGTGCAACAATGGGATAGCTTGGCCCATAGTACAGTCGTCCTTGCTGACTTCACCTGTGAAGAGCTCGAAAAGAAGTAGCATCTCTGTCAGGCATTTAACTAGGCCACATTGGTCCATCTCAATGGTCATGCCTTTCACAGTAGCATCCCCTCTTTGCATGACATATTCATTTATTGGTCTGTACTGCTCAAACAGACGTTCAAGCATGTAATAATAATTTGAGTTCCAACGTGTTGGCCCCTCCTGGATGAGTGCTTTAACTGGCACTCTATGCTCATGTTGAATGATCCTCAGCTGCTTCCGGGCTTTAAAAGAAGGGCTAAAATGTGTGCATATTCTTCTGCAGGTGGTCAGTAAGTTGCTGACTCAGTCTTCTTTTTTCAGAAAGTCTTGAACAATAATGTTAATACAGTGCACCAAACACAGGACCCTGAAATAGCCACCATTGTACATGGCCCTAACTATATTACTGCCATTGTCCGTGGCAACAAAACCAATGTTAAGCCCTCTTGGGTGCAGCCATTTAAAGACCTTGCTGTTAAACTCTTCCAAAATGTTTGCAACAGTATAAGATTTCTCCATGGCGAACAAGGTTACAGTTGCATGTTTCCGAGTGGCATTACAAATCTCAGCAGTGCCAGATCTCTTTTCTCTAACCCCCACAAAAGAGATCCAGTGTGCAGTGATGCACATGTAATCAGTGGCTTGGCAACTGGTCCACATGTCTGTTGTCAGGTGGATAGTGTGAACAGCACTCTGCTGCAAAGCTTGTCCAAGCAATTCCAGCACGTCCTGACGTAGTGCTGGAACAGCAACTCTGGCAAAATAGGACCGGCTAGGAACCTTCCATTTTGGGCAGAAGGCTGTAACAAATTCATGAAAACCCACCCCTTCCACAAAAGAAAAAGGGAGGAGGTCCAGTGCTAACATTTTAGCCAGCTTCGCATTGTACAAATGTGCCATTGGGTGGTTGCGTTCGTATTGCCCCTCCGACCTAAACATGCTGAGAATGGTAGCCTGGATTTTTTTCTTTTCCAGTGCCACTGATGCAGGTGACATCTTCTTGACGCCAGATGTTGTTAGACTCAACACACAATTTGTTGCGGTACTGTCTTGGTTGGGACCCCTTGGTGTCTCTGTGATGTTGCTGATGCGGATCTGGCCGGTACCACTGCACTGCTGGGGACAGGGCTACTTTGTGTACCAGAGAAAATTTCTCCCTCTTGTTCACCTTCCACCGTGATCGGATCTTCTACTCCTTCATCCCCACCAACAACAATGGGTGCAGTTTTTTGGCCGCTAAGGTGCGCCTCCCACTGGATCAGGTGGTGTTTTTTCAGATGGGTTGTTTGGCCTCCGGTATCATAGTTTGTACCAAGCTTACCCCGACTAATACCTTGTACACAAATGGAGCATATCACAATGTTCACCTCCTTCCTGCTAACCGAAAAGAAGTCCCAAACTGGGGAGGTCAACTTTCTGGAGCTGCTGGGCCACTTTCAATGCTGGATGAACTGGTAGGTGGGCGTGGAGTTTGACTCTCTGCAGTGCCTACTTCTACTGCGGTGGTTGTGCTGGATATAGGTCGCTGCCGGGCCTTTGCAAATGCAAATATGGAAGCTGGAGGTAGTGTTGATGCTATCTGTGTTAGTGGTATCCATGCCACATCCCTCACAGCAATTTGAGATGGGGTAATGTCGGTCTCCACTGGGGCGGGACTAATGTCCATGATGACTGGCTCGTCATCATCATCCTCCTCTTCTTCTACATCTACCTCCATAACCCTAAGGCTTTCTGGAACCTTCCTTTTCCCTAGCCTTGTCTCGTGGTGTGTCTCACTCTCAGACTGAGGTGTTGGCTTCCAAGTGGCGTCTAGATCATCAGAAGGGGGACTTGCAGAAGAACTCGATGGACTAACCCTCCTTTTCCTTGCTGGGGATCTGAAAGACAATGGATCTTCTGAAAGAGTGGCTTGCTCTTCTTCTTCCTCTGCAGGAAGCTCGATTTCCTGAACTGCCCCTACTTCGGGAGGAACAACTACTATTGTGGGCGGTGGTTGCGGCTGTTGTTTTCCACTTATCTGAGTTTCCTGCGTTGACTGGGTACTACTTTGCGATAACAATAAGTAAATTTCAACATCACTGTTCGTTGGCGTTGTCGCGATTAGACTGGCTGCCTCTGCGACAGACATGGGCTTGGGCCTAGGTTGGTGGGGTGGGTCCACTGATGCGGGGGTGCAGCTCCCAGCTTGCTCCCCGGACACCGCTGCTGCAGGTGCAAGTTTTTGTTTCCCAAAAAAGATCTTGGGCAGCAAACCAGTCTTAGTAAGTGGCAGTTCCTTCTTCTCACTGGCAACTTTCTTGGTACTTGAGGACCTGGTACCTTTCTTTGGGGCCATCTTCTTAAGCAGCACGCAGTGGCACAAGTTGAAGAGATGTCTGTGGCCACACGTCACGTGACGTTGTGCGCAGCAGGACTTCTGTCTGGCAGTACAATGGGTGATGATGCCTCCTCCTCTTTTGTGCATCTAAAAGCACTGACACAAGAAGAACATCAGTGAAACATGGCATTTGTTGTGGTTCAATTATTACTAGTACAAACAAACAAATATAATCTATAACTTAGTGTGTGGTCACACTTGTTAGTGTTATTATTAATATTATTATTAACTCAGTTATTAAAAAAACAGTGTAGCCATTTGTGAGACTTTGACAACAAGGGCTTTCATGGTGTACTGTGTACACTCAGGAAGGATAGGAAAGAAGAAGAACAAAAACAAAAATACAAATGTAATGGAACCTGTTTGGCATTGTGCATCACGTGGGATGCAGCATTCAGGGAGCTGCAGCTGGCAATGGGGATGGAAGCAGTAAGCCAAGAGGAACAAAGGAAAGACATGCAGGCCTATGGCAAAAGCAGCACACTAACTACCACCACAAAATGGCCACCAGCCACATGGTCACTCACAACAAGCAGCCTGGGAAACAATGAACTCAAGCAGGCCTACATGGCCAGACAAAGGAGGCATGCTAAACAACACAGCTTTAATGCAACAATGCAAAAACAAAAATCCACAGGGCTAAAAAAGGTTTGCAAGTTACACAACAACCACACCACACACATCCAACAAAGGCATTTATTTAACACACACGAAAAATGTGAAATACCCAAAGAAAACACATTTTGCAATTCAATTCAATGCTATCCATGCTCTAAATGATGTTTAAATTCAACAGACACCACAGAAACAGTTGTTTCATGCACCCATGAGTAGCTCTGGGCCTACTGGCTGAAAGGCCTATTGGCAGACTACTGGGCTAGTGAATTGAATAAATATTGCCAATTAATTTCGAAAGTTGGAGAAAATGTAGTGAACTGTGCAACATGTTTCCTTTATAAAAGATGAAAAATTACTTACAAAGAAAAAACAAGGCTCCTACTGTACTACAGGCCACCCACCACAATAAATTTAAAAAAACTATGAAAAGTACAAAAAAATTTAGGTGCAATGCCCCAATCAAACAAACAACACCAATTTTCCAACTTACTTGTGAAATCGCAGATTCAAAAGTCCTCAAATCCAATGATATATGATGCAGCAGCCACAAAGTGTGATCCTTCCAGCTCCAAATCCAAAGGAAAAGTGAACAGGAGATGGACAAAGCACTGGGAGGAGCCAGCTGGACAGGAACAGGAAGTTGGAGACTCTGGGGCACTTCCTTCCTCTTCCAAAAAAAAGTAAAAAAAGTAAAAGGACTCCTTGCATAAAAAAGTACAGCCAAATGTCAATCTGAGGAGTTTTTTAATCCAAATCATTCATTTTGGGAAGGTTTTGATGCTGCCCGAGAGAGATTCTTCTCCAGATTGCAAATTCTGCGTGTTCGGGATCACGATCTTCACAAAACTTCCACCGGAAGTCCAATGGCGTGCCCGAATGTCGTGTTCACGATCGCACACTCTCGCGGGACCGTGCAGCTGGCTATCAAATCTCGTGGTGCTCGCGAACAGATGGAAAATCTCGTCAGCGATCGCAGGCATCCCGGTAAGTCGCTCCCCCGCGCGGAAATGTATTTTGAGAGCGCAAACACAAAAAAAACTCCGCTCCGCTGCGGAGTGTGGAGTTTTCAGTAACTCCGCGTTCTACGCGGAATGCGGAGGCGCCAAAAATCTGCAAACTCCACGAGCAGAGTTTATGCCCAGGGTTACTCAAAACAAAGCATTTGTAAATATCAGCTTTATCTTTAAAGTACAAAATAAAACTAAGGGGCATATTATCAAGCCCTCTTTTCTGCCGCTAATGCGGCGATATTTTTATCACACTATTAACAAGCTGCAGCTAACGGGCCTTAGCGTGAGTTTTTTAGCGATAGCGGCCGTTTTTTCACCTCTAAGCATGTCAGCGATATATATCACTAACGACATGCAAAGTAGGCGTTCCTGACTAAAACTCCATTGAAACAGTCGCAAACACAACTTCCCCCTATTATCAATGCCCGCGAAGCGATAGGAAAATTCGCGCTAACTGCGCTTATCGCTGGAATTTAACTCCTGGAATAAACTTGCCTTAACCATCTTGTCAATGGGGGGTGAATTGTTAGGTTAAGTACACACTTGCCTATTAGCAAGCTTTTCATTTGCGCATTGAATTTAGCACTGGAATTCTCACACTATTGCTGGGTTAACTCGCTATCGCTGGATTTCCTATCGCCTTTGCGATACGCATTGATAATACCACGCTATCACGGGGAGGAAATCCAGCGACAGCCAGCGATAAAAAAAACAGCGCTAAGCGCGCTTTGCGATAAACATCGCAGAACCTTGATAATATGCCCCTAAATACCTTCAACCGGTACAAACAACAGCAACTACATGTTTAAAATATAACTAATGCACCCCCTCCACACACAGAAAATAAAGCATCTGATACACGTTAGAAGACCTTCATTGGAATATGGGGAAAAACAACTACAACTACAATCAATGTCAGATAAGTAAGTTTAAAATGCAAACCAATTGTCGTTATATTTTATGTACATTAATAAAGCAAAAGTAAAATAATTAAAATTGATTTACGTATATTATTAAAATATATCCAGACAGAATTACTGAAAAAACGAGATAGTATCACCTCAAAGAAAGGGAAACAATTAATATTGCACATTGCCTATGTATACAGCTAAGAAAGCACAAACACCCAGAATGTTAATTTGAAATGTTCAAAATACTTCTCTAATGAATGATGAAAAATTATTTTGTTATTACCATGAGAGAACACAACCATCCCGAAAACAAAGTTAGGCATGCGCCTCAATATTTAAAAGAGGCAAGAACTAGTTCCAAAGAGACCACTACTAAAATTTGAAAAGATATGCTCCCTGAAGGACTTGAACGCGCTTAATAACACAAACTTAAAATGCCACAGCAATGCTCCTTCTGCCCCTAAAAGATATGAAGACATCCAAATACCTGAGCACTTAACCACAATACATGATAATGAACCCTTCCTCCTACATGATAACCTAAATAATGAAAAACACATTATTTTATTTGCTACAGCAAATCATTGATTAGGACTAAGCCAATGTCAAACATGAATGATGGACAGAACATTCAAAATGTGCCCAAAACCATTCACTCAGATATACACCGAACGTGGTAAATATCAAAACCCCAATATACCCCTCATATATGCTCAGCTATCTTGGCTATCTAGTGAGCAAAGTAGCACTTGCTACAAACTACTACATTAAAACAAACAATGACCCTCCACATAAAATAATAATCAACTCTGAACAAGCCATGATACAAACAAAACATAAACTTTACCCACACTTAGACATTCAAGGGTATTACTACCTGTTAGACCTGTCAGCCTTAGTGTGGTCTTGCTCAAAACTCTTTGACCTTTCCCTCCACTTTTTCCTGAAATCTGTTTTTGTTGGCTTTAGGACAATGTGCACTTCATCACTGCTAACCAGTGCTACAGTGCTTGTGTCCTCTCTGCATGGTCACCCCCAAACAGTTGACCTTTCCCCTCCACTTTTTTTGCTGACATTTGTTTTTGTTTGCTTTAGTACTCACTGCACTTTACCACTGCTAACCAGTGCTAAAGTGATTGTTCAATCTCCCCTAAACATGTTAAAAATGTCTTCACCCGATTGGAATATTTAGTTTTCTTATAAGCCCCTTGTGGAGTGGTATACCATGTACCCAGGACCTGTAAATTGAATGCTTCTAGTGGGTCTGCAGCATTTATTCTGCACCTTAAAACATGACCCAGGCCTGCTGTTGCAGCCTGAATGCCGTTTTGAACTCCAAATTCAACTTGGAAATATAACCCTCTTGCCAAGCCTTAAATTCCCCTTTTATTGCATACAAGTCACCATAAGGTTGGCCCTAGGTAGCCAACAGGCCAGGGTGCACTGTAATTAAAAGGTTAGACATGTACTTTCAAGTTTTAAATGTTCGTTTTTTACTACTGTGAGGCCAATCACTCCCTTTGGATAAAATTGGGTTGCCTTATTACATGTAATAACTTCTAAACTTTCATTGGGAACAGATAAACATTTTGTGTTTAGTGTCTGAGAAATTGTAATTAAAAATCTTCAATAAATGGTAAAGTCAGTTTTAAGTTAAGGTTTTGAAAATGCCACATTTATAAAGTTGGCATTTTCCTGCCCTAGCGATTTGGTGCCTGCACCTGTCTTAGGTCACATGACTGGGTGCAGGTGGCAGTTGGACTTTGTTTATTCCCACCATACAGCCACACAATAGAGGAATTAGGTGTACCTGGGTGGGCCATCAATTAGACAGATGGGGGGCGAAAGACTTGTCACCCATGCATTGTTCATGCAGCCAGCCAGGAGTCAAAGAACTTTAAGCACTTCAAAGGGAATTCTCTAGAAATGTACCCTACTTAAAATAAGACACCAGTATAAAAATAAGAACCTCAGACCCACTCTTCAGTTCATTTTCTGGACCAGCGGAATGACTCTAAGAGGACTGCCTGCTGCTGTGGCCTACTGTGTACTCCACAAGACTGCTTTGCTTCACCTGGAAGGACTGCTTTGCTTCCTGGAGACATCCTTGAACCCACAGAGGCTTTCCCTGCTGTTTGAGCCCTGGCAACCTGAGTGAGTCCTAATCCCGTACGGAGAGTCTCAAGCGCTGGACCTTTGGTGGTTTTGTTAAGGGTGCCCAAATAGCCAAAATCCAAAATTTGGGTATTAAATAATTTTGGGATAAAAACTGCTCTGAGAACTTAGAGAAGACTAGGACTCCGGTGACGCCTAATGGGCATCACCAGGTGGCCTGACTCTCCCGCTGCATTCTTCTCCACAGCAGCAAATCCTGTAGATCATAGAAAGCACTTCGGCTACAGCCTCCTGCCTCATCCTGCTAGAGATTTTCATAGAAATAGAAATCTTCATCTTGACATCATTCAGAAACTCCCCATTGATGACTCTCCTTCCTCAAATACTGACTGCAGCCATGACCCGCTGAACTTAAACTTCTCAGAACACTTTTTCTTGAAATTTCACCTAAGTCTGAAGTTAAGGTTGACCGGGCCCATCCACTTTTTGTATCTGACTTGTACTCCATTGCATTCGGCCATATTTTTCAACCTTGACCCAGCCTTGCACGACTAGATGTCCGTGGTTGGTACTATGATCTTTTAAGCGCTAATTTTTACCTTTAAAAATTCAAACCTCCAGGTCTGTTGAGTGTATTTTTTGTCTATTGGTGTCAAATAATTTATTAAAATGTTTGTTGTTTTGGAAATTGGTGTGGGATTTTCTTGTGTTGTGTTTTCGTGTTATTACTGTTTATGTGCTGCATAAATAGTTTACACATTCTGTCTAAGGTAAGCCTGATATCTTTTGTGCCAAGCTACCAGAATGTTAAGCACAGGTTAATTTAGTGACTTTTGTGGTTCACCTAGACAGGGATTGTGGCAGTTGGTTAACCAGGGCTAACACCACAGTCAACCAACAACCCAATTTCTCACACTACCACTTTAATCAAAGCAGTTGGAGACAAGTCCAACAATGTACACTTAGTGTAAAATATGCATCAAACAGCCAGTTTGCCTTTGAAATAAAAATATAAATAGCAGTAGTCTAAGCCCCATAACAGAGGTAGCTAAGAACTATAACTTACTTATAGAAAGCCTATTTAAAAAAAAAAAAACACCAGCTAAGAGACCTATTTATGGGGAAGTCATGCAGTGCAGCGCAGCCAGTCACCTTACTGCGCTGCACTGCTTGATAGGGAGAGGGTAGAAATGTGCCCTATTTAAGGCAATACGGTGCATTCCTGTCCTTTCTCCTGCGCTGGGGCCCTATTGGCTGCCTAGCGCCAATGCAGGCACCCTTGCACCATGGTTCAAGGGTATCTGCATTGCATGCAGGAATGTTTTTGTGCAGGAAGAGACACCTTCCTGCACAAAAAACAATCCTGGGAGGCATATTCCTCTTTCTATTTGTGCTGCAGAATGTAAGAAGAAGACGAAGAGTAAGAAACATGGGGAAATAGGGATATTTTTCCTCGTACGCCTCCCCTGGGAAGGTGTAACAATTTGGTGCATTCCCAGGTTTACAAGTTCTTGTAAATCTGGTAATGCATCAAAAACCAGGGGAGTTGTGTGGGAGCACTCATGCAATGCACATGGAACGCCTTCCCAGGGCAGAGTAATGCAACACAGCAATTTGCACTGCATTGTTTTACTCCAGTGTCTTGGAGAAACTTAGAGCCATGCAAAGTGGCTTTACATGGCTTCAAAAAACTGTCTTAAGGTTTGCGTCGCTCTTGCACCACGTTGCATTGTGCAAGAGTGATGCAAACCTACTCATAAAAAGGCCCCTAGGTTCCCTAATGGACAAATTTGAAGACACTTGGTTTGACAAACTGCACCGTTCCGGGCACAGACGTCAACCCAATTTCCAAATACCATGGTGGAATGTCTATGACAGCAATATAGCAGAAGAAGTCAAAACCAACAACACCGTAGAAGGATGGCACAAAGCCTTCCAAGCCACACTAGGGAGAACCCAACCTGCACTCTACAAATTCATATACACCCTACAAAAAGAACAAAGCTACCAACAACTAAGACTCGAGAAGTCAGTAACCCAAATGAAACCTAAAGTAAAGAAACCAGTAGAATATACAACATGCTACGATGTAAAGTTAGAATCTTTATAAACACCTAATTGGAAACAATAGAAAAATCCCTTTTTTTAATTACCTACATACCTACAAAGTAACCAACAAACCTTAACGAAGGTATACATCACCAATATTTAAGGAGTTTTAAATAAATATGAAACAACATACTTTTATATATCAGTAAAAAAATATAAATATAAACTAAGGCTAACAAATGAAAATAATAAATGTGCTAATTAATTAAAAATCACCACATCAACAATCACAAACGACAACATTAGAAGTAAGCACAAAATAAAAGCAAGTAAACCCAACACATCAAAATGTAAAATAATACATTGCAAAGACAGCAGATACGCATAGACAAATAAATAAATAAAATTAACTTGCAATTCTGTAGCTACAGTGCTCTCTCCATATCCACGTTTTCAAAGTATAAAGGCAAAGAGCCCAAACAAAAATGTAAAAATGAAAAAGTCCATGGTAAATCCATCAAAGTAATCCATTGTCGTAAGGAACCATTAAAGCCTGAAAAAGAAAAAAGAAAAAAGCTCTAAAAAACCAAGGAAATCTAAGGAAATTAAAAATAAAAATTTTGTTTTACTAGAAACCAAATAAATACCCTTAAAATGCAAAAACCTCAGGTCAAGGGTATAACCTTCAATCCGTTAACCTGTCAAAAAACATAGAGTACCCACCCACATAAACCACTGTGTATTTAAATGCAACATAAATAATATTAATAATAATAATAAACCACTTGTATACGGCACAACTGCTTCAAAGAATCATCCCGGTACTAAGCAGAGTTCATATCATTAGCAATTAGAAATTGATTGGGGAGCTAATGAAAGCAAATGGTCTTTAATTTCTTTCTAAATATGAAAATTGTACGAGCTGTAGCCTGGGTGCATGCAAATGATCACACCACACATGGAGTTTGGTATTGCACATCTTTACTCCTTAGCATGTAACCGTTAACTGAACATTCTACAGCATGAATTCTATCCCCACACCCAATCACTTATGTCACTGTTCTATGAGTCCATCAGGGACCAAAGGGATCCCATCATCTCTAACTCACAAGACACTACATCTCCCCTTTGTTAAATAAAAATTAAAAATAATACAAATTTATAGATATATTTCACAACTCTTCAATACATTGTTTTGGTGCGCGAATCAATCACCCAGATCTTGTCTTGTGAGGCTGTGGAGATACAGGACAAGTGTCCATGACTGGCACTGGTGACAAAGATACTGGTACAGTTGTTGGGCTCTCGAGATGCTCCCTTCTGACTTCTGGAGCTGAAGAAGGTTGATGCAAATGCTTGAAATGCAAAGAATCTCGCTTAATGGACTTTCCAGGATGGTGAGCACTCACCATGTGTCCTTTACTGGCCACAACCCTCGGTGGGTCAGCATTAAAAGGAGCATCAGACTTGCATTTCCATTTCTGCCTGACAATGACTGGGTCACCTCTCTTGCACACAGTGCTCTAAGCACAGAGACATCCATCAGCATTGGTCTTCATTTTTTATTTGTGAAAAGAATCAGTAGTGGAAAGTTTATCAATGTCAGTATATATTGGTCCATTGTGGTATTTGGGCTTCTATTGCTCTCCAAAACATTAAGGTGGCAGGGCTTTTACCCATGGTAGAATGGGTGGTTGACGTGTATGCACGAAGCGTAGACTGAAGAACGGATTTGAGTTCAAGCTTTTCCAGCACAGCGCGCTGAATGGTCTTCTTAAGGGTGCTCATAAATCTTTCAACAACACTATTTGCCTGTGGCCATAGAGGTGTGCTTTTCTGATGCTTGACATTCAGATGAGTGAGAAAATCTTTAAATTCTTGGCTATTGAAAGGTAGGCCATGGCCAGATTTCAAAATCAAAGAAATACCCTATGTTGCAAAAATGCTTTCTAATCTCTCAATGACTCTGTCATGAGTGGTTGATGACAGATCTTCCAAAAGGGGAAAACAGGAGTATTAATCTACAATGACTAGTAGATGGGCTCAAAAGAAATCAAATGCAATCTTCTCCCATGCATGCTTTGGGACATCAGACATGTTTAATGGATGCAGGGTAGTTTTGGATGGCAAGAAGTTACACAAATGGCAGGCCGCTAATTCTTTTTTAACTCTTTCATCAAGACGAGGGAACCACACTCGGCCCAGTAGAGCTTGTTTAGTAGCAACAATTCCACAATGTCCCTCATGTGTCAGTTTAATGACATGTTGTCTCAGACTTCCAGGTATGACCATTGTCAAGCCTCATAATATAATTCCTTCTGGAGTAAATGAATGCACATTTCTGAATTCTTGGTACTTGAGGACATTATGAAGAGGTCGAGCATGCTTGCTCCAAGATTGATGGGTAATAATATCTTTAGGGATTAGCAAATCTCTGTCAGTGCTCGTGGCAGCAATGATTAGTTCTACTGATATGGCAGCAGGTGTACTGGATTTCACTATGAAGTTAACATAGGCATTAGCTGCTTTAAAAGAGGTGCTATGGCACGGCATTGGTGCACGTGAAAAGTAGACAGCAAGATTGATGCAAAATTGTATAATCATACTCCTGATGTCACAACCTCCCACCTCTCAATTTGAGGGGGCATCTTGGCTTTTATATTACAGAAAATGGTGAGCAATGCTTGATGGTCGGTGACAACTATTAAATGCTTCTAATACAGGAACACATAAACATTTTCACAAGCCAACACCACAGAGAGTCTTTCTTTTTCAGTTTGTGAATAGGCACATTCAGTCGATGACAAACTCCTGCTAGCATAAGCCACAATGTATCTTGGGGCATTGGGATTTCCAGTGTAGTGGTCAAGGATGGCACGCAACTCCACTGGGCTCACATTAACCACAATCTCTGTCTGCAATTCAGGATCAAAGTATGCCATTTCAAAGGCGTTCTAAATTGCATGTTTGATTTTCTTGAAGCTTTGTTCACAGTCACATGACCATCGAAATGGAACATTTTGTTTCGTTCAGTCTCTCAATGGGGTACTCACAGTGGCAAAGTCGCATATACCTTGACCAGAAACTGGCCATACCAAGGAAAGATCACAGCATAGTTACATCTCTTGGGGCAGAAGTGGATGACAAGGCATGTACTTTATTTGGATCTGGAGTCAGTTCCCCATCAAAAAAGATGTGACCAAAAAACTTGAGTTTTGTTTTATGAAACTCACACTTTTCAGCATTTTAAGTGAGACCATCATATGCAACACTTCTGTAAGGGCTTTATCATATTCCTTTCATGTGGCCCCAAAACTAGTATGTGATCATTGCAATTGAAAGCATTGGTGAAGGATATATTATGCAATGAATGACATCCTGAAAGAGTTATGCTACTAATGACTCTCCAAAACATAGCCCCTTATATCTTAACAACTCAACATGAGTTGAAAAGGTAGTAATGTACCTCTAATTTTCTTCCAGTTCGAGTTGGTAATATCCTTTGTTTAAATCAAGGCAGGAAAAGATTTAGGCTCCATTCAGCTGCATAATCATGTCAGCAATGTGCATACCTGGATTTGTTCTCTTTCAATCGCCTTGTTCATTTTGCGCTAATCAATGGAGATGCACATGGCACCTCCACTGTCCTTTTTTGGCACTGCCACTCTGGGTGATACCCATGGCATCAAACCAGTGGATCACTTGATGATGTCATATTTTAATAATGTCCCAATTTCTTTCTCAGCAGCCTCTTGTAAATGAAAGACAATTCGACAATGTTGTTGAGAGACAGGACGAATGTCCTAATTTATGTGAAGTTACACTTTCATTGTCTTAAATCTTCCTAGTCCATGAAACAAGGATGGAAACGGATTCACTATCTCATGATAGGCATTGATGTTGTAATTTACAGACATCAGCCCGATGTCAGCAGCAGTGCTGAAACTGAGTAAGCATGCCCACAATGGAGGTCCTTTCAGGACTTGAGTTTGTGCTTGTACTTTCGCCTTTTTATGCTTCACAGTTGCTATAAATAAACCTTCACTTTGCAGTGGCGTGAAGGTATCCCACATATGCACTTTGGGTTTTGACAGGGTTTCATGGGGCACTGGAGACAGTTCATTGTACTTTTCCACTGGCATAATGTTTATCAACGGGCCACTATGCCAATCTCTGATTAAAGGTATGGAGCACCCTCTCACTTTCACTGTGATTTTGGTACAGTGTCCAAATGAATGTCACACTTTCACTTGTTGATCTAACTTCAACCAGCATTCTCCCTTGCAAGAAGTTATATCTACATGTGCACATTGTCCAGCGGTCAAAAATTGACATTGCATGCCCATTTTCCTCTCTGTCACTTGACAACGATGATGACAAACTTTTAGACAATAAATTTGATGACATTTGATGTTGTTCAGTTTGTTGCCTCAACTAATGTTTCCGCTTGGTCTTGTGGGTGTGGTTGGAATCTCTCTAGATCTTTCTGGCATCCTTTTTGTTTTCTTTTTTTGTGTTGCAATTTTTTATTAAGGAGCAATGAAAATATAAACATGGAGATACCTCATCCTCCAATCATATACAGTAACCATATACAATAATGACATTGATGATATGCGTACCATAGTAACGAAAAAAGATAGAGGATGGGGGAAGGGGTTGGAAGGGAAGGGACGGGGAAGATACCTGCCGTAAAAGGGGAGGCACGAGTATGAGGAAGTTGGGCTGGGTGTCCTCTAAGTTTGTGCTCATCTACATATTATCCTGTGTAGCATTGATGTCCATGGATGTGAAGTTGTGTGGTCTGGGTATCTCAATATCCCTCTGTTGGTGATAAGTTATCAGATATCCTGTGTCCGTACCTCTGAAGGTGGGTCTGCTCTGCCTTGATCTTTCCTGGAGGTGTTCTAGGTAATATCTGTCTGCGGTCTTGGGATGGGGTGTGAGGAAGGGCGCACACCCGGGAAGACAGTTTTGTGTATAAGTTAGCAGGAGAGCGGATGTGGTGCTAGGATTTTTGGACTTGAATATATTTGCGTGGATGGGGAGGTAAATTGGCAGACTGAATGGTGGGGTGTATAAATTGGATGGGGATGTTGTTGTTGATGAGTAGCATCCTTTTCTGCCATGTCCACTATTATTGATGAGGGTGCTGCCTAGGTGGGTGCAGGCTTCAGAGGGGGGAGGTGGGTATAGAGGGGAGGAGTACGGTGTGCGAAACTACCCAGCGGTGTCTGTGGTCTCCTCCGCAGACCTCAGGGTGGGTGTGAGGGCCCATTTACGGGTCTGCAGATCTGAAGTTTGTGCTCATCTACATATTAATCCCGTGTAGCATTGATGTCCATGGATGTGAAGTTGTGTGGTCTGGGTATCTCAATATCCCTCTGTTGGTGATAAGTTATCAGATATCCTGTGTCCGTACCTCTGAAGGTGGGTCTGCTCTGCCTTGATCTTTCCTGGAGGTGTTCTAGGTAATACCTGTCTGCGGTCTTGGGATGGGGTGTGAGGAAGGGCGCACACCCGGGAAGACAGTTTTGTGTATAAGTTAGCAGGAGAGTGGATGTGGTGCTAGGATTTTTGGACTTGAATATATTTGCGTGGATGGGGAGGAGTACGGTGTGCGAAACTACCCAGCGGTGTCTGTGGTCTCCTCCGCAGACCTCAGGGTGGGTGTGAGGGCCCATTTACGGGTCTGCAGATCTGAAGATCAGCGTGGCAGATTGGTCTTGTAGGTTATAGATGACTCACTTGTGTGAGGCTGTGTGGATCATAGCCACCAGCCAGGTCTCCTGTGATGGCAGTGTCTGTGATCTCCACTGTCGTAGGATACATATTTTAGCTATGGCCATCGCCGTGTGGAAGAGACGGCGTTGCGGTTTTGACAGCTCTGGCGAATGCCGTAGGTCATGTAAAAGAATAGCGGAGGGGGTGAGTGGAAGGTGCAGGGGGATAGAGGTGCCCAGGACCTGACCTACATAGGACCGGAAGGGTTGTGTCGATGGGCATTCACAGATGATATGTGTTGTGTTGCAGCATGTGTTTGTGCACCTCCAGCAGTCTGCATGCGGAAGCAGGTCGGCTCTGTTCAGTTTAATTGGTGTCCAGTGCCAGTCATGTAGGGTCTTAAAGAGGCAGAACTTCAGTCCCGCTTCCCTGGTGCCTCGGACCAGGGCTTCTAGGGCATCTGCCCACTCGTCCTTCTCATAAGAAACTGATAGACGGGTTTGCTATCTGGCACAGAGAGCTTGCAATAGGGGTTGTGAGAAGAGATGAGAGCAGAGTACACCGTATAATCCAGACATCACCCCTTTGTGATTTCCCCATGTGTGGCGATATGTTACCACTGGTGAGGCTGACAAGGACCATGGGCGCAGATCAAGGTATTTCCTCAAACAGTGATGCAGGTGAATGAGTCGCCATGATTGTGATGCGGAGAGGCCAAACTCCTCCCTTATCTGTGCAAACGATTTGAAGTCTCCATTATGGGGGAGCTGATTGAGAGTGTGCATACCCACTGCCTTCCATCGGGGACAGGATATTCTCTGCCCATTGATGCATATGCCGGCATTCCCCCATAAGGGGGCTTTCTCGGTTTGACCCTAGCAAACTATGTGCTTGTTGCCCCGACTTGCACTTAGCAAATAGTACCGGGTGGTCCTGCTGGCATGTCCCTGTCCCATATAAAGCAGAGAGGCCTATGTCTGTGGATAGTAAATGCCATTTCACTTGCACCCATTGTGGCGGGTCTGGGACCCCCGGCAACATATACGCCAGCTGAGAGAGCTGGAGTGCGAGGGCATAGTGCTCCATAGATGAAAGACTCAGTCCTCCGCAGATACGATGGGCCTTCAATTTTAACGCAGATAGACGAGGCTTCGAAGAGCCCCATACAAAGGATCTTATCCTTGAATCAATGAGGTGAAGCGAGGGAAGAGGCACTTGAATGGGAAGCATTCCAATAGTATAAAAGAAGCGCGGGAGGGTTACCATGCGCACAGCTTGCACTTCGCCCCTTATCGAGAGCCCTAGCACAGACCATTTCTCAAAATCACTTTTCATCTGTGTAAGCAGTGGGTTCAGATTGTCCGGGACCATCCCCACCATGCCTCTATTCACCAGAATACCTAGGTACTTAAGACAGAAGGGTTGCCAACAGAAAGGGTACCCATGTAGGTCCACCTTTGTGGTGCCGGCTGAGATGGGAAGTGCTTCGCTCTAATCCCAGTTTATTTTAAAACCTGAGAAGGACGAGAAGTTGTCAATGATTTTAAGCAAAGACGACAAGGAGCGGTGCAGGTCTGTGAGAGTAAGCAGAATGTTGTCTGCGTAGAGATAGAGTTAGGAGTCACCAGTCGGTAGGCGTATGCCCGTAATGTTGGCCTAGTTATGTATGGAGGATTCCAGAAGTTCCATGGCCAGAAGGAAGAGAAGCTGGGAGAAGGGGCAGCTCTGGTGCGTCCCTCTGCGGATCATGAAGGGGTCCGATATGAATCCCCCGCAATTGACCTGCGCATTAGGAATTATCATATAGCAATCATACTTTAGAGGTGAATTGATCGCCTAGGCCAAAGCGCTACATTACCTTAACCGCTTGCCTGCGGCAGGAATTCCAGCCAGGTGCTGGACATTCCAATCGCGGGCGTGTTCGTGACGGCACCACGCCGTCATGAGCACAGCTCAACCGTGACTCATGACGGCGTGGTGCCGTCATGAGCATCGAAGAGGTTAAAGAGATAGTTCCATTTGATGTGATCGAACACCTTTTCCACGTCAAGTGAAAGCGCCAACACTTCGGTCCGGAGATCTTTAGCAGACCAGAGCATGTGGGCTAAGGTGCGTAGGTGGTTTCTGGAGGAGTGAACGGGTACAAAGCCTACTTGCGTATGATGCACCAGGGATGGGAAGACTTTACGTTCGCGGGAAGCCAGAACACTGGCCAGGATTTTGATGTCACAGTTTAGTAAGGAGATGAGGCAGTAGCTACCACACAGCATGGGGTCTTTCCCAGGTTTGGGCAGGACGGCGATCACCTCCCTATTAGAGAGGGGGCTCAGGGAGGACATTCGTTTTGCCTCTTGGAATGCAGTCTGTAGCATTTCAACTACCTTCTTCCCTGCCCATCTATAGAACTTTGCTGGGAAACCGTCTTCTCCGGGGGCTTTGTGGTAGGGTAGTTTAGATATTGCTAGTGTGATATCCTCTCTGCTGAATTTTCCGTCCAGTAGCTCCATGCCCTTGTCCGAGAGATGATGGAGGTCTGCATTCCTTAGGAAAGAGGTCAATTTGTCTTCCTCAGCCGGTTCCCCCGGGGTGTAAAGAGATGTATAGAACGAAACAAATTTGTTTGCGATATCTTGAGGGCGGGTAAGGGTCTCGCCTCCTGCTGATTGTATGGCAGGGATGGCCATAGTCGCCTCTCGCTGGCGAAGCTGCACCATCAGTAATCTCCCCGCTTTTTCCCCTTGTTCATAATGCCTCCCTTTCATCCTCTGCAGGGCGCATTCTGCTTTGGAGGTAAAAAGACTATTTAGGACCACTCAGGCATGTTCCAGGGACCTACGGTGCTGAAAGGTAGGGTGGGCTGAGTAAAGGCGGGTAAAGGACAGGATTTCCCTTGCCAGTTCTTTCTGTCGGGTGACTGCTTGTCTTTTGGCCAGTGCTACATCCCTCATAAGTTGACCTCTGATGGTGGCCTTCACGGTGGCCTAGAGAGTCCTACAGGAGTCCACGGACTCTTGGTAGTCAAAGATGTATTCTTTCACCAGAATACCTAGGTACTTAAGAAGGTACTTAAGACACCATCAGTTGAGATTTGCCATTAGGGGTCCGATGGTGCTGAATATTCATGCGCCAAGGCTTACGGCCCAGTTGAGCCAGCCCCACCTCCAGTGATACGAGAACTGGGGAGTGGTCAGAAAGTGTTGCCTCCAGTATTTGAGAGTCCCGGATTAGCGGTACGTCCTTTGGGAGACAAGGAAGTAGTCCAACCGGGAGAGCATGCTATGTACTGAAGAGGTAAAAGTAAAGTCTGTGTCTGTTGGGTGGCTGAGGCGCCAGTGATACACCAGACCATTGTCCGCCAGCATGTCGTCCATCAGAGCCCTGTATGCAGCACTGCCCCTGTGAAGGGGTACAGTTCTATCCAAAACTGGGCCACACACAAGATTCCAGTCTCCGCCGCTAAGATATTGTGAGGCATCTATTTCCACTAGGAGGCAGTTCAACTGAAGGAGAAATTACTTTTGCGCTCCTGTTGGAGCGTAGATCGATCCCACACATATATGGTTGTCCCCTAGGTATAGTTTGGCGAATGCATATCTTCCACCTGACCACGTCTTTATTACTGTAACCAGAAGGGATTTGCGGTGGAGAACCGCTTTGCCACATTTGCAAGCACACTGCTGTGGTTCAACTTTCCAACCCATTCTCCGCATAGTTTGTCAGACTCAGGGGCATCTAAATGTGTTTCTTGTAATAGTGCCATGTCCACTCGTTTGGATTGGAGGTAGGAGAGTATTTTTTTTCTTTTAATATAATGCGTGAGTCTGTTTACATTCCAGGTTATGGCACATAGAGGGTGTGTGGTACACATGATGGGGGTTAGACTGACTGAAGAGTTGTAAGTTCTTGCTTAAGCCTGTTAGGGCCCCTTCAGGGAAGGGAACGTTTTGAAGTGCGGCAGAGACCAGATACGCACGCAACGTGGGTGCTGAAAGGGAGACGAAAGAAGCAGATGCCAGGTAGCAGGGGGTAGTTGGGGTAGGAGGAATAGAGAGAGAGAACGCAGGTCCGGGGGGGAAGAGAGGGCATGGGTTTTGGGATACCACCTGCCACACAGTGGATATAATATGTTCTGGGGCAGTGACCAGTGTCTGTGGGAGATGAGCTGTATCCTGATGTTGAATTAAACAGTGAGAATAATGTCGGGTAGAGGGAGGGAAAGGGGGATGTGTAGAAATTGAGTTAGGATAGCATGAGATGAGAGAAGACAAAATAGGGCAAGGTAGGGGAAGGAATGGGCAGGAAAAGAGTGGCTACTATCTACTGTGCAGCACTGGGGACAATGGGCTTTATACCACGGGTCTAGGCTCACTGACGCACCGCTCCGAGGGGGAGCCCGTCAGGAAGGCAGAGCAATGCCTAAGGCAAGACTGTAGTATAGCAGAGCAAGGTGGGCTGGGGGATAATGCTAGCAGGGGAGGAGCTCAAAGAATATTCAGTTGCAACATAGTGGCCCTCTGGTGAGCAGTGCGGAACAATATCAAAGCCAGTGTCGGACTTGTAGATGGGGGTGGGGGGAAGGTAGGATGGGGTTGGTGGGGGTTGGTGTTTCTATGCTCCTTGATTAGAGAAGATGCAGGTGGGCCCAGACTATCCTCAGCTGCTGTTCCTCTGCCCATATATGTGTTCGGGTGGAGGGGACTCTATGAAGGATTCCGGGGTAGTATGGAAGAGAGACTCTGGGCTGGTAGTCGGAGTAAAGAATTTAAGAAAGTAGGGGAGAGGGTTGACACAAGGAGCAGTGGGCAGAATTTGTGATTGGAAGTTGATAGTTGGTGGCTGGGTAGGGCACTGTACATGTGTCGTTGCCCCAGGATGGAGGGGGGGAGTATGCGAGGGCGGAAATGGTTCGTGAGACATTTGGCATATATCAAACTGAGATCAAACAGTAATTTCAATTGCAATAAGAGTAACAGGAACCATAACAGTGTCATCATTGGATGACTTAGACAGTAATACAAGCTGCTAATACAATGGGAATGATACTCAGCTGTCCAACGTCTGGTAGCCACCCAGTTTCTCAGTGTAACGTCTGCTCCCAGGATTGTCTCTGGTGCGGGGACCACATAATTCATTTCCCCTCATTCTGCTTCTGAGGTGGGCTTTAGAGGGGAATGGGATTTGTCTCTGTGTTGCTCGTGGATAAAGGCAGCTACAGTTTGAAGGGCCAAGGCCTTGCCCTCCTGGATACGAGTTGACCTCTCCTGATCCCTGCCACGGTTCAGTGATCCACTTGTGATTCGCTGTCTGCTGTCAGGTGCAGGAAGAGGGGGGCCATTGAGCACTTGTGTTGTTTAGATGCAATGGGTGTCCATGTCCTGCTGTCCCATGTTGTCCAGGAATTGGCACAGGTCCTCCGGGTCATAGAACTCCTCGCTTTTCTCAGGGTCCTAATGTAGGACACAGCATGAGGGTTCTCTAGCTGTGACTGCACCCCAGGTTAAATGATGAAGCTGAAGCTGTCAGGGGCTGGCATGGGGATCCACGCATGACCAGTGATGGCTGGTGAACGAGATCACGCAGATCAGCCAAGAAGAGACAACAGGTATGTTATCGCCCTTTTGGGTGTGACTCGAAGAGGGTGGGTTGTATGATTCAGAAGAGCTGCAGAGCTGGCCCTCTCTATTTGAAGGCTTGCCCACCTGCCTTGTTACTGTGCGACAGGAGTACCAGTCAGAGAGGGGGGTAAGTCCACTGGCCAGTATGCCCCCCCTGGTTCCACTCCTCACCTTCCTGATCGTGCAGTGGCTCCCATTACTGGGGACCTCCAGTGCTCTCACTAGCATTAACCTGGCCTGTGTTGTGGCTCAGGATCGTGCTGTGTCCAGCGGAGTACCTCTGTGGCTGCCAACCTTCCCCCAAACTCAGAGGTCCCGGGAATGCATCTTCTGATGAGGCAGTGAGGGCATCACTGGTTGCTATGCCCACCGGTGATGGCTGGAGTCGCTTCTTTCCTCAGGTGTCAGGAGCAATACTGCGGCAGCGCCTCCAGGCCCTGTCAGTGCTCGCAAGGGCCTATTTGTAAAACCACGATATACCCTTTTGTAGCGGGGTTGTGTGTCACTGCAGGCCAGGTCCACTGGTCCCAGTTCCCGGTGTCTCACCAATCGCGATGTGGAGGCCAGGCATCCAAGCTCTGGCTCGAAGGGTCGGGTGGTCTTCTGCATGAGTGCCGCAGCTTTCTCTGTTACTCCAGGCCTATCGTTCACTCCCGGCAGCTTGAATGGCTCCGACTGGGCATGCCACCATCGATGTCGGCCCGTGGCACGTCGCTGTCATCCATGAGCCTGGGAAAGGGATGAAGAGTACATGAGGAGCCCCCAGCCACGTCTAGAAGGCCACTGCCTCCACTCAGGGCCCGTCTCGGAGCGGAGCTTGCACCTTAAGCGGCCATCTTCACTCGTGGCCAGACCACGCCCGAACCCCTTTTTGTTTCTTGATGTAATACTTGATCTTTGCTTTGCAAACCAAGACAAAATGGTTAACTTTCCTGCAGCCCTCGGTAAACTGTCCAACAGCAGTCATTTACCCTTATGTGGTAAGGAAAATCCACATCAAAAACACAACTTCTTTTTCGTTGGAGACATTACTTTGTGATCTTCTCCCTTTTGTTTTGACTTACTATTCACACTCACCACTGATTCATTTGGGACTGTTCCTGCCTCCATGTTAACGGCTTACCTGTCAACTTTTTCTTTTACTCCGGCAGCCATGAGTACTCAGTCCAAACTGCCTCTTTCAGCATTCGTCATCTGAATGAATAAGACAGACAGCCATCCATTACTCTGAGATGCATGACCTCTTTATCATTGAACTCACTGAGCATGCAATGTGTGATGAACGAATCAAGTCTTTCTTCAAACTCATCTATCCTTTCACTACCTTTCTGCCTTTCCTGACTGAAAATGTACCTTTCGTAGTCCACATTTAGCACTGGATTGAACTTGGTGACGACGCCTTGATTTTATGGTACGTCGCTTCACCACAGTTCGGGTATTTTTTTTATCACTTCTTTGACTCCTTCACCCACCTAATTCTTCAGCTATTTAATGATCTTTCTGGCATTTCCTTCTTCTAGCGCCTTAATGAAATCATTGAAGAATTCGAACCAGGCACTCCATCTGTCACTAATATCCTGTTTCTTGGCTGTATAAAATGGAATTTGTGGTTTCAGGAATGCAGTGGCATCCCAACCAGTTATGTGTCTTTCTGATGAGAGTATATGCAATGCAACTGGACTTCTACCATTTATACCATCTGTAAGTTCTTGCAACATGCTTGCTTCAGGCTTGTTATGGCCAATCTGAATTTGTCTGACTTCTTTTTTTTTTGGCCATTGGAGCCTTTCAAGTTTCTCAATTCTTTCAAGTTGTGCAGAATGCAGCCGTCGCCGTCTGTGGTTTCCTCTCAGGGATCAACGGCTCATTATTCACAATCCCTGGATGTCAACTTTGGTGGCTTTGCCCAACTACTGTGGTATGAGGACTCTCTTTACTCATGTACTGGCAAGCATGATTAATCTGCTTCTCTTTACAGCATTCTCTTGCACCTGGCTGTTGCCACTCATTGCACTTTCCATGTCTGGTTGTCACTGTGTTCAGTGTTTCTTTGTGTTAGAAATGTTTTGCGCTTTTAGCATCTCCTTGCACTTGGTGATCATTACCTTTGACGCTTCTCTGTACCTGGTTGTTGCTCCAATTAGCGTTGTACTGTATAAATGATTGCTCTGTGTTATGCTGTGGCGTAGTATCCCTTGTCAGGACTTTACTAGCAAATTTCTAGCCGAGGACACACAAACTTTCTGTAAGGTCTTCACTTTCTTCACAGACCTTGTACCAGTTGGAGTCAATCTGAGACCCAAAGGTTCCTGTCATCTCTAACTCACAAGACAATACAGGAGTCTTCCACAAGGTGAGAGGTAGATCATTCCAAAGTTTGAATGCAAGGTAGGCAGGGGATCTGCTACCCTTTCTGTCTTTGCATATGTTAGGAACCTGTAACAGTAAAAGGTTTTTGTATCGAAGTGACCTAGATTGACGCTAAGGCTTGAGTCTATTCCTAATATAAGCCAAGCCTTTCTGATAAAAAGCTCTGTAGGCAAGGACTAATGCCTTAAATTTGATGCGTTTGATGCTGGTAACCAGTGTACATGTTTCAGATGAGAAGTGACTGATTGATGAAAAGAAATTCTCAGAATCTCTCTGGCAGCTGCATTCTGAATAATCTGGAGTCTGTAAATCAAGTGAGCCAGGAGTCTCAGGTACATGATGTTAGCATAATCCATCCTCGATGTGAATATTGAGTGGACAATGATGTTCGGGCATTTTACGGAACCAGGTAAAGCATTTCTTTAGAGATATGAACTTCATGAAACAGACAGATGAGATATTTTGAATTTGAGATGCAAATGAAAAATTGGTGATTCATTTGAAGCCCAGTTTTCTTGCTAGGGAAGAGGGGGTAGGTGCAGGCCCTAATTCCTCAGGCCACCATTTAATAGCCTTTGGGGAACTATTTGTTCTAAAAAATAGAATTGCAGTCTTGTCCAGTTTTTGTTCTTCTATTCAGATACCTCTCTCAGGCACTGTTTTCAAATTGACATAGCATCACAACTATCCTTCTGAAATGACAGAAGCAGTTGCGTATCATCCACCTAGGAAATAACTAGGCCTGAATGGAGAATTCACTCTGCTTGCGGAGTTTTCAGGATTTGGGAAATTCGCTTTCTGTGTGCAATGCGGAGTTCCTGATAAATGCGGGGTTCCTGATAAATTCTGCCTCGTGCATGTGAGACTTGTTTCGACCCACGCTGGCGATTGCGACGAGACTTGCCAGCCGCTAGCGAGCACACAGGATATTTGGCGCCCACTAGCAAGGCTTCTGGTGCTTTTCCCATGATGTTGGTGAGCACGTGCGGCCACAGCTGCACCTTGAGCAGATTCCCTACTTGAAAAGCAGTTAAATCTACTTCAAAAGGTGTTTTTGAGTTACTATTCTGCTCCAACGGACCATTCAAGTTGTGTTTTAGTACGAGAAGCCTTTTATTTATTTTACAGTTTTTTTCCAGCAAAAAGGGAGTGCACTAGAGAGTCCAACATCCTGTCCAGCAGGCTCCTCCCAGTGCTTTGTCTATTTCCTGGTCACTTTTCATTTGGATTTGGAGCTGGAAGGATCACTCTCTTTGTCTGCTGCATATATACCATCGGATTTAAGGACTTTGGGGCATATTAGCAAGACCCACGTTAAAATTACTGCCGCTAAAACGGCGATAATGGGCTTGCTAATATGCTTTATGGAATTCCAATAGAAGCCCAGGTTAGACGTCCTGCACATCTAACCTGGGCTTCTATTGGAATTCTATAACGCATATTAGCAAGCCCATTATCGCCGTTTTAGCGGCAGTTTCCTGCCGCTAAAACGGCGATAATTTTAACGTGGGTCTTGCTAATATGCCCCTTTGTTTTTGAGATTTCATACGTAAGTAAAAAAACTCTTGTATAAGGGTGTTGTTTGTCTGATAGAGAGCATGTAATAGTAATTATTTGTACTTTTATTCAATTTTTAAAATGTATTGCGATGAGTGGCCTGCAGTTTCAGAGTGGACCTGGATACATTTTTGCCTTTAATTTTTCATCTTTTGTGAAGGTACAATGTTGCACAGTTTAGTACATTTTCTCCATGTTTGTTAAATTTGCAATATTCATGTATTGTACTATGTGGCCTAGTCTGCGAACAGGCTATCCAGTCAGAAGGCCCAGGCCAGTACTAGTCATGGGTGTATGAAACAACTTTTCTGTCGAATATGATGCTTTATAACATCATTTAGGGCTCAGATGACATTAGATAACATTAAAAATGTGGTGTATTTTTTTTGTGTGCAAAAAGTGTATAAGAGGGGTAATATTTGATGTCTTGGGAGGATGTGTGTTATGGTAACATTTATATATCTCAGTTAGTTTTCTTTTTTGACATTGCTGAATTAATGGTAGTGTTTTCTTCAGTGGTACCAATTCCTCTTTTGTCTGGCTAGTGCCTGTGTGTTTGCCATATGCCACCATTTTTCGTTGTTCCCCATGCCATGTGGCCAGGGGCCATTTTGTGTAGTCAGTGTCCATACATCTGCATGTGTTCTTTGTTTTTTATGACTCTTTGCTTGTTGCTTGACCATGTGGCCGGCGACCATTTTGTGCAGCCAGCTAGTGTGATTTTGCAATAGGCCTGCCTGTGTTCTTTGTTGTGGCCATGCCTCCTTGCTTGCTGTTGTTGTTTGATCATGTGGTCGGTGGCCATTTTGTCTAGCCAATCAGTGGGTTTTTGCTAGAGGCCTGAATGTGTTTTCTAATGTGCTCATGTCTCCTTGCTTGCTGTTGTTGTTTGACAATGTGGTCAGTGGCTATTTTGTGTAGCCAGCCAGTGTGCTTTTGCCTTAGGCCTGCATGTGTTCTTTGTTGTGTCCATGCCTCCTTGATTGCTGTTGTTTGACCATGTGGTTGGTGGCCATTTTGTGTAGTTATCTAGTGTGCTTTGGCCATAGGCCTAGATGTGTTCTTAATTGTGCTCATGCCTCCTTGCTTGCTGCTGTTGGCTGACCATGTGGCCAGCGAATATTTTGTGCAGCCACCCTTTTTTATAGTTTTCAAAGGGAGATTGGTATGGGAGAGCTATGACTTTTTGTATTTGTTCATTATTTTACTTTTTCCTGATTTCAGTTGAATATTATGCTTGAGGGTCATTGTAGCATTTGTATATTAACCGTGTTTTAAATTATATGTATTTTTTGCATTTTTCACCTGCACCTCCTTGCCTCCCAATGAGTTTCCCATAGTCCCCTAGTACACCAGCAATTTGTTTTTTTATTTTATTTTATTTTTTTATTTTATTTTTCTTTACATTTTTTTATTTTTATTTTTATATTTTCCCACCATCCATCCACCACCTGCCTGCTATAGCTGCACAGCCACACAACAGCATTAGGTTTTTAAGTATTATTATTCCATTTACCCCTGGACCCACTTGCCTGCCATAGGCACACACCAGCATTGATTTTTTAAGCATTATTTTATTTTCCCCTGCATCTCACTGGCTGCCACAGGTGTCTCCCTTAGATGCACACAAAGTAAACAGTTACATCTGTATGTTGTTATCCTGATTGGAAAATGAAATATTATGTAGGGTAAAAATGATAAATTATGTAACCATGCTAAATCTATTTTCTTTGTCTGTACTAATTCAAACTGTAACAATGGCACATTTCACTAAATGTTTTTCTTACTTGTTTGGTGCACAAGAAACATCATACACAGTACTGCCAGACAGTCAAGTGAGTCCTGCAATCACTCCTGCTTGTGCTGTTAAGTGCCACTGCTAACTGACAGCTTCAAGATAGCCACAAAGAATGTTGCTTCCAAAAAGCAGGCAGTGGGGAGGAGAAGAAGCAGATTTCCACCACTGGCATGGCAGCCAGAATCTTTTTCGGGGGTTCTTTGCCTACGCAACGGCCTCCGGGAAGCAAGCTAGGAGCACCACTCCTGCATCAATGCCACCACTCCAACTTAAACCCAAGGCCATGTCTCTCAACAAGGCAGCCACTGCAATAATGGCACACCAACGAGCAGTGACATTGAATTAGATTTGTCTCTTTTAAAAAGTTGTACCCAACTATTGCAGGAAAGTCAGGAAAGTGGACAACAGCCACAGCCAGCAATATATCTTCCTGAAGTAGCAGAACAGGAGGTTGACCTTCCTGCTGATCAAGATCCTCCTTTTTTTCAACCATTGGCTTCCAGATCAATAGCAAGAAAAAGAATGGGTACTCCACCATCTTCTCCAAGCCCCCCCTTCTGATGATCAGGACACGGATTGGACCCAGGCTGAGTACGAGACACGCCAGGAGAGGCTCAGGAAAAGGAAAGTTCCTGAAAGCCTTACAATTATGGAAGGGGAAGAGGTGGATGACAAACCAGTCATTGTGATGGAAGCTGTCCCAGAGGAGACGCACATTACCTTTACTATTGAACCTGCTCCGAGGGATGTGGCACTATCACCATCTTTCATATTTGTAAGGCACCTGCTGAGACCTGCATCCACCACTACCTCAGTAGTATGCACTGCAGAGAGGAAATTGTCAACACACCCACCTACCTCCAGTTCTTCAGGTATTGGCAGTGGCACCAGTGGCCCACTGAAATAGTACAACTCCCCAGTTTGGGACTTCTTTATGATTAGCAAGCAGGAGGAGAACATTGTAATATACTCAATTTTCTACAAGCAGTAAGGCTGGTTCACAATATGGTACTGGAGGCCAAACGACCCATATGAAAAAACATCACACAATCTGCTGGGAGGTGCACCTTAAAAAAACTAGTGGTGGGGGTGAAGCTGGTGGGAGAGGGTAATCAATTCCGATCACGGTGGAAGGTGAACGTGATGAGGAAGAAGAGGGTAACATCTTCATGCAAAGCAGTCCTGTCCCCCACAGTGTGCCAGTATCAGCAACCTCGCAATGCCACAAGAGTCATATGGAGACACCACAGCAGCATACAGTGACTGTCCCAATGTGATGCACATTGAGTGTACCACCTGCTGGTTCATCTTCTCTCCGGAAGCCGCCTGTGTCAGTGGCACCGGAAAAGAAAAAAAATCCAGGCTACTATTACAGGCATGTTTAGGGGGCATGAGGGGCCTACAAAACGCAACCACCAAACGGTACATTTGTACAATAAGTAGATGGCTAAAATGTTAGTACTGGATCTCCTCCATTTTTATTTTTTGGAAGGAGTGGGTTTTTTAGAGTTCGTGGTGGACATCTGCCCAAAATAGAAGGTTCCCAGAAGGACCTACTTTGATAGAGTGACTGTTCTAGCACTCCATCACGATGTTCTGGAATTGATTGGACAAGCTTTGCAGCAGAGTGCTGTTCAGACTATCCACCTGATGACAGACATGTGGACCAGTTGTCAAGCCACTGCACACTGGATCTCTTTTGTGGGAGTTAGGCAACAGATAACTACTGGTCTGAACACTGTAGATACTTTTAAGGGCACTCTGCGGCTTGCAACAGTAGCCATGTTTATCATGGAGAAATCCCATACAGCTGCAAATATCCTGGAAGACTTTAACAGAATGCCTGTGACCAAGAGGCCTTAGAACTGGGTTTTTTGCCATGGACAATGACAGTAATATAGTTAACGCCATGGCAGATGGAAAGTATTTCAGGGTCCTGTGTTTGGCTCATTGTATCAACCTCATTGTGCAGGATTTTCTGAAAAAAGAAGACCTAGTCAGCAAATTACTGATGATCTGCAGAAAAATCTGCACTTGTTTCATTCCATTAAATCCCGGAAGCAGTTGAGGTAGAGCACCAGTTAAAGCCCTCGTACGGGAGGTGCCAACACATTTGAACTCAACCTATTACATGTTGCAAAGTCTGTTTGAGCAGTACAAACTGATCAATGAGTATTTCATGCAAAGAGGAGGAGATGTAACTAAAAGCATGACCACTGGGATGAACAAATGGAAATTACTCTAATGTCTGACAAAGATGCTACTTCCTTTTGAGGTTTTCACACGGTAAGTCAGCAAGGAAGACAGTAGGATAGGCCAAACTATCCTGTTGTTGTATCTGCTAAAGAACCTATTCCTATAAAAGTGTGTCTGACAGGTGCTCAACTGTCAACAATGAAAACAAAGATGCGTATACCTTGGTGTAGAGTTTAATCCTTCGCTTGATTGAGAACACAAGGATGCAAAGAGACATTATGTCATCCAAAGAGTACATATGTGCCACAATACTGGATTCACGTTGCAAAAAAATACTTGCTACTTTCATTCCTTTTTCAGAAGGGGATGTTTCAGAATGAGTGGATTGTTGAGCAAGCCACCATTCTTGAAGAAGAACGTCTGGAACATAGAGTCTGACTCACGAAAAAAAGTTCTGGGTGCCGCCTTCACCTACCGGGGGTCAGTACTGTTGTCTCACAGCAAACAACACCAACAACAAGAACACCTGAGGCAACAACAGAAAACAAGAATCATCCACAACCTCTGCATTGATTTGGTATAAAAGGGATGAGGCGAAGGCCAAAGAGGTTGAGCAAGTATCAGCACCAATGACCATTGAGAGGATGTTCCATGAGTATCTGGATGACCTAAGAGAGGTCTATGTGGATCCAAACCCATTGGTGTATTGATATGTGAAGATGCATCAATGACCACAGCTCAGCAGGCTGGCAATAACGTATCTGGTCTGTCCGGATGTCAGTGTGTCTTCTGAGCATCTGATCAGTGAAGCTGGTGCAATCATCACAGTGAGAAGGACAAGTCTCTTGCCTCAAAGTTTGGAGAGATTGACCATGATCAAAATTAACCAACACTTCATACCATACAATTACACCATTTCTGAAATATCACAGCAGGAGGGGGAGGAGGGTTTTTACGGTTAGGCTCATGTATGGCCAGATTGGAGTTGGACCAGTGTGCAGTAAACAATCCTCTCCATTCCCTTCAAGGAGATTGAATGCCTGTCTCCCTCCCATGCCTATCCTTCTTTTTTCATCCCCTAGTAGGGCTGCCACTGTAAAGATAATTTGATTTATAAGACTGCCAAATTCCAATGTGTTTCTTGCATCAAAGAGGAGTTACAAATGTGTACCTACCTGACCTACCTAACCCTGTGCTTGGATTGGAACAGGTAACTAAGTATTGCACCAATGAGTGATATAATACTGAGTGATTGTGAGTGATGATTGAGGATTAATGTAGTGGGAGACAGTAAAGGAGGGTATTCAACTAATTTGTAAACTTGATTTCGATTATTTGCAAGGTTTTCCGGCCTGATGGGTGATCATTTTTCCTGAAGGTGATTGGCCGTTTAACACTTAGCAAGATTTTCTTGCAAGGGCCACTCTTTTTCCTTGTTCTTCAGAGACAGAGTCCAGATCAGTCACTTTAGTTAGCAAACAGGAATCTACACAACAAATTCTAAAATTATGTTTGAATTCTTGCCCTGCAACTGCAATGCAATACCGGTTTATCTCAGGATGGACTTGGATTGATTCGTTACTTGGAGGCAGGAGCAGAAGGATGGAAGGACTCAAAGCTGGACTACCTCAACAGCAAGAAGAAAGATGGTATCAATCAAGTCAATTCACTTTGAAGGGAAACCAACATGATGATGACTCTGAGGCATACTGTTTTTTTTTTAATTTACATTTTTTATACTCAGCTCTGTGGAATAGAGAGAGGTGCGTTGATTTGAGAAAAGCTGCTGAGTGTGTGTGTGCTGGCTTATATGTGAAGATCCTCTTATGTGGTTGTGGTCAGGGGGGCCTGTTGCTTGTGAGACAGACTTGTGTTGTGATGCCACATCTTCATCCCACAATGCATGCTTTGGACTAATTGTTATAAGGACAGTTGTGAGGTTGATGAGCCCGGTACATGCATCTACTTGTCTGTGATTGGTTGTAAACTGCTCTCACTTCTCAGTTAATCAATCTGCCATGAGTGATAACATGAATGACTGCAGCAGTCTATGCTCTTGCTCTGACTCCGAGTCTTGGAAGTTGATTCACTCCTTATGAAGCTTACCTTTTGTCCTTCTCTTTTACTCTACAATATTGTTTGTGTTTTACAATCAGCAGGCCTTTTCTTCTCCTGCATGAAGGGCAAAAGCTCAATAATACTCCTGCTTACCTTACCCGAACTGGTTCAGCCAGGCACCCAAGGCAGACATTCCAAAAGGAATGCAGATGCACCGCCCAATTTGGCAAAACAGCCTAATTTTCTTTTACCAATCATAATTTATAGAACTGTGTGGATTCACTAAATACAGAGGGAGCCAGGCTGCCAAAATTTGGTCAGGGTTGAACAGTAAACATTAGTAGTGACTTTGACATCCCTCACTGGGGGACCAGAATCCCCATACCTCTGTGCATCTGCCACCTTTTTTGAGTCTCAGGAGTACCCCCATCACATTGCCCTTCAAATGTTCCCTCCTGGTAGCCCAACGTTGGTAGTGTACTAATCCATTTTAAGCTTTTGAGTGACGAAACCAACACCATTCATATTTTCCCTCCATTTGCATTCTCTCAGTAACCCCGATGATTCTGTCGCTGTTCAGTCCCAGGAGGCTGGTTGGATGCACATTGCTCAGGTATACACTATCCAGGCACTTACCACTCCGTACAGCCCCTTAGACCACTCAGACCACACTTTGTAAGTTTTCCCTACTCAATAATTTGTATTTTTCAAACATAGATGACAGAATTTTAAATATATTAATAGCTAGGTCTCTGGGGCGGGCTGAAGGACTGTTTGCAAAACATTTTACTGAGCTGTCTTACAATTTTGTTTTTATTTCCTTCCACAACAGATTGTTGATGATGTGCTGCTCGTGGCCCTGATGAATATTGTGTTGTTGTGTACGATTTGTCCTTGTCACACCTGTCCCCAAATTCCCTTTCCCATCCATTCTGCAAACCCCTAACCCTCTTCCCCCTGGTTGTGTGATTTATTGAGGTGTGACTTAATTTAGACCATAAATGGATCACACATTTGATGGGGTGGAGGTGGTGAAAGCGACACCAACTCACTGCAGGATCTACTATTACCTTAGCAATAGCCCACACCCATGCATAAAAGGGATTACATTAGATATAGAGAACATAATTTGTAAATATCATTATTCTGTCCCTGAGTTGCATAAAAGCTTAACCTTGTCGAATCCACTCCTGACTCTGGGTTCACCTCTCTTCCGGACTTGAAGTTTTTGTAAGTTTAGTTTTGAATTAAATACTAGCTACTTATTGCTCAGAAGAAGTTATTATGGCTAGTTTGTATTTTTAACATCAGGTATTCTTTTCTGTATTGTGTCATGGTGGTAGTAGTTTTGTTTCAATCGTTGTAAAGCTATGATAATATATAACACACTAACTCTGTGTTTTCTTTCAATTTCATGCCTTTGATGGATAATCCTTTTGATTAAACCTACAGTTGGAGCTCACCTAGGTGAGAGTGGGACCTTGCTTGCTGTGAATTCTTTCTTTTTAGTGCCCTGTAACCTCGATGTCCAGCAGGTCGAGCATGTCCTGCTCTCTGACCAAGATATCGGCCCAGCGGTGCGTCAATTGCTGTTGAGTGTGCTGGACCTCAGAGCTCCGGTGTATACACTGGTGCACTCTCCTCCACAGCAGCCACACTCCCACAGGCTGTACCCGCTGCCAAGCCAGCCGCCTGCTGGCAGCATTAAGGGTAGGTAGTGCGGCACGTAAAAAACAAGTGCAGCCACCTCTGATAAAATAGCTTGGGGCTGCACCCCTTGACAGTGCTAACAACCGCAAGGTGTGTGGCTGTCAACCACACTGGTGCTGCCACTGCTCCTGCTCTCTTTCCACTCTGTAATGGCGCTGGGTGGGGATAAAAAAGTGAAGAAATAGGAAAAAGGAAGAAAGAAAGAAATAACTATGGAAGTAAAGGGAAACTAAAAAAAGTACAAAAAAGTCACAAAAAACACAAAAAAATTACAAAAACTTAAAATACACAAACACCCAATCTAATACAATAAAGGAAAATGAAGGGTGGATGAGTTGGATAGGGGGAGGATTGAAAAGTTTTGAGGGTGGATTGAGCAGTACCATGCACAGAACAGAAAACAAAATGGCCGCGCCCATGCAAATCGTGTTGTGCCGTTCGGGTGCAGTTTCCAGCTCAAGAACGCTCATCATGCTACTGAATGCCAAAAACGTAGCATGATTGAGCTCATAGAGCAGCTCCACCCACACACGGAATTTCATGGAATTTCACGGAGTCTTTGGGCTGCTCCACGGAATTCCACATAGCAGAACTCTGTGAGCTACGCCCAGGCCTAGAAATAACCTTAGACCGCAGGACTCAACCAGTTTGACCAGTGGTTCAATATAGATAAGATTTTACCCAGCTAATAGTCTGTCCCTGGATCCTCAGCTCCTGCAGTCAGTCTAACAGAATTGGAAGTGACACTGTATTGAAAACTGCTGTTGATAGGTCTAAACAAAACCACCATAGATGAAGTATCTTGACATAAGTTGCCTTCAATGATTTCAGTTTCTTCAAGTAGGGCAGACTCAGTGCTGGAACTGATTTTGAATCATATAAAATATTATTTGATTCAAGAAATTCAGGCAGTTGTGTGGTCAATAATCTTTTTCAAAATCTTGGAATTAGCAGTAAATTTGAAACTAGTCCAAAATTGCTCGTTATGGTAGGATTTGCTTCAGGCTTCTTCAATAGAGGCAAAATTAATGCTTGTTTCCAACTCAGTGGCACTATAGCAGTTCTTAGAAAAACATTCCAAATGTAATTTCAAATAAAATTAATTGTGGCAGATATTAGGCTTTAATTGTGGGGTCGGCAGGGATCTTATATGTTTAATTTATTTGCTGATTGTTCCAGATAAATGCCATTAAAAATTGATAAAATGGGGCCAGAATCTCCCTTCAAGTCTATTGAGTCTGGAAAGAAAGCCTTTTGTGTAAAATTTGAATGAATGGTCTGAACCTTTTCATTAAAAAATAGGCAAATTGTTACAAAGTCCAAAGGAAAGGATACATTTATTTTCTAGAGCTTTAGGTAATAGAAAGAATTGGACTTATTTTGAGAGTTCGAATGAAGTATGAGAAGCTGCTGAGATCTGCGCAGGGAAATATTCACTTGCACTTTGCGCATAGATTTGCAAAAATTCCTCAATGCTGACTCTTAGATATATTTATCTTCACTATTAAAACTTTTTACCATTTTTCTCTTTAATGATTTGCAAAACCCTTTTCTCTTCCTTTAAAGAATAAACCAAGAGACTGTTGGTTTAGTCCTTTCTTGGAGATTGAGTATTGCAGGGAGCCATCCTATCCAAGGCATTAGTTAACCACTTATTAAAATTGTCTGCATCGGTGTCTGGAAAACCTGTTAAAGTTAGAAGAGTGGATGCAGACATTCTGACAGAAGGGGCTCAGTAACTTTATGCCATGCCCTTGACGTTCAATGCTCAATGTTACTTGACCCCATCTTTAAATCTGCCTTAATGGGAAAGGCACTAAGGGCCCAATTCTGATGTGGTTTGGAAAGCTTGCTGACCGAATGGGTTTGTGGTTTCCTACCGAATCAGATCGGGAGAGTCCAACTGACCGCGTACGGTGCATCCGGATGCTTCCAGATACGATTTGGTTGGACTCCCATTGAGTTCAATGGGAGCCTTTGTTCTGACCGAATGCATAAGCTACCATTGAAGAAAGGGGTGGCTGGGGAAAATCGGGCACCCTGTGGCGGGCAGCCTCTGGTGCCTGCCACACTGTGCATGGCTGGTAAGGGGGGACCCATGGGTATCCCCACGGGCCCAATTAGGAAGGCTCCGGGTGCAGGGGAGCCCACTACAGGCCCCCAAAGTCTGATTCCGACTGCCAATTCGAGTCAGACGGTACGGTTCAGAAAGGCTGTCCAAATCCAGCATCGTACTCGGTCGTTCAGAAACACGGGCCGTAAAGACGTATGATTCTGCTCCATACGGCTCAGTCATTCAAAATGCCGTCGGGTTTGGATTGGGATATTCCTAACACCTAACTCGCATCATACTCGGTCGGTCGGAAACCTTTCCGACTTGGTCGGAAAGCCACGTTCCCGATCCGATTTGGACGGAGCAAATGCTGTTAGGAGGCCTTCCTAACTGCATCGGAATAAGGCCCTAAGATGTGATCAGACCAGATCAATTTTAGAACAGGATTGACTTGAATGTCAGGAAGATTAGAAAATATAAGAAAGTGGCCCACTTTATGAGTTGGTTCAAATACTAATAAAGGTAGGTTAACACCTGCCAGTGTCTCCTTGACATGATTAGCTATTGTACAGTAAGAGTTGTCCATTGGCAAATTACAATCCCGCAGAAGCATGAGGGGCATTTTATCAAGCGGCAGCGATAATTATCGCTGGCCGCTCTTAGCGTGAGGATTTTTATCGCCGGCTATCGCTGGAAATTATCGCCATGCTAGCGCTGTATTAACAATGCATAGCGCAATGGCGATAATTATTCCAGCGATAGCGGTGTTTTCCATGGAACATCGCTAGTTTTCCAGCGATGTTCCATGGAAAACGGCGATATCCTTGATGATAGGGCCTGTGGTCTTAGCCACACAATCCACCCCCCATGTTAGGTATGCCTTAGTCAGGAATTTAACAGACGTTAAATTCCTGCGTTAAGGCATACTTAACGCGATTTCAAATATCGCTACCCCTCCTTGATAATATCGCGAAGCTGCCTTCGCGATATTATCCCATGTTGTTTTCACAGCCACGCCTCCTTTGCATCTCATTATCGAGGCGAGGCGTGTGAAAAACGGGCCCTAACTCAAGCAATCACGCGCTAGCGTGTCCTTGATGATAATGCGATAAAATTATCGCCGATTTTCGCCCGAAAACGGACGCTAAAGCGGCGATTATTTTATCGCTGCCCCTTGATAATATGCCCCTAAGTTCCCCTAACTACTAGAGCTTGTCTAGTATGGAATATCTGTAACTGGGAGAAATTACCCTCTGCTCCCGGTATTTGGAACATAAGCAACCCTTCTGTGCAAATAGTTTTACTTCACAAGTTGTTTAAAAAATAGAGCAAAGGCGTCTTCCCAACCCCTCCCAACCTAAACGGGGCCACCCAAAGTTGTGCAGAGAAATTAATGCGCAATTCCTACATAAGAGGCTCATCTTTAAAGCAAATGTCCGGCAACTAAAAAACTGCGGGGCATATTAACAAGGCGGCGATAATTATATCGCCTTATCAGCAAAGACACGCTATCGCGTGTTTTGCTGATTTTGCTCCCGTTTCCAGCACGCCTGACTTCGCATCGATAATGAGATGCAAAGTAGACGTGTCTGTGGAAACAACATGGGTAAATATCGCGAAGGCAGCTTCGCGATATTTACAATGCGGGGAAGCGATTATTTTTATCGCGTTAAGTATGCCTTAACGCAGGAATTTAACGTCTGTTAAATTCCTGACTAAGGCATACTTAACATGGGGGGTGGATTCTGTGGCTAAGACCACAGGCCCTATCATCTAGGATATCGCCGTTTTCCCATGGAAAACGGCGATATCCACGCTATCTCTGACATTTTTATCTCCTCGGCGATGCGCGTTGTTAATAACGCGCTAACCGGGCGATAAATTCCAGAGATAGCCGGCGATAAATATGCAAGCGCTAAGCGCGCTTTGCGATATTTATCGTCGGCCCTTGATAATATGCCCCTGCGTTTTAAATTAAGAAGTCACACATTTAAAAATCTCTACCATAATATTACAAATGTTATAAACATTAATTCTCACATTATAATATCTAAATTAACTCGAATCTACTACCAAACTCTTAGTAGGCCTATCTCACAGCACGACTAAACAACGAAACACAAACTACAACTAATTAACCCTCAAAATCAAAAGTAACACTGTTACTCACCCTAACAGTCTGCCCACATCCCCACTACCCTCAAAAGGCTTTGGAAAAAAATCTAAAAAAGTCTTACCTTATCCAACGATTAGCGGCAGGTAATAGTGAATCGCTCCTACCAAATACAATGAAAAATGACACAAATAGATTATAAAAGTAGACTTTGCATAAAAAAAGGCCGCTCAATTAAAATGAAAACATACTATCTTCCTACAGAAAACAATGGGACTTGTACAAAAAATTGTAAAAAAGTTTAAAATGTTTGAAAAATCTGTAACAATATTACAAAATATGTAATTAAAGTCAGTAAATGTATCATGAAAATATAAAGAAATATGTAAAGAATAGAATAAATAGTATTATAAAAATCACAAATAATATAATATAGTACTATTTAAAATATACTTCAAAAAGTATATTTGTCTTATTATAAAATAAAAATGCATGTATTTCAAATGTATATAGCTTAAAAATGCACCGTATTTAGAAAAAGTTGAAAAAATAAAAATTTGTGAAAAACTGTAAAAAAATCAGTTAAAGAAAAAATATAAAAATTTCCCAATATGTAAAACAATGCTAAATAAATTATATAACCTGTTTTGTGTTTTAGAAAAATATGAAAAATACCAGTATGTGAAACACTGCTTTAACAATATATAAAATGTTATGCGTGTGTAAAAATATTGTGTTAAACAATTAAAAATAACTTGTTTTTTATGTTTAAAAAATTTACATGTGTATAAAAAAGTCAACATATACTATAAATAAAATAAAACTATCCAAATAAAGAAAATTATGAAAACTAAAAAAATGGTTTCATATACTCTGCTATTAAAAAGTCAATACTAATGATGTATGTGTAAAATGTAATAATTGTAGTTTTACACCTATTAATAACAACATACCATAAGATATTATATTCAACTTGGTGTACACCAAAATAGATACATTTACTACTCCCACTAATATTGAAATCACTTAATGGGTAATGTTGTATACTAAAGGGATAACCATTACTATTCCCACTGCAATCCAAAACATTTTGGTGAAGGTGTTACCCACTGAATTAGTCACATTTACTATTCCCACTCCATTCTAACCGATTGAGCAGAATGTTTTGGACACTAGGGGTGACATTTGCTCTTGCCACTCGGATCTAAGCTATTTATATGAAGATGGTGGACACTACAGGGGTTATATTTACTATTCCCCCTCCAATAGATGCCATGTAGTGGAAGGGTTTGGACACTAAAGTGTTATATTTACTTTTTCCACTCCAATGTAATCCATTTAGGGGTAGGTGCTGGACATCAAAGTTGTGATATTTATTATTCTCACTCCAATCCAAGCCATTTAGTGTAAGGTTCTTGACACTAAAGTGGCGACATTTACTGTTTCCACTCCAATCTAAGCTATTTAGGGGTAGGTGTTGGACACTAAAGTTGTGCATTTAATATTCCCACTCTAGTCTAGGCCATTTAGGGGGAAGGTTCTGGGAACTAAAGGGGTAACATTTACTATTTACACTCCAATCTAAGCCAATTAGGGGTAGATGTTGGACAATAAAGTGGTGAAATATATATTTACCACTCCAATGTATGCCATTTAGGGTAGGTGCTGGACACTAAAGTTGTGAGATTTACTATTTCCACTCCAATCTAAGCCAATTGAAGGGTGAGTGTTGAAAACTGAAGAGGAACATTTACTGTTCCCACTCTAATCTAAGCCAGTTAGAGGACATTTTGGAGACTAAATGGTGCCATTTGGTGTTCCCACTTCAATCTAACTCGTTTGAGGGAAATGTTGGCCACTAAAATGATTACATTTCCTATTTCCACTCCAAAGTAAAATGATTATTTGTAAGTGCTAAACGTTAACTATAACACATTATATTTTTAACACAGTAAAACAAATATAATAATGTTAGAGAATGAATGAGCAACGGCGGATCTGAGTAACCGCACCTCCCTGCTTTATTCCTTTTCTTGTTTAAGAAATTGTAATGGATAGTATGATTGGGTGTGCACATACAGCTCCTGCACCTGCCGTTGTTGGATGCCAGCTCCCAAGCAGAGAGAAAACTGTGAAAATAGTGGAGCGGTGCACTACCAAAGAGTTTTCTTCAATAAATCCAAATCTTCATTTTGTATAGTGGTTTATCAATCCTTTATTTTCAATATCAAAATGTGCAAATTCCAGCTAACGCGTTTCGCTCATACATAAAATGAACTTCTTCAGGGCAAATGGTGATGTGAAGAAGACGCAGGAACACAGAGGCAATGAAGAGCCCTTGATCTGAGATATTTCAAATTCCTGCTGTCGACGCACAAGTATTTAAATTTTAAAGGCTACCATGATAAGTGCCTGATTATTATCGTCCAGTCGGCACTGCCGACCGGACGATAATAACAGGACTGTGTCCCCAGAGATACAACCATCAGGCACTTATCATGGTAGCCTTTAAAATTTAAATACTTGTGCGTCGACAGCAGGAATTTGAAATATCTCAGATCAAGGGCTCTTCATTGCCTCTGTGTTCCTGCGTCTTCTTCACATCACCATTTGCCCTGAAGAAGTTCATTTTATGTATGAACGAAACGCGTTGGCTGGAATTTGCACATTTTGATATTGAAAATAAAGGATTGATAAACCACTATACAAAATGAACATTTGGATTTATTGAAGAAAACTCTTTGGTAGTGCACCGCTCCACTATTTTCACAAATATAATAATGTTAACTGAACAATTAAATATAATAAAAAATGTTTTATTAAAAATAAGATTAGAAATATTTTTTTAAACGTACAAATACAATAATACAGCATATAATTATAATTACATGATTACAAATATTGTTTATTTAATAAAATTATTAAGATATATGCATAATGAAATATTATTTTCCTATACTAATTTAAAATATAACATTACATTAAACCTATACATTATGGAGACTGAGCCTAGCCGGGCCCAATATGGCTGCTCTTTAGAGGGCTCTGCTGGCCGAACTCAATATCCTACATGAATCCTGCTGTCAGTTGCCCATCATCGTGCCTATTTGCTGCTGTGGCCTCCCTCATCAGGTGGTGCTGCTGCCGGTGCAGTTTTGTGGCCCCTGCTTGTGGCTTAGTGCGGTGGCATGGGACTCCAGGCCACGACCTACCTGCACTGGAGCCCGGTTCAGACCGCGCTGGCACCTCGGAGGCCTCTGCAGGCAGCCGCGAGTCATTCGCACCTACCACTCTTGAGATGTGAGGATGCAGTGATTGCTGCTCTGCTGTTTTCTTCCTTCAAAAGCACCACCTTACACACTCTTCTGCCCCAGGGCTGCACGGCATGTGGTGCAGTGAATTCTACTACAAAAAGGAATACAGTGGCAATTGCAACGAGTCATTAGTGATGACTGTGGTCCCTACATTCTCCTTGCAGGCACTCTACACAGACAACCCATTATACTGGCCACAGTTTACGGCCCCTACACCGATGACCCTGGGTTCTTCTCAGAGATTTGTCAGTTGATAACTAGTCTTGACCTGGGAGCAATACTTTGTGGAGGTGGCTTTAATGTCATATTGGAGGATTGGTGGGGCTGATTTGGGGTTTCCCGGCACCCCTACCCCAGTTCTGCATTGACACTTAACAAGATTATCCTTGACAACCATCTCTAAGACATCTGGAGACACTCACACACAGATAGCACAGAAGGTACATGTATTACAGCACATCATAATGCATGGTCCAGAATAGATTATTGGCTAGTCTCCTGAGACATCCAGACATGGGTTGCAAAAGCAATGCATTTGCCCCACACTCTCTCCTACCATGCCCCCATCCTGCTGGAGCTCCTCATTACCTAGACAGCCCTCCAAGCCGGACAGCCCTTGCTCCCGGGACAATTCAGGATGGGGCATTCCATGAGGTTGTCTGAAATGAAATAGTGGAGAAATTTGCTCATAATGAGGGTTCAGTGGATTCTCCGTCCACCCTCTGGGAAGCCCTAAAGGTGGTCGTCCACAACACGTGTATTATGAGGCAATAAAGGTGTATTAAAGGCCATAGCAGGGAGACTTGCGCAACTAGAACATGATATTCACGCCCTTGAGATAGAATATTTCGACTATGAAGACACGGTCAAATTGGCAGCTATCAGGAACAAACTTTCAGAATTCTCAGATGAAGTGTTCTGAGAAACTAACTTCTTGAACTGTGATGCACAGGGCTGCTGGTACGGGAAGGGCGACTACCCAGAAAAGACCCTAGCGATTATGCTCCACAAACCACGTGCATTTACTTACATGGTAGAGCAGTTGGATGACAACCTAGATCTCCAATCCACCCCCTTGGGCTTTTGAGACGATGACCTTCTTTTACACTAAACCTTATACCACCACTTCTGTCACAACAAGAGCAAACTGCTTTCATATCTCGATACTATCCAACTGTTATGACTAGTCCGGGCACACCGGGCCTACCTAGACTCCCTGTTCACAGTGGAAGAAATAGTACAGGTCATCCAATGCCTACGGGCGACAAAGTGCTGGGTCTGGAAGGCTTAACCACTGCCTTTTAGATATAATATGCATCCATTCTGGCACGGCACATGCTGTCCATGTTCAAAGAATCTCTTTATAAGGCTTCCCTTCCACCTTCCCTCAGAGAGGTGGTCAGTGTAACTCTTCTCAAGCTAGAGAAATTCACTTCCCATTGCAACTCTTACAGGCTGCTTTCTATGATCAATGTGGACAACAAGATTTTCGCAAAACTCTTGGAGAACCACCTCTTTCCACACTTGCACAAGCTAGTGAGACCACGTCAATCTGGGTTAATTCCCAGGTACTCCACATCACACAAGCTACACACCACTTTTGCAATTATGCATCACCTTCACCCCCAGGTGTCAGCAGTGGCCACTGCACTTGATGTCACGGAGGTGTTTGACTTGCTGGAGTGGTTTTACCTCTTCCCGCTTCTTGCACATTATTGACTCAGCTCTCGTTTTCTCCAACAGATATAACTCCTTTACCCTCTCCCCACTGACTGCAGACAACTTAATGGTGTGATATCTGACCTGTCCTCCGATCACTCATGGTACGTACCAAGGTTGTCCATTGTCTCCAATTTTGTTTGCCATGGTAATGGAGCCCCTGTCAGAAAGTCTTCGCCAACACCTTGCTTACAGAGGCCTTGGATTTACCACTAGGGGGCTGATAGTTTCCATGTATGAGGACGATGTCACCCTACACATCTGCAGGCCTCAGGAGAGCCTTGCTCTGGTGACCCAGGAGGTCATATGATTTGGAGGTTTTTCGAGCATATAGGTCAATTGGTCAAAGTCAATACTATTTTTATTAAGGATGGCACCCAACCCTTCACTATGGAATACCCGATCAAATGGCCATTCGATCCAGTACTATACTTGGGCATCTGGCTCAGTCGTGATCCAGATGAACTCTGGAAGGCCAATTATGGCCACGCTGTCATGACGCTACAAGACAGAGTACCAATATGGTCTCAGCTACCGCTGTTGCTCTCGGGTCGAATATCGAAAGCAAAAATTATTATTCTACTGAAGTTTCTATATCGTTTCCTTAATGTGTCTATTTCCCTTATTGCTACTTTCATGAGGCATCTAAGATCAAACCTCATAGCACTGGTTTGGGCTGACAAGCAACCCCGTGTTTTGTGGGAGCTTCTCACTTTGCCACTTGCTCAGGGTGGTCTTGGCACACCGGATATGTCACTCTATGCATTATGTGCTCAGGTGCAGTACAGACATTTTTGGCTTTACCTGATGCCATTCCAGCCTCACACTGCAATCGAAACCAATTGTGCAATGCCATGGATGCTGGCCACCGCTCTTTATCTACCATACAAGGCACTGAGGGCTGAGATAGACACTTTGGAGTGAGTGCGCTGGACATGGGATGGCCTGAGAAGATATGCAGGACTTCCCTGTCTTTAAGCTCCCTCCGTGCCCCTTGAGCGAAAGCCCCAGTTACCACCCCTGCAGGATTTCAGTTCTGGGGCACATGAACATGGGAGAGGCCTCATAACTTTCTCAGACCTTTATCTGGGAGAGGCTTTTATACCACTGTTTGAGGACACCGCACCCACTCTTCCTACTGCATTAGAAACATTCCTCTAGTATCAACTTTGTGGGCCCTGCCGTGCACTGCATGACACACTCCCACCTCCCCCCTACTCTCCAGGCTCTAGAACACATGATCACTAATCCATCAATGCGTAAACTAGTTACTCACCTATACTCCATCATTCAACACTCTGTGCCAATCACAACACCAACTGCGCGCATGGCTTGGGAGGCAGACACGGAGCACCCATCACATATACCCAGTGGTCCTATTGCTGCACTCAGATGGAGACTTTCTCACCCAACTTTAGGTTAAGATTGTTGCACTTTAAGTTCCTACATCACCTGTAATGAACTTTCATACAGTTTGCTAGAATGGGGTTGGTTGCTGACTTGCACTGCTTCAGGCACGCTTCCCCACCCCCTCCTTTATACACTTAGCCTGGCACTATTTAAAGGTTATATAATTTCGGGAGGAAGTGTTCTCCACCATTCATACCATCACTACCACACTTACCCCCCTGCAGCCCACTGGTAGGCCTACTGGGTTACGTCAAAGATGTTCCAACCTGTGACTGTTGGCTTTCCGCCTTGCTTCTTCTGGACAAGGAACAACAAGATGCCAATGCTGATATACAAATCACACTTTTTTATCCAGGCGCATTAACTTAAAACAATGTCGCCAAACACCTCTTTTTCCATATGATTTAATCAAAATGTATTCAAAAGATTCACATACAAAAATTAGAACCACACATTTTTTGCATTTTCAATATTTTCACCAGACTACCTTCTCCCAAAACCCTACCAAATTCAATAGATCCTAAAATAACAAAAAATCTCTTTCACCTCACACCAACTTCAAATTCTCAACCATTCTGCTCAGACAAACCTACTATCACTCAACTCACAATCCAACAGTCTACCAAGCAACCCAACATCCAATTATTCAGAGTTAAATCTAAACAAAAAACAAAATCGAAATAATAAATAAATAGGCCAAACAGAAATACATCTCAAAATTGAAAAATTTCCAAATTCTAAAACAGTAATTTGTGCACTTGGTTTGGCCACCACAAGGTCGACGCGTTTCGAACCCCCAGATTCCGGGGTTCTCCTCAGGACCAGAAAGCTAGAAAACAGAAAAACTAAATCTTAATTTTATGCCATAATGGCGTCTGTGCCCCCTTAGCCCTAGAAGCCCTCCTCTTCAGGAGTGAGCTTACCTTAGTTCCTGTGGCGAGATCAGCCGATCTCTGCTGCACTATGTACAACCAATTCATCCAACTATCCTATGGGTAAGAATGAAACTACTATCAACAAACGGGGTCCCAAAAATACATGAAATAATCCCAGTCAAAGAGTCAGAACTGAAAACGTGAGAGTCCCTTACATGTTTTGCGGCGGTCGGTCCCACGGCCGGAAGCCAATGTGTCTCAAGTGTGTAGGGGAGTAACAGGCAACAGTCCTAAAAACAAATCAGGGAGAGAGGAAGAGAACCTAATAAATTGAGAGGAAGAGGTATAACTATCAAATTTGCAAATAAAAAATGTGTGGTTCTAATTTTTATATGTGAATCTTTTGAATACATTTTGATTAAATCACACGGAAAAAGAGGTGTTTGGCGACATTGTTTTAAGTTAATGCGCCTGGATAAAAAAGTGTGATTTGTATATCAGCATTGAGATCTTGTTGTTCCTTGGTCAATTTCGGCTCAGCCTTGCTGATTGGAGCCTAAACCCTTTGTTGTTTCCTTGCTTCTCCTGATGGCAAAATGGAGAATAGCCATGAATTGGGGCCAGCGGTCTGCTCCCACAGTCAAAGCTTGGCTACGGGATGTTACATATTGCCAAGAGCAGCTCTCTCACTTCTGGGAACTGATGCCATTACGATCTCTTCCCAAGGACATGTGGGAACCTTTTCTGTCTTTCAATTGCAAAAGAGTCTCCCCTCCAGCCCCGCTAGTAGAAGTTCACTCCGAGATTATCCCTGAACACTCTGGGTCCTAAATGTTTTCTCAACTGGTCCAGGAGTGATATCATCATGGGTGGACAGTTGTGTCTTTTGCACACCTACCTGACATTCTGAACTCCTTTGTATTTCTGTAACATGTCGTAGTACGTGATTATATTCATGGCGGTTGTTATTCCTGTATTCCCTTTGTTTGGTCTGATGTAGGTGGGAATATCGAGTAGAACTGTTGTAACCTACTGCACTTTCGGGATATCATGCGACCCCCTCCCTCCTATTACCCTTCCCCACCTACTTCCTCGCTGTTACCGCTTCCCCTTCTCTTATGGAACTATTGTAGTTGTGTCACTGTTTTACTTTCGACTTACCTGCCAATAAATACAAATTAAAAAAAACAATACATTACACAAAAAATCTATATTTATTTTACTTTTCCTACAAAACACATAAAGACAATATTTCTCAAAAAAAACACATAGTTTACCTTTTCAAAACAAATATAAAAAAATTGCAAGTAAAATTTAAAAAATATTAAAAACGCTGTACATTGTTAATATAATATACAAATATATAATTCATCACAAACATACATATCTTCATGGATAATTATAACTTTAAGAATAAATAATGAAGTTAATCATTTTACATATTATAAATTATTGCATAATATAATAAAAAATTAACTATAAAACTAAATTTTAAATATGAAAATTCTACCAAAATCATTATATGAAAAATTAACTTAAAATTAAAAATGTTATTTCAAAATAATTATGTTTTAAAAAAGATATATTTGTAATGTTTTCTACTAAATTATGCATCAAATCAAAAAAATTATGTAATACATTTTTTTCAGTATGACATCATAATATTTAAAAATTATTTTCTCATATCAACTATAAATTTTAAATTATATATTTAATGGAACAAAATGTCAAATTTTAGCTGAATGTAGTGCTAGAGGCACTCTTGTGTTCTGACACCCTGTGATGACCTTTGACTACCATTATTTTAATTGACTTTGGTGTATTATTTTATCCTAGCCTGAATGTACAACGTCCTGTATATGCCTTGCTTCTCTTAAAGGTTTATTTCTTGTAATCTTGCAGTCTTTCAGTGGGATCTGTCACGGAGTAGAACAGCCTTGCCAAGAACAGAACGTGCGGGATGTGCATTCGAAAGCATGAGGGAGAGAGAGGTGTGGAATGTACTTTTTGGTCTCGAAGTGCAGTGTTGTGAGCAGTGGTGCACACATGTGCACTGTGTTGTATATTGAGAGATGAAGTATGTGATGCTATAAGCAGTGGTGCACAAGTGTGCACTGTGTTGTACATTGAGAGATGAAGTATGTGATGCTTTAAGCAGTGGTGCACAAATGTGCATTGTGTTGTACATTGGTAGTATTATGAAGTTCTTACTATTGGCTTTGACATGGCCTCATGTCATCCTGAATTCTGACTCTGACTGGCTTGAGCTTTATCTGCGTGCACAGCCACGCTTGCAAGTTGTTTGGGTTAATCACGTTCAAGGATTGTTTTTGTGAAAGATTGTTTAATGTACCCTGGAAGGCTTTTGTGAGCTTCGACAAGATAAAGGCTGGAAGATGCGAGACTGTAGAGGGAACGTGTGAACTCCTTCCTGCCATGGAATGCTTGCTTGGAAGCTGGCCAGTCCTGGTAAGATTCCTCTGGCGCGGGGGGAAGGTTTCTCGAACCTTCTAGTGTGAGTCTTTGAGACTATAAAGCTGGTGTTTGTTGACAGTTGAGTTTGGTGCTCACTTACAGAGTAGACGTACTGCTGTAAGACAAATGGAACTTGAGTCCCGGTCGAGAGTCCAAGCCAGCTGTGAACGGGCCCCCCAGCGAGAATTGGCAAGGATGTTGAGTGAACGATCAGGTGAGGTGATTTGTTTCTGACTAATGCTATTGTGATGCATAGTTTCAGTGGCTGTGGTCATTTGAGGTGTTTGAGCTTTGATTATTGCCATTGTGATGTTTGGCCAGTGGCTTTGGTCATTTGAGGTGTTTGAGTTTTGATTATTGCCATTGTGGTGTGTGGCTAGTGGCTTTGATCATTTGAGATGTTTTCTTTGTGATGTGTGACTGAGTGAGGTGCACATCCAAAGTAAGAATTTGATGTATCTAGTGTGTATATATCTTTCTGATTTCTTGCAGGACGTCCAGCATATTATATTTGCTTGAGTCTTATCTCATATTATTTGCTGCTTGTTTATTCATGGTATTATTCATGCATTTAACTGTTGCATTTACCAAGTGTGTTATTATTGCTTGAATATAATATATATATATATATCCATGTGTATTTGAATGTTGTGCATTTGGCATCTGGGAAAGCCTTTCTGTTAGAGAGCAGTGTGTAAAATAAAACCCCAAGCCTTATTCTAAAAAGAAAGTCTTTGCATTTTGTAAAATAAAACCCTTTTCTAAAGGTGTTTGTTTTGTGTAATGTCTCCTGCTTCTCCATGGGTTGAGCCACCGTGTGGGAGATTCTGTATTATCTGAAAGGCGAAGCAAGACACTGATGCACCAAGCTGTACATTAAACATAAATCTGTCCATACTTTTTCCTCCATAAGCCCAATATCCTGCTCCTCTAACAATACAAAAATTATAAAATTGCAAAACTCCCCCAAATAATATTCAGACAATTATTATAATATTTGCAAATTATATAAACTAATTAGAAAAGAAAAAAGAACAAAAAAGCTTACAAAATACTACAAAAAAATTATAAAACAAACACAAAAGCAATACTACATTCAGGTGCCGATTACGATGCGGCTGTAAAAGGCTCCAACCTTCGGTCAGAGCCTTTACGACCACATCGTAATGGGCCGATCGGTTTACTTTATGACCGCCTCATTACGATGGGGACGGTCGTAAACTAAACCTGTCGGCCATTCCGGCTGACTTCTGACGGGGTCAGAGAGCCTGTCAGCTAGTCGGAATTCGGCCTGTGATCTCAAGTGCGGCATTTCCACCCTTGAAATTACAATGTCAGGTTTTGGCAGCCTTTCTGTGCTGGCCTTTCCGACATGGAAAGGCTGTCAGAACTTGGCTTTGGGGGCCCACAGCAGGGCCCCTTAGGTGCACGGCCGCCGGTTTGAGGCCTATTGATCCCTGCACCCCTTGGCAGGCACCTTGAGGGATGAACTGCACCTCCCTTTTCTCAATGGGAGCTTGTGTTATGGTCGGTTTGTGGCCATAACATGAGCTCCCATTGAAAAAAGTGCAATGCGACCGAACAATGTTCGGTCGCATGACAATGGGCCTGTCAGACCACCGACCGGTTGCCAGTCGGTCCCAGGACGGAGTTGGTGTCAGGCGGAAGGAATTCAGCCTGACATTGAAATGAGGCCCTCAATGTTAATTTAAAAAAAATATATCTTTTTAACAATATTTAAAACAATTAAAACAATATTCTTACCTTCAATATTTCTGTCCATAATATTCTTGATATCACAATCTTCTTGACATGATAATTGCTTTTCACAATATTTTGTATTCAATATTTTGTCCAAACACCATCAATGTAGATGCTTTCAGTCACATCAGTGCAGTTATTTTTTTTTGCCCATTTTTTATTGATGTTGTACTTCTAATATTTTTTCATGCAAGTAGTGGTAACGTAATATTGTGGTATTGCATGCAGAGGCAGACTGCTGACACAGTTCTATTAAATACTGCAAATACTCCACAAGATTCCAGGATGATTTTCTCATGGCTGGAAAAGGAAATATGTTGGGCATTCAGTGATGTTTAGCTGGGCATCACATATCAACTACATTTCATGGCTGGTATGACAATTATAGTCATAGAAGACAACATTCTTTCTTTATGGCATTTTGATGGTCATGTTGTTCAACACACAGGTGAATGAGAGCCAAAACGACATTCTGATATGCCTTTGGTGTCAGCTAAGGTTCTGGGGTGGTACAGAGGCGAGTCACACAGGATCTGAAGGCATTTATGAGTTGCAATAGTTATCTGTAGATGGATGGTTTTGATAGAACAATGTTCTTGTTGATTATTCCTCTCTGGAGTGACTCAGTGGTGTGCAAATTAGGAGCAAATTTACAAAAAGTTCAAACTTTGCAGGACAGCAAGCAAAGTTACTACTATGTGTTGCATGAATAGTAGTAAGATGAGCACAACCATATCTACTAAGATTGGAAGCTCTTCAGCTGTTAGCACACTTGAGGCTGTTTAGTGCCAATGCAGGCACCCTTGCACCATGGGGTAAGGATGCCTGTGTTACAGGCAGAATTGTTAAAGTGCAAGAAGGGATCACGTCCTTCACAAAAACAATCCTAAGAGGCAATTTCCTCTTTCTATGTGTTGTGCAGAATGCCTCAGTCATAAAAAGAAGAAGCAATGAGGGAAAATAAACATATTTCTACTTGTTACATCACAGTCAGGTTAGCATACCAATGGCGCAATTCCAGGTTTACTGATTTCAGTAAATCTGGGTTTGCGTCAAATTCCATGGGTGGATGCATGCTCCACCCAGGGAAAGCCTACCACTGCTAAATGTAACACACCACAGCGCAAACTGCTCTATTGTGTTACATGCCCTCACATAGTCACGCAAGGTGGCACAGATTGCCCGACCCACGGACAGCACAAAGACTTAGTAAATCTGGGCCTTAGTGTGCACATCAGCTCACCTCATTTGACATGTTGTGCAACAGTTTTTCTCTACACTGTGAGGTTTGACAAGGTAAAGCAGGTTAAAGATGTCCTTATTTAGTGCCCACCTCCAAAGAAATGTCTTCAGTAAGTTTAGGCATAGAGTGCTCCACTTTATTTTAATATCTTTTTTCTGTCTGCTTCACGCCTTGTCCTGATGAGTTGCATTAGATTGTGTGCAAAATAAATTTGCGAGTCAAGGTGGCATAAGTCTTCTCTCAGGTTCTCATCATAAGCATTCTCTATGGTGTTTAATTTCACAGGAGCATTAGGGCAGGTGCTGGGGTTGTAGATGTCTAGTAATATGTGTGTGTGTGGCTTAATTGTCAATGGTTGTCATATGGGGTGTGCATGCATTTGGGGACCTATTCCTATCCTAATTTTTGAGTAACATTGTTGTTAGGAATGGTAAAAGAATAAGCAGCAGTTTGTCGGAAGTCTAACGTGACATTTGACCTCAAAGTCGGAAAACCAGCATAGCTATTTTGGGGGTGCTGCTGTAGCCCCTCGCACTCTGGTTAGGTACATAGGCGCAGGAACTAGGAGTACGAGGGGGGGCTACTGCAGCACCCCCAAAATAGCTATGCTGGTTTTCTGACTTTGAGGTCAAATGTCACGTTAGACTTCCGACAAACTGCTGCTTATTCTTTTAACATGGAAATAAGTGTGTACTTGTCTTTCTCTTACTGCAAAGAGAATCACGCTGTTGGCAACATGTGTATTATTTTGTTGACAACATGATTTATAAAACGAACTAAAGACAGGACAACCCATAATACGGAGGGCCTTATTTACAAGCCTCTTGCGCTGCCGGTGCGTCACTTTTAAAATGGGGAAAAAGTGACATACAGACAGCGCAAAGGGCTTGTAAATAAGCTGGTTGGGCTGTCCTGTCTTTAGTTCATTTTATAAATCGTGTTGTCAACAAAATAATACACATGTTGCCAACAGCGTGATTCTCTGAAAAATGAATGCACAGCTCGGTCTTCTGCTGGTGTGCATGCGCAATTCATGTAGATGATATGGTCTTAGGAAAGGAAAATCTATTGAGTTATGGATGACTCTACCAGTCAGTCAACAATGATTTTTAGCTATCTTCATTCCACATATAAGCAAGTCAGAGATTTTTACTTAGTAAATGAATTATATATTTTAACTCGTAGTCCATAGGTATATTGTAAACAAGATTCACACAAGAAACACTGTTGGGTTTGGATTCCAGCAATGGAATCAGAATGTCAAAAGGTAACGTTATTGTGGAAACTGACCAGCAGTTAAAACTGCATTTCTGCTCGTCGGTCGCTGTATTCCCGTCTAAATAAAATACTTGGCCACATACACACCTCGGAGTCTGCAGTGCGCTTTTTCATAGTGGCGACAAGAAGGACTACCCTCATTGACGGACAGACGACCGACCGAGGAACCAGCATGGAAATCGGCAGCGCACCCCCAGAGGCTGAGGGGCAGATTTACAAGCCCCTTGCGCCACCGATGCGCCACTTTTCGTGACGCATCAGTGTTTTTTTTCTATGCAAAATTTACAAGGTGACGCATCTATGGAGATGCATCACGTAAACGGAGATGCAACGGAATGGAGCTGCGTGAGATTTGTCTGCGTCACGTAAGTATTAAGATATGCAAGGTAGGAATTCCCACTCAAAAACCAACGCATTTCCGATGCAGGCATATTTACAACAATCCCCTGCAGTGACGCATCTATAAAATGCGGCACGCAAATTGGAAAATGCGCTCGCAAGCCTACGCCTCATAAACCCACGCACAGGAAATGACGCAAGTACCACATAAATTGAAAAAAAGTGCAGCAGAGCAGTTTTGCAGCAGAGCGGGCAACATGGACCTTCTAATCCTACAGCTGGGAGTTGCACCAAGAAGACGACAACCACCCCCACAACAAATCCCACAACCTCACCTTCCACCATTACCACAAAGGCAGCGCAGGAGAAGGGAGCGCATCTACCGTCAAAGGACCACCCTCATTGGACTCCGGGATGAACAAGTCATTAAAATGTATCGCCTTAGAAAGCGTCTATTGTGACCCTGCTGCCGCAGATCACACCACAGCTACAGACTCCAAATGAAAGGGTCAGCAACATCCCACCGCTGACCTCCGGATCTTTTCAAACAACAGCAGCACGAGTGGCAGGGGTCTCACAGGCATCTTTCTCCGCCTTCCTCCCTTCTGTCTTGGATGCCATCATTCAGCTCACACCACAGCACATCCATTTCCCAAACACACCCCAGCAGCAGGTGGACATTAAACAAGGCTTCTATGCCATTGCTGGCTTCCCAAATGTACTTGGTGCAATGGACTGCACGCATGTTCAGCTGGTACCACCTGCAGCAACTTCACACCTATACCGCAACCGAAAGCACACACACTCCATCAATGTCTAGGCCATTGTGGACCATCGGGGACTATACATCAATGTACTTGCCAAATATCCTGGGAGTGTGCATGATTCATATATATTCCGAAACAGCATCATCAATGACCGTTTCCAAAATGGACAATATGGCAATGGACTCCTTGTAGGTAAGCATAAATAAATTTGCATACAAATATACTCTGCAAAAATAGCTGGCCCTTTGCCACATTACATGCCCTTGTGTCCAAATGATGCAAGAAGTCAATGTGAAAATGCAAAACCACATATACACTATAACCACATAACATACTGTTGTAGGGATTCTGCACATACACAGAGCTATGCACAGGATAATAGGACCTCGGAATATATAGTGGTGAACCAACCATACACCTTAGTACCCACAATCCCAATCTGACTAGCTTTAGCGTCTCTTTATCAGCGATGCTACCGATGATTAGACAACCCAGAACACGGGTATCTCTCTCAGGACTCGCGGGAGCAAGAACACCCTTTCATAACTCACTCATACCTGTCCACAACGTGCGTAATAAGAGACACTGTATAGTTTAAAATGTTTATTTCAACTACCGTGCTCTAAGATACAGTACACGTGCCAGTACTATCAGCATAATGCATAAGGATAAAATAATCAGCATAGTTACAATTCCATAGAATACAAACGGGGAAAGCATTTCATAAAGCAGTGGATATAGGGCTAAATGACCATACCACCCTCCCTGTCCTATTAGCTAGTTTATTATAAAAACAGAAGACCTCTGGGCATTGTCAGGCGGACCCTCATACCTCAATATCTAGATGCAAGGTTTACATCATCAGACAAGCACAGCTCTTCTCTCTGGAAAGGTTTTTCTCCAAGTGCCTCTAACCGTGAAATCACAATATTAAAAGCACACAAATTTCTCCAGTGCAGCTGTACTTAGTGTTATGTCTAAGTGCGAGGGACTGGCCAGATCAGCAAGAACAAGGGACATTGTTTTTCGACCTTGTACATGTTGTGCAGACGTAACCCAAAGGGAACAGGAGAAAAGGTGAAAGGCAGAAATGCAGACAGTTCTAAAATAGCCGGGCAGAAGCAGAGGCTGGAAAAACAAAGGCACAAAGTAACGTGCGCAAAAAAGACACCATGGCAGTCAGGCCTAAGCCAACTTAGCAAGGCAGACCATGGGGCCACAAACCACATGACACCCTCCCCTGGTCAGTCCATTGGCGAAGACATAGGACGAAGACAGAGTTCAAATAGATGGAGCAGAACAGAAACGTCAGTTGCGGAATAGTCCCCAATGAAGGACAATGAATGGGAGAGAACATTTTTTTTGTGCAGAATAAAAAAAAATCCAGTGAGGTCGGTCGCTGAAAGCGGAGGCCCCCTTAATCCATCAGAGTGTAAGTGCAGAAAAACGCCACACTTTCCAAGAGGACATCGTTGGAATCATCAGAAAAAAGAGACGCCATCCAGTCCAATAAATCAAAACTGCAGTCATGTTCCTCGCAAGAGGGAGCAGTGAACAGCATTGCGGGACAACTTGCGTGATACTCAATATAACTCTGTTGTAGGAGATGCTGAGCAGCCGCACAGACATCCCATTGTTCCAAAATACCAAGTGCAGCCGCACGCGCCATGTAGCCAGCACCGGAACAGTCCCGCTCATGGGCCTTTAAGGGACCCACCAACTGGACAAAATCCGGGTGAGACAGGGACGTATTAGAGAGGCAATAATCCAAGGACCATGAGAAAGGACATCGGATGCAGGACATCACAGGTTGCACGCAAGTGAAATACGCAAAGCGAAAAGAAAGTCTGTAGGACACACTGAGTGTCGCCAAGGGCAGCATGCCGAAGCCGGTGAGGATGCGCTCACGGAGCATCCGGAGACGACCTGGGTCGAAGATGTCCCCAGGAAGTGCAGCCATTGTGTAGCAAACAGACCAAAAGCAATATACCAGCTGCTAAGGCGAGGATCAACGGAAAGCCGCCAAAGACGCTGGAAAAAATGAAATGAATAAAAGCCGGAATTACACCAAAGATCGTTTGAAAGGAGGTAACAAGGCCAGAGCCCACAACTTTAAAAAAGTGCACAAGACCTTCGGTGCGTGATGCATTAAAAACACGGTGAATCAGTTCACCGAAATGCTGTGGGAGGTTTGTGTTCAAAAGGGCCTGTATTTCACTGTGGGTACTCGCCACCTGGAGAATGAATGTCTCCCGGGCGGATATGAGCATAACCTCCTGGTTCAATAATAGCGCCTTTATTCTGCTCAATTTATTGAAATCCGCCTTCAAAGTAGGAATGGAAGGCCAAATGGAACTATCTATGATGTCGTGCGGGGGAGGAAAAATACATTTTTGCAGCAGACAACCCTGTGGGAAACTGTTACAATATAGGGGATGCCGGCCAGCATGCCACAGCAGTCCTGATTATTCAGAAGGAGATAGCTACCATTTGCATGCACAGTGAAAGTAGGAGAAATAGCAGGAGCAGGAATGCCCTTTAAGACACAAGCAAGATTCGGAGCCGAAACATTACAAGCTCCGTGCAATTTAATGTTTTTGCAAATAAAGGAATGACCCACAGTAGAATCGCATGACTCTCCTGTGAGAAAAACGTCCTTGCCGTCCCTAAGGCATCTATAAAGGAAAGGCAGGGACCAAAGTTCATGCAAGAAGGCACTGCCTAAAGGCTGAAAACGGCCAACAGGATAATGTTTCATGCAGGAACTGAACTCAAATAAAGAAAAAGGTAAAGCGATAACCCCGTGAACTAGCCACATTGCAGAATCCAATTCCGCCACAGAGAATGGTAAGGGCTCTATTTTTTCGATATGTAACAGAGTGTATGTTGCATCTTTCATGGACATGAACTGCTGTTTTTCAGTTAAATTAAACGGCAAGAATAAGGCAGAGGTGTTTAAAAAATGCCAAGGAACTTTACCCATCTTAAGTGTTTGCAAAGTCCATGCAAACTACATCACTGAACGCAATTGATTTTGACCATGATATAACACAGAAACATCATCTTGTACAATATCAACAACAGAGGAAACAATATTCTCTAATGTGTAAATGCGGGAAGACAGGGTATTAATACTATTGTCAACAACAGCAAGCACCTTTTCTAAATTTGCTTGATCAATCTCCCGAAGACGGGAGGCAGCTTCAATTTGTGAAAGCTTCCAGAGTTCATTATAAGTTTCATAAATGAATCTCTTAGGTCGAGGACCACGAGGCCCCAGAACAAAATCGGACAGATCAATGTTGCCTGATAGGAGGGATACATGTTGTTTCACAGAATCTAAGGAAGAGTGCTGCAACCACTGTTTACACAATTTGCCAACAGAATATGTCGTAACAGTACGAGAGTCAGAAAACCTTGGATCCGGGCTATCCTGTTTATACCCAGGAACCGAATCATGAAAACGCATTTGGCAGGCGTTTGATGCCGTTGGCCAGGCCAACCAGGGCGACTGAACAAACGTAGAGACATTAAACGAATTGTTCTGAAACAACGCTTGCAAATCGGCCAGGGAAACATTAAAATGCAAGCTGTCGTTGGGGGTGGAAGACAATGCGGGAATGGAGGGCGCATTCAATTGTTTAGAAGTAGCCAAACCCCAACAGATCGTTTGATAGATGGTATGATTTAAAAATGAAATTTGGGCCGGGATTAGGCAAGCACGGTGCAAGGCTTCCGTGCCTTGCACCTGCCATGATTTGGTGCCCCAGATAGATTTTAAGTCAATGGTGTCCTTCCAGTGATCATAACCACCCACCGCTAAGGCGTTCAAAAAGGAACCCGAATATAGCAATTTGGTGTGGGTCAACATAATCTTCTGTGCGGATGAAGTATTTAATTTAAAATAATAAGACCCAGGGTTTGATCTATCAAACTTACTTTTAAGTGTGGGGGAGCTACCTGGCAAAGGGGTCGGACAATGTTCCCATTGGGTGTAATTAAAGGGACCCCGCAGAGTACTTGGTTTATGGAGAAAGTGGTTGCCCCAATGCTGGTAACAATATAAATCGGCATAAGTTGCAGAATTCATGTATAAATCTTCAGCATTAAAAGCAGCATAATATTTCAAATCAGTAAATAACGATTCAACGGCATGCACATCCCAATCGTCACAATGCATATTACTTTTAACGACATCACCCATTGAAACACGAAGGACATTTGGTACATTAATAATTTCGGTGGGTCCATGAATTTGGAAGTTTACCGCATCCCATACGATGCCATCAGCGACTGGGAAAGCTGAAATGTTCACAAATGTGTGGTCACGCTTCATGATGTGAGAAGAATGCGGAGCCAAAGTTCCAGCGACACAGTTCACAGCAGAGCGTTCTGGTAGATAGTGACCATTGATGAGTAGAAAGAAAACGGTGACAAAGCCAATGGACATGAACAGAAAAATCAGGAATAGTACCAACCAGATGTATGTCCATGGTGGGATCAAAAAATTGTCTCTGAACCAGGAGATAAAAACACTGAATCTGGACGGGATAAGTGATGAGGTGGAAGCCGAATCAAAGGAATAACGGGTTGGGCTCAGTGGCGTTGTTGGTAGGTGAGCCACCGACTCGTTGGCAGGGTATGTATACTCGGTCTCCTCGTTGCAGGGGGTATCCGGGTAGTCGAGCAGGCGATCAGGCACATCTACCATCTCAATGGCAACATCAGCGATCATTCGGGCTGGAGGGCCACAAACATGTGTCCTAGAAATGGCTGGACAGGAGACTGCTGGTGTTACACTATTCAGGATCAGCCAGATGTTGTAGCTTGACATTTTCCACTGAGATGTATCTGTTCTCTTTGCGACCAGGAAGCGGTGGTAGGATGACAGTTCGAGTACCCTTCAAGCCAAGGACTGGAACCGGTGCACGATAAGAGGGGCCACATTCTTTTTTGTTCTCCACCTTCTCTCGGACCAGGTCTCCAACCTTCGGAAGCCAGCCGGCGACCGGAATCTGCAGCGCAGCGTCTGTGGCTGAAGGTAAATGTTCGTTTGCAAGTTTGTCACGGGCTTGTTGTAAGTCCTGCAACATAGTAGAATGGTTATCTACATCAAAGATTGCGGATTGCGCCGCCATGTCTAGACCATCAAGGTCGGGCACAAACATTTGAATGCCAAAGAGCATTTCGTATGGGGTGCGCCCACCCAGAGGTCTTCTAGGGAGATTATTAAGTGCACGTTGCACGCTATACAAGTGGGCCAGCCAGATCCTGCCAGTACCTAAGACTCTAGCTGTCAAGGATTGCTTTAAGTCATGGTTCATTCGTTCAACAATCAAATTGCCCTCAGGCCGATATGGAGACGGAAATTTCACCCGCACCCCCAGTGACCCCATTGCGTCCTTGTACGCCTTAGAGGCGAACGCTGGACCTTGGTCGGAATGGAAGGTGTCACAGGCAAAAATTCCCACAAAGACACGCAAATCCCTTATGACATTTCGAGCATCAGCACTCCGTTGTGGCCAAACCCAGATGAAACGTGTGCACGAGTCTACTGCAACTAAGATGTATTTGTATGCAGTGTCAGAAGAAAATGGACCGCAGTGATCCAGGTAAACACACGCAAAAGGTCTGTTTGAAATGCAGAGCGGTGTTTGCGGTGGTCGTGTAACTGTTGAAGGCTTAATTTGCTGACAAACGTCACAAGAAAGCACATAAGTACGGGTCTGTTTATATAAACCACGCCACCAGTAACGCTGCTGCAAGATGGACACCGTCGCAGACACGCCAGCATGGGCCGAAGCCAAGCCTTCGTGTGCGGCTGTAATCAAGGAAGGTCTGCGGTCCGCGTTGGGAATCAGCTGATCACCAATGTCTGGAATGTTTACGTAAGGAACCTGATCGGGACCTACTTGATAAGAGTATTTGGAAGGGAAACCCCGTGGGTAATTAGCACCTTCCTTTGTTGCAGCAACAGCTGCCAAAATATCATTATCTATTTTAGTCATGGATCTTGTAACTGCTGCGACTGAGTACGTGGCTACTGCTGATTTGGCAGCTTTGTCTGCCAAACCGTTACCGACAGCGTGTGCGCCCACACGCTGGTGGCCAAGGGTGTGAATCACCTGTGTGAGAGGCAAACGTTGTTTAAGATCTGCCACTCGAACCCAAAGCATCTTATGCTTAATTGTGCTGCCTTTTGCATCTCTATAGTCGTTCTGCGACCAAAAGAATAGATTCTCATTGAAAGACTGAACACAGTAGTAAGAATCGCATACAATAAGAGTCGTCACGTCTGGATTAGCGAACTCAAGTGCGAGCACCAAAGCACGCAGCTCGGCCAATTGTGCAGTACTGTCTCCTAGTGCCTGTGTGTGCACTACAGTCGATTTGAACTCTCCGTTCACCATAGTACCTGCAACAATAGCACTTGCTGCTGAATAAGCATGCTTGGAACCCGTGGCCGGTTGTGCCGAACCATCGGTATAGATAATACATTCGTACTCCTCAAGCGGTAGCAAAGACAGAGGAGGAGGATGAACAAATTCATACTGCAAAAACTCCTGTGTCTGAAGAGAGGAATCAAAGATAAAAGTGACGTCCGGAGACGTCAGAGATGTAGCCCGTTGTATCCAACGGGGGTGCAAAGCCTTTGAGTTCGGAACACTTGCTTTTGTCACTGCCTCAAGGGCAGGATATGGTGTTACCACCAAAATGCGTTTTCCCTGTGCCAGTGCGCGTTCCTTTAGAATCGCCATTTGCACTGCAGTCAAAACTTTCTCCACAGAGGAAAAGCGCATTTCTGCTGAAGTGTAAAGATGTGACTTGTATGCAATCGGTACTGTGTCACCTTCGTTAAAGGTTAAGTATGTGAAACCCACTGCCCCTGGAACGATTCTAATCACCAGGTTAGTGTGGTTATCACGAGTCAACAAGAATTTCGATTCAAGTAGATCTGACTGCAAAGAGTGCAGTATAGAGGAATGCTCGGGAAGCCAGCATGACTTCGAAAAGTTAGGTTGTATCAAGGCATAAAGAGGCTTGATACGCTGGGCATATTCGGATATGTAAGTACGCCCGAAGTTTAGAAAACCCAGCAAAGACTGAAGCTTCTTCAGAGTAGTTGGAGGGCACAAAAGTGCGCATTTCTCCAAGAAATGGGGGGCTAAGCCCTTACCTTCATTGTTGAGCTCATAGCCCAAAAACAAAACGGTAAATTCAGCAATGTGAGATTTGGCAAAATTAAATTTGTATCCTAAGACCGCAAATTCAAGAATAATGCGGTCCACTCGAGAAAGATGCGGCCATAACTCGTCGTCTGTCAGATAAATATCGTCGACGTACGAACACGCATCTGGGTCTATGCTGTCCAACAAAGAGACAACATGGGCGGCGAAGACACCCAGACTGTTCTTGTAGCCCATGGGTAAACGCCGGAATTTGAATTGTTTACCACCGGAAGTGAACGCGCTCCATTGGCCGCACTCCGTGGACAAGTTGTGCGTGTAAAATCCATTGGATAGGTCAAGTGTCGTTTTATATTTTTTAGGAACAAGACTGTCTACAAGCGCAGAACTGTGTGTATTTTGTACCGCAAAGGTCCGACAATGAGAGTTCAAATGTCAGTAATCCAAAACTAGGCGGTACGATCCATCGGGTTTAGAAACCACGAAAAGGGGATTATTCATTGGTGATACGCATGTTTCAATTACTCCTTGATATTCTAACTGTGTCAGAATTTCGGAAACGGGACCTTTAGCTTCCGGCTTGATGGGATCTTGGGGTTGTGGCTGTGGCAGCGACCGCTAAGGAATATCATGGGGTGGAGAGTCTTCATCCCAGCCCACGTGGTTGCGGTATAATGCTGGAGCCAGGGACACAGCCCATTCAGCTGCGAGAGCCTCCGCTTTGTCCTTGGGGACATGACGAGAAAAGCTCGGAAGGATTACCTCCTCCCCTCTACGCGCAGCAAGTACGAACGGGGGTGGCCAATCCGCCTCTGCTAACAGAATATCGTAAGAAGAGGTCAGATTCTCCCAAAAACTCCCTTTAATAACACGCTGTATGTCACCTTCAATTTGAAGGACAATATTATATAGTCTGTCAGGGGGTGCCACTCTGGTGTCTGCTGTCTCAACAGTAATGAATGTATCAGTTGCTGTCGCCTCCACATGAGGACGTAGTGCCTCCCGCACTATGGTAACTTCCGCGGCGCTGTCTAGGAGCGTCACTGCCCACGTCCAATTCAGGAGTCTCGTTCTCACCGTTTGTGGCATACCTCGCTGTTACAGCTGCAACTTTCTTCTTCTGAAACTGTGGGCGAGAACGTGGAAATTCGTCTGGTTTCCCTAGAACTTGTTGTCGAGGTTGGTCTCGTCCCTGTCGAGCCTCACGACCCCTGCCTCTATCCTGGCGAGCTCCTCCACCAGCCTGTGAAGTTGTTGGTGCCTGTGAAGAACGAGGAGAACGCGAATCAGGGACTTGAAATCTCTCTGGAGATTTAATTCTTGCCCTATCGCGCAAATCATAAGTGCGTTCAGAAGAAACGGAAACCGGGGATGCGCCTCGCGACCCTGGCTTCTTCTGTTGCTTACCCTGTTTTTTCAACCTCCAGCTCTTGTTAGTAAAGAACGGTTTCTCATCTTTCTCAGATTGAGTTTTCAGTTATGGTTGCGATTGTGTTTGCGTTTTAGCAAAAGGCTTAACTCCCAGGCTATTGCGACCAATGGTTTTGTAAGCCTGTGCAATAATTTTCGGTAATTCGCGCGGCTTGTCCGGTTCTGGGATCAAAGCCAAAGCATTAGCTACTTGAAAGTTCACTGCATCGCCCTTGACATTCGCAAGGGTCAAATCAGCTACTACATCGAACACTCCCACCAGTCTCATCCCTAATTCCACAGCCGCTTCAGGGCCAAGCTCATCCTGCACTCGTTTAATTACAGAGGGGAGAACTGTCATGGAAGGAGTGCCGAAACACTTCGCATATACTGCTGCGAATACCTTACCCCAGTTGTTGCATTCTGACAACTCGGGGATCAAGTCTTGTGGCAAACTAATCGTCAAAATCCTGTGTTTTTCCACAGGAGAAGTATTTGGAAAAACCGCCTCCAGCTGGTCACATTTTTCTGCAAGCAAATAAGGCAAATCGTCCTTATTTTGTGGTAGTTTGCCCATCACCGAATTAACCATGACGGGACTTATGGTTACACCGCCCGGTCCAGCTGGATGCACCGCAACTCCAGGCGTGGCTCCCTGGATATTGCCTGTAACATACTGTACTAAAGCTCTGTGCACACGTATCAAAGACGTATGCAATTCACGCAGTTCAGCAACTGCTAGCGTCATATAACGCAGATGTGGGGTATACCCGGCCAAAACTGGCCAAGTGGCCCCTTCAATCGATAAGGGGCCTAAACGAATTGGGGTAACCGGTTGGGGTAGGGCGCCATTAAACCAAACACGGTGTTGCCACGCCGTGAGCGGTACTTCAAGATTTCGATAAGGCCTATAAATTATAGGAAGAGCGGTGGCTGTATATTCATGGAACACATTATCAGTCCCATCCACCGCCGGGAAGGTGACCCAAGAGTAAAACACCTCAAAGTGGTAAGCAGGATCCGCTTGTACCACAAAGATCAGATCGACACCCGCGTCAGGCACTGAAAACACTGTCAAGTGAGCCCGGAGCGCTGCGCGGCTATGTGCCACAATTTGGACAGCCATTGAAGGCTAAACATTTTCGACAACCTAGTATGAGGCAGCACAATATGGGGTTTTATTTAAACACCTTTTAACAACTCCAAGCTTGAAAGAACCTATAAAAACGTCAATATAGGAGGTAGCACCCTCACACACGCTTCCGGAAGCGTCTGTGAAGGGGGTTGTGGACAAGCACAAGTACTACTCAAGCGTCTCGCAGATAAGCAGCCCACTTCGTTGGTAGGGATTCTGCACATACACAGAGCTATGCACAGGATAATAGGACCTCGGAGTATAGTGGTGAACCAACCATACACCTTAGTACCCACAATCCCAATCCGACTAGCTTTAGCGCCTCATTAGCAGCGATGCTACCGATGATTAGACAACCCAGAACACGGTATCTCTCTCAGGAGCAAGAACACCCTTTCATAACTCACTCATACCTGTCCACAACGTACGTAATAAGAGACACAGTATAGTTTAAAATGTTTATTTCAACTATCGTGCTCTAAGATACAGTACACGTGCCAGTACTATCAGCATAATGCATAAGGATAAAATAATAAGCATGGTTACAATTCCATAGAATACAAACGGGGAAAGCATTTCATAAAGCAGTGGATATAGGGCTAAATGACCATACCACACTCCCCGTGTTATTAGCTAGTTTATTATAAAAACAGAAGACCTCTGGGCATTGTCAGGCGGACCCTCATACCTCAATATCTAGATGCAAGGTTTACATCATCAGACAAGCACAGCTCTTCTCCCTGGAAAGGTTTTTCTCCAAGTGTCTCTAACAGTGAAATCACAATATTAAAAAGCACACAAATTTCTCCAGTGCAGCTGTACGTAGTGTTATGTCTAGGTGCAAGGGACTGGCCAGATCAGCAAGAACAAGGGACGTTGTTTTTCGACCTTGTACATGTTGTGCAGACGCAACCCACAGGGAACAGGAGAAAAGGTGAAAGGCAGAAACTTAGACAGTTCTAAAATAGCCGGGCATAAGCAGAGGCTGGAAAAACAAAGTCACAAAGTAACGTGCGCAAAAAAGGCATCATGGTAGTCAGGCCTAAGCCAACTTAGCAAGGCAGACCATGAGGCCACAAACCACATGACAATACAGTCCAAAGCTGCATACATACATAGCAGCATAACCTAAAGTTCAAAGGGACACCAGATAGGAATGCATGCAAATATCCTACATAAAGTTGTGTAGATCAATAAGTCACACTGTCGACATATGCACACATGGCATCTAACACAAATTAAATATTGAACGGTGCAATGCATTGTAAGGAATGCATGGAAATAGCAACCCATCCAAATAGAATGTGCATGTGTATTTATGTGTATATAAGTGTCCATATCAATTACACACATGATTCATGTATTGGTGCACCATGTGACAAAGGTACCTGTTCAGGGGCATGTCAACCAAATGAGTGAAAATGCAGGGCCAAAGACATCAAACCATAACGTCAACAAAATGTGTAGGACCACTATACCAAGCAACTGACTCTCTTTTGCACAGAAAAAACTTTTGTCGTACTCACATATTGAAATGTGCCCTGATGTGCAATGCACAATGTTGGAAAGTGTGCATCCAACCAAAACATTACACATGTATCACTCACACATTGCAACACCACACACCTTTCAGTCAAATAAAACATGCACTGTAAAGCACCATCCCTTGTCATGCACAGCAATTGATAGACAGCAAGTGTAGTGACAGGTGTCATAAACAATGGGAAACGCAGGGGCAGATTCAAGAGGAAGTGCCGCAGCGCGGACTTGCAAGCCCTCTGGCTGTGCCACGCTGTGGCACTCCCAAACCACAGGAATGCAACATATGTACAATAACATGTTGCATTCCTGTGCTGTCCCCTGCGCTGTTGCACAAACAGCTGCCATGTGCCGGCGCAGGCACCCTTGACCATCGTGCGTCATGCGGAGATGTGTTTGAGCAGAAAGGGGCTATTTCCTGCACAAACACTGTCACTACAGGCATGTTCCACTTTCAATGAGTGCTGTAGAATGCAACACACATTGAAAGAGAAAAGAAACAAGGAGAAATGTAAACATTTATCCTTGTAGCGCCTTGGTACGCCACCCCTAGGGTGGCGTAGCATACTGACGCATATCCAGATTTACTAATCCTCTTAAATCTGGAAATGTTTCTTGTTCCATGGGAGTTGCGTGAGAAAACCCACAGCAACACCCATGTAAGCAACTTTAATGGAAAGTGCTGCGTGTGAAGGGGCCGTATTAACAAGGACAGGAAAAGCCACGCAGGGTGGCTTTTCCTGCCCCTGTAAATATGGGACAGTGTAATGCGCTGCCAGTGCGTCACAAAAAGTGACGTAATGTCAGCGCAAGGGGCATGAAAATCTGACCACCAACTTTAAACACAACATGTAATTGGCACCTACGTAATTCACTATTACAATCTTCACAAACATGACGTCCAACACGTGCCATGTATACTGATGTCACCCAAAAGTAACACATTTTACTTACTTTACACTTACAGATGATCAAGGATATGGCCTACAGAAGTGGTTGATGACACCATTTGGAAATCCACAGACTGATCCGCAAAAGGCATACAACCATGCCCATTGCAGAACTAGAAACATCATAGAAAGAAGCTTCGAATGCTCAAGTCCAGGTTCCGTTGCCTGGATTTATCAGGCGGAAGGCTACTCTATTCTGCAGAAACTGTGCACAAGATGATAATGACATGTGCAATACTCCATGACATATGTGTCAAAACAAATGTGCCCTGGGATGAAGAGGAACAGCCCCCTGAACAAATGGATGATGGTGATGATGAACCTGAAGCAGAAGGAGGAGGCATACTCCACACTGCAGCAGGGATAAGACGTCGCACACACATTGTCACACAATGCTTCACATGATGTAGCAAATCTACTTTTGTAACAATTTGCACCAATATCACAATAAAAAATTAAGTAGGAGTATCAAGTTTGTGTCCATTTGCTTCACAGGTCATATGATACAAATATATATGTGCAGATTAACATGAAACTGCCGCTGCATGCCAGTGCAAGCACTTTGACTGTGACAAGCTGTGGCACGTTTGGAGCACAAGAATGCTACATTATCACAATGATATGTTGCATGTTGCGTAATACCCTGCAATTGTGCACAAACAGCTGACATGCGGTGGTTCAGGCACCCTTGCACCATGATCTAAGGATGTCTGTGTGGCGTGGATGACATGCATAGCTGCAGAAAGTGGCACCTCCCATCACTCACTAAAACACAGGGCTAAATTCAAAAGCCCCTTGTGCTGCTGATGTGTCACGTTTTGACATGTGAAAAGTGGTGCACCAGTGCCGCAAGGGGCCTGAAAAGAAGCCACATGGTTCCTTGCTGTGACATGGTAACAAATGTACTGCAGGTAGTGCCAAAGATGCTTGATGCAATGTTATCCACCTGCTGTGCAAGTCCAACTTAAAAGTACCGCAAACAAACTAATCAATTTTCCCAATAATATGTACACCTATCCCATGATGTATGTGAATGTTGGTGACAGAAAACAACACAACTCTTCATTAAATCATGCAACATGTTGAGAAGGAATCCACACATGTACTTTACGTGACACATCTCTTGCACAACACCACATATATCCATCAATTCACTAACACTTCTGGGTTGAGTCACTCAGACCACTGAAATGTGTTGCATCCGAACGTAAAGTGTCACAAAGTCACAAGCGTAAAGCATCTTCAAATCTGGCTTGGCTCACTCAGACCCCCTGAAACGTGTCGCATCCGACCGTAAAGGGTCGCAAAGTCACAAGCTTAAAGCATCTTCAAATCTGCCTTGACTCACTCAGACCCCCTGAAACGTGTCGCATCCGACCGTAAAGTGTTGCAAAGTCACAAGCGTAAAGCATCTTCAAATCTGCCTTGACTCACTCAGACCCCCAGAAACCTGTTGCATCCGACCGTAAAGTGTCGCAAAGTCACAAGCATAAAGCATCCTCAAATCTGCCTTGACTCACTCAGACACCCTGTAACGTGTCACATCCGACCGTAAAGTGTCGCAAAGTCACAAGTGTAAAGCATATTCAATTCTGCCTTGACTCACTCAGACCCCTTGAAACGTGTCGCATCCGACCGTAAAGTGTCGCAAATAATCAAAAACGGGTGGCATCTGAACAAAAGCGACGCAAAGTTAAAACCGTCACGCTTTGTATTGACATATGCATGTTAACGAACGCATGAGGCCAAACGCAACTAACAGGAAACACACGCAAAACAGAGAAATGTCACGCATGCAGATGTGAAATGAAATGGCAATTGAGTCAAAAACACGACACATCGTCTGAAATATGACGCAAAGCGTCAAAACGTGTCGCATCTAAGCAGGAAATGATGCAATGATTCTAGAATGTTGTAAACCAGGAAGTACACAGTTACTTTCACTTTCTCTTATTATCGCTAGGAGTGTGCTTGGTGGAGGAGGCTGGTGTGGAGTGCTGAGATTGTGATTGGATTTTGGAGTGTGTTTTGTCAAGCCTGTGTGTAGTTTTAACATTTGTTGGTCTGTCTTTTGTCACTTGTAAGTCTTGTGTGTGGTCTAAATAGTTGTATTTTGGGGTGTGTGTGTTTAACAGGGGTAGTTAGGTGTAGGATTTTTATACGAATGGGGTAAATTCATTTTTCTGTATTTTATTTTTCTATAAGTTTCCTTTCTAACTATTTTTAAGTTTCATTTACACTAACTACTCATAAGTGAGCATGTCCGGCAGGTCCAAGAACCTGTCTAACAGGCAGTTTGGTGGCCTCATTTGGCTAATTTATCATTTCCTCCCAAGAATGATCAGCACGGGGGGCCGGGTGGGCAAGGGCTACCCAGCACCTGAACGCAAGCAGAGGTGGGGCAGGGTCCAGCACCACCTTGCAAGGATTTTGACGTGCAACGCACACCCCACCAAATCAAACACCGCTGGCAGGATGTGAACAACCGAGAGGGAGACTTGCTGGACCATCTTGGCCTGAAGGTCGGTGGGTCAAGTAAATATATAATATGAGTCATATTGGTTTTGTAAGAGGTGCACAGCAATGCCATACATTGCACTGTCCATATTTTCAGATCGATTCAGTGGTGTTGCAATGGTGTCGGAGAAAATACATCTGACCTCAAGGAACTAATTGCATGTTGTGTGGTCACAGACACATATGTTGTAACCAATTTATCTGATGTTGACTTTTCAATGGTATATTTGCACACACACAAGCACCAGTGCCAAAGGTGGAAATATTTCTGTGATGCTATAAACTATGGGGCAGATCTACAAGAAACTAAAGCAGCGCGGTGCAGCAAGTCATTTTTCAGGGCCAAGCAGCGTTAGTTTCCAAGTGCAGGGATGCAACATATTTACAACAATATGTCGCATCTCTGTGCTTCCCCCTGCGCTGGCACATAAACTGCTGCCATGTGCCGGCGCAGGCAAACTTGTACCAAGGTGCAAGGCTGCCTGCGTCGTGGGCGATTGTTTGTGTGCAGGAAGGGGCACCTTCCTGCACAAAAAAGAAACAATTGAGGTGATTTCCTCTTCCAATGTGTGCTGTAGAATGCAGCACGCATTGAGAGATGAAAAAACAAGGAGAAATGAATACATTTCTCCTTGTTGCACCCCGCTACGCCACCCCTAGGGTGGCGTTGAATTCTGACGCATTTCCAGATTTACGCTTTATTGTAAGTCTGGCAATGCATCAGTGGATATGGGTGTTGTGTGGAAACACCCACAGCAACACCCATGGAACATTCCTTCCACGCAAACTACTACGTGTAAAGGTGGCATATTCACAAGGGCATGGAGAGTCACGCAGGGTGGATTTTCATGTCCTTGTAAATATTGAGCAGGATAAGGCACCACCAGTACGTCAACAAAAGTGAAGTACTGGTGGCCCAGGGGGCTTGGAAAATGGCCCAGTTGTATTCAAGTGCTCATAAAGTTACACAGTGTGGTGCAGACAAAGGGCTTGTGGTGCCTCACTGCGGCACTCTCATGGAAATCTGGCCCTATCCTGTGTAAATCTCATGATATACATAAGTCCAGATGTCTATGTAAGTATGAGGCATCAATCAACCAACCAACCAATCATTGACATTATAAGTGCGCTACTCACATGTGAGGGTATGAATGCATGGGGGGAGCATCTGCGTGCAGTTGAAGAGTCAAGTCTTTACAGTTGCAATGAAGATGTGCAGGGTGGGGTTTGCGCAGGCTTTTGATTGTTAGATCATTGAATGTGGGTCTGAGTTATGCGCACTTCCACTTAACGTGGAAAATGCCACTTTTGACAGTGGTGTTGATCGTAATCTTTTAATGCTGGAGTGATGGCTGCAGCAGCTTTGTGGAAGAGGGGTGGGACAGGGGTCCGTTTGTGATCATGAGTGGATGTCTCTCATGGTGGATGCGTTGTCTTGGGTGCTGATTGTTGTCAGGGATGAGATGGAGGGGTAGCTGGTGTTGCTTGAAGATTGTGTGGTTTCAGAGACCTGTGTCTGGTCTTTGAACTTGTCTTAGAGGCACATGACATCCGTTTGAAAGTATGAGCAGAGCTGTTGTAGTGGTCCTGGGAGGGGGAGATGTCTGTATTATCCATGTGTGTTTTGCAAAAATAACTGATGATGCCGAATTGTACCTTTGCATTGCTGGAGTTTGTGAGGATCGAGTGTGGGATTAAGTTCCTTTTTGTAAGTGTGATGTGTGGGTGGAATTCAGATATGGTGTTCTTGTAGTTGGATCCGTCTTCAGGGGATTTGCTGTTACTCTGCTTCTCCACAAGGCGTCTGCATGTGCGTCACGATTGATGTGGGTTGGCCTTGAACCATGTTGGCTTCCTGTGCTGCTGTGTGTTGGTTTGACATACTGGTGCAAGTTCATCTACACATTTTGAGATCCATCTGTGGGGTCCATTTTCTGCAAAGTTTGTGTTGTTCAAAGTGTTGGTGGCATTTTGGTTTGTGGCTGATTTAGGTTGCTCTATGTTCATCTTGTGTCTGCTCCTTTGTGGAGTGCATTTAGGTATTTTTGTTTGCAGATGCTTTGTTGACGTGGAGGTGTACGACATGCTGGTCAGTCCATGGGGGTTACGTAGGCTGGCTGTAGTAATGCAACATCTGGTGCAAGGGTGTTGATGATGATCCAGATCTCCATGGCTAGTCTGTGCAGGGAGGACACGTTGAGGAGGATGCATTTCAGGGATCACAAGTTGGTGCAGTTTGGTGTGTACGTAGTTTGTGTGTGTGCAGTCGGTGGTGAAGGTCTGGGGGCAGTGTAGTCAGGATTACTGTCCATGGTTGTTGCTCTATGTGTACAGGTTGCATTTGTGAATTTTTCACTGGTACAGTGCAAGGACATTTGCTGAGTCATAGCTGAGGGATTTGGGAGATCCATTACCTCTGGCGCTGGTTGTGTTTGGGTTGTTGACGGCTGCAGAGGGGTTTGGCTGTTGAGCAAATACTGTGAATGCCTGCTGTGTCGACATGCATCAAACACCATCAAATAGGGAAGGGGTTACGGATGCGCAGCTGGAAGTCTGGAATCGTCAGGGTGGAGGCACTGCGGGTGCATCAGCAGCAGGAACTGAGGGGGAAGCGGGCAGCCAAAAGAACAACAAGACATGTGCAATAAACAATGCAAAAGTCACAAGCAAGGTCCAATCAGTGTGCAATCAGGCAACAAGATAGAGTTTAACATGCTGCAAGCATGTTGAGAGTCAAAGAACTATTGTGAGTCATCACATCAAAAAACTGTGTACACATGTGCATGCACAAAACTATTTTTAGGACCAGACATCCTTACATCATTGTGCAATTGTGTCTGCGTAAGGGCATGTCTGATGAATCTGTCGAAGCACATGCAAACTCACAGGGATGCTACACATATTTGTTTCACACTCAGTGAACTGTGATGTGGAATTCATCCAGCATTTACAATGTCCAGGTGTAGGTGGCACAACATTGCTCTACTTAATGTGAAAGGAGTTACATGGTATGGTAATTACCTGCATGTGTCACGCTAACTTTTATTTTGCATAAAATGTACAAATGTCCGGAATTCCAACATGATTGTACATCTGTTCATGTTTCTTAGGTGGAGCACAGCCATATACACAGGGGGAGGTCGACACATTTGACGACCACAACGCTACCAGTGAGTATCATTCATCAATGATTGTGATGTTGGTGACGTGCAAGGATGGAAGCTTGACTCTGTATGTGGGCAACTATAGTATGATCACTACATCCAGCTGTAGTCTCAACTTGTTGAACACTATCAAAGTTCAAAGACCATGATGAAACACATTGTGAATATTGTACTGCGTGGAGACATGCCTGGACATATTAAAAGCCATGAAAGTGTCAGACAGGCCTTCCCTCAATCCACATGCAAAATGGAGTGCCCATTGCCACTTAGACTGGAGTAGCAGAAGCCAAGTAGAGACAGCAGCATCAGATGGATGATGTTTGGAGAGGAAGGCATGCTTACCACAGTCCTCACTACATGTGGGTAGTGGTGTTGTGCCCAATCGTTGAACAGGATGGTGTTCCTGGGTTGCAGTGTGGGTGCAAGGTCGGAGTCAGCTGGTCTAGGGAAGTACATGGGTTGCAATGCTTTTTCACATAGAGTCTATGTAATAACACAGAGAACAACCAAGCACAAACTGGCCATGCTCAGTGTCCATCATTGTCATATGTCTCTTCACGATTTTGAAATTTTAAGTGTGAACAAGTTTAGTTATCTGACTGTTATTTGTCATCCAAGCCTCAAATGTCTGATCTATCGTACTAGGAATACCTGATCAATGACGCACTTTCAAACAACATTCATAGGCCATACTCATTTGTATGCAAATGAGCTATAGGAATGGCAGTCTGCCTTATGTATTTGGATGGGGTAATCCTTGTGCTGTGTCAAGAACAATATTTAATTGTGTCATCACACAAGTGTGGCACATCTTGAACTCAAAAATTGCCTTCACAGTCCTGTCTCCGTAAGACTTAATTCACGATGCTCTAATGAATCCTTGGTCCATTATCATGAGAACTAAGTAGCTGTAATCAAACTGTAGCTATGTTTTGTGTGTAGTAGATTGAACAATGTACACAAAACCAAGAGTCAACGTTTTGAAGGTAGGTGCATGTATGCTTGATAAATAAGCCAAGGTGTAGTTCACCCTGCTAGTACTACATGGCATGCTGCATGTCAGTCAACATGAGTAGTGTCATCAATTCTGAGGTTCATTGTTGTTGAGACAGCAACCACATATGTTTCCAAAAATGGAATTTGCTTCTACAGTGCATTACTCTGTGGATGTGTGAAATGAACGGTCCAGCGGCATAGATGTCTAGAAAAGATGATCTTCATCCAGGACACACTGTGACACTGTCTGATCTCAACTGTTGTTGCAGATTAAGGATCACATGACTACATGATTTTTACATGGGGAGCCAGATAATGTCATTTTTTGTGGAAATGATCAAAGGTCATGATGTATGTTAACTGGTTTCTCATTTCTCTGGCTCTTCATAAATTGATTAGTTTTAAAGTGTGAAAATGATTTACGTAGAATAATTACATTCAGCAGACTGCACAGTATGTGATGAACCAACTGAGTGGTATTGTATTGGGTTGTGTAGGCCACACAGTGACCGGATGATTGGCCATAATGTTGGAATCATCGCACATGATAGCATGCATTTCCTCACTACATTTGTCAGTCATGTACAGATTGACTGACACATGTGTACTTCTTTTCATACAGATAACATGAGTGCGGAGGAGGAAAGGCTTTTGCGCATACGTAAGACCCGATACTCCAACATTTGTGAGGTAGCGAAGGGGTTTCGATGGACCTCTCACCTGTATGACAAGCAGAAGGCAGCAAATACATGGAATAGCAACGCCTCAGCCAATAATGGGAAGAATGGCAACCTTTCAGGCCAGCATCCTGGACCATCTAAAACCCCGACCCCAGCCCCAGGAGCTGTCAATTCATCCCCCTCTATGTCGGGACAGTGTTGCGGACATGGAATGTTAGGCCAGGATATGGATTTAAAAAAAAAAAATGGATGGACTTGAGAAACAGATGGCTGCAATGTCGGACAAAATGGAAAAAATGCAGCAGTGTGTGGACCATCTCATTAGCCTGATCTGATGGGCTGCTTGTTCATATTGTAATATATTGTGTCATGTTTTATAATTAGGAATCATTTTATTGTAGAGTTAGCATTGTTTATATAGGTACTCTTAGTTAGTTTAGTTAGGTATTTCATATTAATAACTTAATTTCTTTTTTTTATAGAGTATTTTTCTAATATTTAGGGGTGGGTGGGTCCTTTAGTGTGTGTTTACGTGTTTAAAAAAAAAGAAAAATACAAAGAAATGTATATGTGTTTTAATACATTTCTACTTTTTATGTATAGGATAAGTATGTGTATGTCTATTGTGCATTGACGTGATTCTTGTTTAGCTTAGGATGAGTTAAGTTAAGTTAGGTAGGTTAGGCATAGGTAGTATAGATAGGTTTTTAGATTTTAAATTAGTTTATAAGATATTTTAGTAAGAGTGTTTTAGATGATTGCTGATATACGTTTCATATTTTATTGTTATTAAAATAATGCAATTTAACAACCTTTGACAATATTCTTTGATGGTCAGCATTTAGAATTTTGTATGTGTGAGTAATTGGGCACATGGACTGTGAACACATATTACTGTTTGAGTGTATCATATTTGTTAATTCTAGCAGGTTGGTGCTCCATGTATAAATATTTGTACATGTTAATTTAACACCTGTGCTTCAACTTTTTGGGGTACACACTCTTGGGTCTTCACATACATATGGGTCTGATTCTAATCATGAGTCTTTGAACAACCTCTGCATGTGTATCTATCACAAATCTGTGTCATCTATGTATGATGTTGCTATATGTAAGTGAAATATGGGTTGTCTCTTACACAGATGTACAGAAGGTACACACCACACATTATCTCTCTCGGTGTTGTCATAGCTATTACATGTTAATGGACAAGTAGTCATTGTGTTACGAGTGGCTAATTCATACAACTGGACTACACAATGTCTGTATACAGGCAGAGTTGAGTGGCACGGCTGGTGTATGAAGTACCCTGGTCAAACTTTGACCACATCTTGTTTGCTGGTATGTATAATTTCATGGGCTGTACAAGTTCATTATTTTGACACTACATCAATAATGTTTAATGTGCAGATTTATAATCCCCTTGCGCTGCCAGTACGTCACTTTTTGTGACACACTGGCAGCACTTTTCTCTGCCCCATATTTACAAGGACGTGAATAGCCATCCTGCCTGGCATTTCATGTCCTTGTAACTACAGCCACTTGACACACAGCTTTATTTATGAAAGGGGCATTCCATGTGTGTTGCTGTGGATGTTCACACCTAACACCCGTGGAACCAGACACATTTCCAGCTTTACGTGGAATCGTAAACCTGGCAATGTGTCAGTATGCTATCCCCCACTAGGGGTGGCATAGAGAGGCGCAATGAGGAGCAAGCTTTTCATTTCTCCACGCTTTTTAAACTTTCAATGCGTGCTGCAGTCTACAGCACGCATTGAGTTTGGAAAAAGCCTGTTGTGACCGTTTTTGTGCAGGAAGGTGCCCCTTCATGCACAAGAAATAATCTCCCCATGAAGCAGGCATCCTTGCCCCATGGTGCAAGGGTGCATGCACAGGTGCACGGCAGCTGTTTCAGCGCCAGCTCAGGGGAGAGCACAGGAATGACACATTTCATTGGATATATGTGCCATTCCTGTGCTCAGAAAGTTACACAGTGTGGCACAGACAAAGGGCTTGTTGTGCTGCACTGCAGCACTTTTATGTAAGTTTGCCCCTTAAATCTCCATATGACAACATGTATTTTCACATTTGCATTGTCATACTGAACAGACATTGATCAAGTACTTACACACTCTTTCACATTTGTCCGAATTTTTCAACAAACATAATACCCAGTGATATTGTGGAATGGAACAGACATGAAACAAGGGCACATTGTTCTTGACACACAAGTAGTGAAGCAGCACTCATGTTGACGTTTGTGAGTGTTGAAACAAAGAGATTTTATTTGTATTTTGCTTCTGTGATGAATACATTGTTGTTGTCACAATGTATTCTACTTCAGTGAGTGAGAACAAAAAGATGTGTGGCACAGGTGTTACCATTTTTTAAATGATATTGTCTGTAGGACATTTTTCTCATCAAAGGCAAATTGTTTCTGTTGTTATTCGACACCTGTGACTTTGTGTCAATTTAGTGACCAGTCTTCCTCGTGAACTGTGTTGCTGACTCGTCCTCCTCCTCAGAGTTGTCAGATTGGGCCTTTGTTGGCTCTGTAGCTGCAGGGCGTGTTGTATCACTGCTACCACCAGCAGTGGCAGAGGAGGTGTGAGGGAACATGTATTCTGGTGACATGAAGTTTACCATTAGGGCATTCAACATTACTTGCTGATTTTTAACAACAGTCAGCAATTCCCCATGAAAGGCAGTCATAGTTGCCATGTAAATGTCTTGCTTTTGCTGCATGTATCTCATTGTGTCATCGATATTTTGAAGGTGTTGAGCAACATCCCTGGTGCCACTTTGTGGTGGCATTTGTACATGCCTCTGACTCATAATGTTGGATATGTTAGCCAGAGATTGTGCAAGTCCTGGTGTTTAGTTGTTGCTGGCTTGTTCTGTACCAATGTTCCCCAAATCAGGATTCAGGCTGCGGAGTATTGCTTGTAGGATGCCACCCACACACTCCACAGCCACATAAACCTCTCGGAGGAGTTCCCGTTGTAGAGCTACAGCGGTTCTTTGGTACTCTACCTGTGTGTTCTCCAAGTCCGGGCTTATATTTGTAGTGGCAGATTCTGTTGTTGTTGTGGGTTGGGTTTCAGCTGGAGCAGCTAACACACTGTTGTCACTCTCAGGAGGTGCTGTAGGTGACCGTATGGTGGTAATGAGGTACTCCAGTGTGTCACTGTCAATTGAGGGCAGGGTGTCGTCCATTTCCTCAACAAGATTGGTGTCATCCACCCGTTGTGATGTGGAAGGTGCATCCCCTGAAAAATAAGGTGGAAATGTGGTGGTTGTGTTTGCATGTTCAATTGTATTGAGGTTTAGTAAGAGGCATCACATGTGGGTTATCAAAGCTGATCCCTGTGTCACAGTCAAGCGATCTATGTCCTGATGCAGACTGATGGTCAAGACTCATACCCACTTGCATGGACATTGCACCACTTATTGTTACAGTAGTGGTGCTGGTCATTGGTATTTATTGTTTCGACCTGTGGACATACACTGCATTGGAAATGTTGCTCTTAGTGGTATATGCACTTTTCTGGCAACACTGCAATGGCAATTGTAAATTAGTGTGTGATATCAGTGTGGTGGCCTCCTTTCAAGCACAACATACTGCCAACCTAAAGATATGTTTCCATGCACATTTTGGAGACATTATGGCCCATATGTACAAGTACTCACTCAAACTACCACCAACACTAGTTAGCGGAAGTTTGCTGTGTGCCGGCCTATCGCCCAAAAAGATCGCACTGTTAGTGATGTTATTACAATACGTTGTGACATGGCGAGATTTGCACTTGGCTGCAATAATGACAGCCAGAAACACTGCTGTAAAAGCGTTAGTAATTCCGACGTTAGCAAGCAATGACTGACAAAATGCACATTAGCGGCAAAGGAAATAAAATTAGTCAGCCCTATTTTTTATGGCATCAACAGTGAAAACAAGCCTATGAGTCAACCTACAATGAGAACTAGGATACTAAAAATATTTATCATGCAGAATGGATTTGCCTGGCCCCAGTACATCACAGATCAACAACTCCCCCAAGCCCCCCAACAGCCATGATGACCATCCAGAGACCCAGGGGAAGAAGAAAATATGGGCTACAATACTGAGTACAAGCGCTTTGCTGAGCAATACCAGTGTGCATCACTTATCATTGGGCACTCCTGCTACACAATGGCATACAAACCCATGGAAGCACCAATGAGTACCCGGCTCAGGGTGGCATCGGTGGCCCACCATTTGTGAGCTGAACTGGGATGTGGAGGTGCAGTGTAGTTGCTGGTCTGTGGTGGTAGGCATTGAGGCATTGGTGATCACCCTTTCCTGGTGGTGTAGTCAGCCAGGTCGCATGGAGGCATGTTGCAGACTTGTGTGAGTAGACACCCTGGTCCCCCTTGTAGCTGTGAATGGTACATGTCCTCCTGAGTAACTACGTAGGGAGGTACACATTGCATTCCATGCCCCAACAGTACACTGGGCTGCACAAAGGATATTGCCAATGGTGGCCAATGCATATCTGCATCAGAGGCCAGAGGATGGGTCACTGGCCATACGCTGTGGAGTATGAGGACCCTGAGATGATGCAAACTTATGTTGCACAAGCACTGAAACTACACGCCTAAGGGATGCGAGTTGCATCACCTTCATCGTGTGGTTACCCAGCTGTCTTGGAAGTGAATGCTGTACCCAGGCTTGTGTAAGCCCACCTGGCTGAGGATCATGCTGGCTGAGTCACAGACTTTGAGAGAGTGTATCGGATAACACCACCGTGTCGATGTCCAAGTGAGTGGAAGGTGTGATGTGAAGCGGAGGATGCCCAGGGTATAGTGGGGCACATGGGTAGCACCTGTGGGTGAGGGACCCCCAGTAGCGGATAATCCACTATGGTGCTGGAGCATTGGGCCAATGATTTTGAGCAGTGCAAGACGGTGAAACAAATACCATGAAGGTCAGTTTTTGAGGTACTCATGCTATGTTTCTTTTCTGGGTGGGAGGGTGATTGGGGCTGCTCTACTCACAAGTAGGCCCAGGGCTCAGTGGTATGCCCACCAAAGTGCACAATGACTGTTTCTTTGGCCCTCTCAGTCTGCCCGGAACAGCCATGTGCACTTCCCTGTTTTCAATGCAGGCAGCATTACAGCGTGCATGGAGAACATGCCCACCCCTCAAGCCCCTGTCTGAACGCATTGTCCATGCGCGCATGAGCAATCACAACGCCACATTGCAGCCTTGTGATTGACTTAGGTGAGGTAGCCTGGCTGGCTACTTCCTGTTCCTTGAAGCAGATTCAGAGGAGCAGGAGCACAGAATACGCAGGACCAAGCCTTGTTGCAATTTTCCTTTTGTAATGTGATGCCAAACCCCGCTCACACACACACCCGCATCCATGCCCCCTCCAGTGTCTTTTCAGGCTTTTTCCACCTCCCAGCTGTCCAGTGCCCCCTACATCATTTCTCAATGCCAGATGCTGTGCAGCCATGTGCAGCAGGCAGACCAGTGGTATACCAAAGGAATATCTTTGGTTGCGAGGCATACCATTACATTGCATTCCAATACAATGCATACCAATAGGTCTCATATTGCAACAGTGGAGAAAGAGCTGGATAGGGCAGCATTGTAAATTACAGTTCCCACTACAGTGAGTGCGACCCTAAAAGGAACACTTGTAACACATAACAACCCCTGATCCCTCAGATTCATCTCAGACCCCCAAAACCACCTTAAATGTCACATTTGAGGCCAGAAGATACCCTAATTTCATTTTTTGCCCCCAAAAGACACCCTAATTTCATTTTTTACCCCAAAAGACACCCTATTTTCATTTTTTCACCCCAAAAGACACCCTAATTTCATTTTTTGCCCCAAAAGACACCCTAATTTCATTGTTTGCCCCCAAAAGACACCCTATTTTCATTTTTTGACCCCAAAAGAAATCCATTTTTGATTTTATCCAAACAAAAATGACACTATATTTCATTATTTAACCCACAAGATCCCCTAAATTTTATATTTGATCACAAAGAAACTCCCTTACATTTTTATCTGACACCAGAACGCATTACCTAATCTGGAAATGACGAATCTCCATTACTTGCATGACAATGCATTGATATGACATGCAATGTGAAGGCAACTGTGTGCCTGAAGTTACTTTGAATTGGCATTCCAATGTGATAGCTGTGTTGTAATGTACGTCTCCCATGACGAAGGCAAGCCATGGATAAGACCGTCTGCGTCCATTTGCCCCTGGACCAAACTCACCAGCAAGGACCATTCCTCTCGTACACTCATTCGCTGCTACACAAGCACCCTCCTCGCCATCTACCCTGGACACAACACTACCTACCATCTTGCAAGACTGTATGCTTATCTTGCACCCTGCGCCAGTCGAAACTCCAAACAAACGTTCTGCCACATCAACCCACCAGTGCCTAGTGCCACCCAGCCAATCAACACTCCACACAACCAGCTCAACTGTATCCTCCACAACGTGCAGTCCCTACACATACACACTACAGAAATGTGGCACCTCCTTGCTGAAACCTCTTCAGATGTCACCTACTTCACAAAAACATGTACCAACCTCTGTTCTGGACCAGAAATCATCATCGCCATCAGTGACAGCTACTTAATTACCCGCAAGGCCCACCATGTCCATCGAGGAGGAGGCATTGCCATCTCCTACAAGAAAGAAAAACACTCCAACTAAACACGCACTCTAATGACCCAGCAGTGACCATGGTACTACACAACTTAAGAACCCGGACCAAGCACAACAACATCCACTTTGGCACCTTCATTTACAGGCCCCCCGGTCCATGGACACCCATTCACCAATGCCATTGTAGACATCATTGCACACCAGGCTCTCCCATCCACCAACGACATTCCTACTTTGAGAACTCTAGTTCCACCTGGACAACCCCAGTGACCAGAACACCACCGCCTCCTGGGTGAACTTGCTGACATCAAACTGAAGCAGCTATTCGCCACACCAAGCCACATTGCAGGAGACACAGTCAAGCACATCTCCTCCACCAGTAGACATATTCAACTACAGCCAAACCACCAGATTCACCTGGACCAACCATCATTGTAAATGTCACATATTCACCATGCCCACAAGACACCATCACCATCATTGATCCACATCACAAATGGATCCAGGCCATCTAATCAGTTATCATTGAGTCCATTGGCCCCACCACTCCGCCATCGCTTACATACAATGACTCCGCTGCACACGTCCTCCAACCATTGATCTCAAACTGCCCCAACACACTGGCACACCTCAAGAAAGACCAGGCAAGATGTAGCACCACGTTGCACCGTATTACCTAAGTTACGCATGTAGGCATAGGCGTGCCCTTGTGAACGTCATTTATGTAGACCTTGCGCCAACGGGTCTTCACTTTGGACAATCACAAAAGTGAGGTACCAGCGGTGCAAGCCCCTTCATAAATGAGGTCCAGTATATCTGCTCCATCATAGATGCAAATGGCAGTGCTGTTTTGACATTTTCAATATGTGATTGTCATATGTGATTAACTTACATTGCAAATAGTTGTGATTGTGGGCAAGTATAAGGACAACAAGATGCACACATCAGACTGTGGCACAGGGACATTTCTAGCTGCAATCACCACCATGACCCATTACTGACATCTGTGCACTTATTGTGACTTACCTGTTGTCTGCTCTTCAGTTTCTCGGGCTGCACTGACCTGTCCGGATATTCCAGTTACGAATTCCTCTGGGATGACAGCTGCCACCCGCTCCTCCAGGTCATCCAGTACCTCCTGGTCTGCTGGGCTGCCTCCTCCAGATTGTGAGGCTGCCTTAGGGTGTGCCGCAAGCTTTTCTTTTGTCCTGCGCTTACAGTCATGCCACCTTTTTTTGCAGTCCATGACAGTCCTCTTGGACTGGCCTACGCTGTTGATCTTTTGTAGGATTCTCTGCCATATCACCTCTATTTTAGCGATAGGCAACTTGGAACTTACAAAGAGCTGGTGCTGGTAGTTGGTGACCTCCGTCACCAGTATCTCATTTTCCTCACGACTGAAATTGGACTTCTGTTTCCTTTATGCCCCAGTCTCAGCCTGTGCATCTGGGCTTCTGCTACTGGTGTTTGCCAGAGGGTCCTGGCTACTGGGGTTACCTTCCTGGTCATTATTAGGTCCTCTGTGGTCCAAAAATGTCTTTTTTGAGAATTGCGTTGATTCCCGGGTGCCTTTTGCCGCTTCACGCAGTGTGAACTGTCGCAGGGTTGTTCTGAATGGCATTGTGTGTCGCAAATCGGACTTACGTGACTTTTTCTGCAGTTGCGTCAGGCTGACTTGCGGCAGTTTTGCGGCACCTACGTCAGTTTTTCTGACGCAGGCTACCGCGTTGCGCCACGATCCGTCACCTTGTCGATTTGCCGCATCCGAGTCGAATTGCGTTGTCGCAAGATTTTTGGCGCATCGCTGCGTTGCGGCAGCGATGCGTCGCTTTTTGTAAATCTGCCCCTAAGTGTGCATTCTGGACCAGGGCATAAGAATTTGTGCCTGTTGTGAGGGACAATCGACCAATCTGCCTAATCATGCCTGCTGTACGGGGATGAATCCAGCAGAACGCCTTCGGATTCATGGCTAAATCAGTAGTGCAATTTCCAGATTTGGTGTTGTGTGAACATGGTGTTGCGGAGGTCCTGCTGCACCCTGACAGTTTATTTCCTGTCATCTACAAGGTAACTGCCCTGTGGTTTGAGCGCAGCATTCCCCAGGCATTTTAATTATTTTTTCTCCATGACATTCTAAACCAGGCTGCACTCCCATAGCTTTATTTACAAAAGACCTACCTTGCTCCCTTGAGAATTATACACCACGTGGCCTCCCAGCTGCCAAAATAAGCCTATTACACCTTTCTACCACGTCATTGCTGTGAGGGTGGTACAAATATGTTTCTTTTGTGTTCAACAACCCAATGTGATAAGAACTCCTCAAACTCATGAGATGTAAATTTAACACCATTATCCGTTATTATCTCCACAGTAACTCCTTCTCTCATGAACACAGATTGCAGGAATTTAATGATATGTGAGGTGTTATATTGTCCTCATGAATTCCACTTCTGGTCACCTTGAGAAGTAATTCATAAGCACAATTGCATACTTGGAATTTTCATTGACCACATTGATAGGGCCTATGATGTCCATCCCCAATTTAGTCCAAGCCTTATCTGGCACAGGCACAGCTTCCCCTGGGTTGGGCATGGTAACTTGGGATTTGTCGCTAATAGCACATGCCAAACACTCCCTCACAAAATTCTCCACCTCCTTATCCAAACCTGGCCACCAAAACATATGCAACATATCCGGTCCCAGGATGCTTGCTTCCGGTCCAGGGAAGACATGGCTTGGCAGTTCGGGCTGGACTGTTCCCATGAGGCACAGGGTCAAGACTGATTTGCATATAGCTGTGTCTAAACTGGGGTGGCGAAGTGAGCTAAAGAACGATGATATATTCAACCCAGATCTGTGACTGGGGGTGAGTGTCTGAAAAGTTTAAGCACTCCATCAATCATCTCCTTGTGTTTGCTTTGTTTGCCCTAAGTTGACAGGGTATGCCCAGACCTGGGTCCCTTGCTCACTTTGCCACTGGATTCAAGCTAGCCTGGCTGATGAGAGCTGTTAGCCCGAAACCAGTCCCAGGATGCTTGTTTCTGGTCCAGGGAAGACATGGCTTGGCAGTTCGGGCTGGACTGTTCCTATGAGGCACAGGGTCAAGACTGATTTGCATATAGCTGTGTCTGAACTGGGGTGGCGAAGTGAGCTAAAGAACGATGATGGATTCAACCCAGATCTGTGACTGGAGGTGAGTGTCTGAAAAGTTTCAGCGCTCCATCCATCATCTCCTTGTGTTTGTTTTGTTCACCAAAACATATCCCAGATCCTCCTTTTCACAGCTCTCATTCCTACATGGCCTTCATGCACCTGCTCCAATACTTTGCCACAAAGCCCACTGGGTACAGTCAATGAATCACCCCTTCTTAGAATGCCATCGGATATATTTAATCCTGAAAACACATGTATAAAGGCATCAATATGTATAAAAGACTTGTCCTTGGGCCAGTCCTTGCCAATCAAACTCTTACCATCCTGTAGAATTTTGTCACCATCAAAAACAGACCTCCACTCACTTTCTGAGATACAACCCTTTGTGCAATTGCTAACTGCACCCAGCATGCTAAAATCTCCTTCACCAAATCGTTGCAGTCACAGAAGGGTAAATGGGACAAGCAATTTGCAAATATGTTCCTCACACCCGGAATTTATTCCATTTTATACTGGAATTTCTGTAGCCTAAATTGCCATTTAGCTATATGTGGTGTCGCATTACAAGCTCCTTTGGTAGTAACGTAATTTAGTAAGGAGTTATGGCCCACTCTAATGGTGAATTCAACACCCCACACTTAGGGGCTTATTTGCAAGCCCTTGCGCCGCTTTTGCATCATTTTCAACATGGGAAGAGTGATGTACAGGTGGCGCAAGGGGCTTGTAAATAAGCCCTTTAGTTCCTAAAGTGGTTAACCCCCATCAACAGGCCAAAGCTTCTCTATGATGAAGTAGGTACTTTCAGTGCCCCTCAGGGCACCAGATGCAAAAGCAAATATTTTGTCTTTTCCTCCATGAGTCAGCAATAAGGCAGGCCCCAATCCATGCTGAGTAGCATCCATGACAAATATTTGAGGGGTCACATGTGTCTTATGGTTTCAAAGGCATGCCATTAGCCACCTCCTTCTTGAATACCTCCAACTCATAATTCACTTCCTTGCTCCACACACATTTCTCATTCTTTTCGAGCAAGGTCCCAAAACTGAATGTTCTTTCTGCACAGAAATAATTTGTGAGTAAAATTCCAGCATGCTAAAAAATGACTGTTAGACCCAGCGGTTTCCGGCCGGCTGGGACTCATCGATAGCCTGTGCTCACCCTTGGGTAGGTTGCCACTGAGCAGTCAGGCTTATCCTCAGGGCTCAAGTTTAAAGTATTGGCACAACACCGCCCACGCAACACACTGCATACGCCACAAAAAGCCTCCACACCCTATGGATAAAACACTGGTCTTTGTATTTCACACACCGAAATCAATGCGAGATACACATTATATATACACTTTACAGTTATATGTAATTGTCAAACTTTGCCATTGAAATCAAAACAAGATACACATTGAATGTACACTTTACAGTTAAATGCAATTGTCGAACTTTCCATTTAGTAGCAGAATGGCATGAACATATATGCCCTAATCAGAGGTATTCATCCTACACAACATTCTCCAATATTGCATACTGCCAACAATTACAATGGTCAAGTAATCATAGGTCTTTGACTACGCCTCGTGACCTAGCCCCTCAGTCACTCAACTACACCAGCCAATAATACACATTGACCCTGCTGGGTCTATGTTGATTATATTGTTGGAACCCCCTGAAACAAAAAGAAACAGTTAGTTAGTGTTGTCCATCCGGATTAGACCTCCAGGTGCCCAGAGGCACCTGCACGAATGCAGGATCACTGTCCCCCCATAGACAAATGTTTGTGACCCAGGAAGCTGGCACACTTCCAAGTCTGGAGAAATGTTTCCCCACAGGCGGAGGTGTGAGCTGCTGTAGCTCCCGACAGCCAGCGGTAAGTGCCCACAAGGCACAACGAAACCCCTCAGGCCCCTTCACAATGTTCGTAGCTCGTGGGAATCACAGTTCTTCTAAGAGAGAAGTAGAGTAGAGAGTGGGAGGCTGGAGCCATTCTCAAACTATAGTGTCTGGGGACAGTGTGTCCTTGTCTTGGTGCCCTCACACACCCCGAAGGATGTCATGCTTCATCATTGGGCAATGCTCCTTGTCGGGCCGGAGCTGCAATGCCATACGGGTCCCCTGAAGGGTCACTTTATCGGAGATCTTTTAAGTGATAAAGCCGTAAGGGTGTGTGCGGGTCTGAGTGGCAGTGGACTCCTAGTCTGAAGTTAAAAGATGGCTGGAGGGGTGGCTAGTAAATTTAATAGGGAATAGTCCCTCTGTCATCAGTAAAAAACCCAGAGGTTGTGCTGCTTGAGGGGGGCAATGGCCCTCAGTAGCTAGACAAGTGTCATTCCCATAATGGGCATGTTGAAGGTCAACATGTTTTGCACAGTGCATGGTCTCAGGAGGAGATCCATTGCGCTTCTTCAGGACCAATGTAAAAGTGCAGTGAGTGCTAGTGTAGTATAGTGGTCTCTCAGTTAGACGTAGTGCCACTAGTTAAAGGAGAATAACCTGGAACGACAAAAGAGACAAAACTAAGGGATAAATATAATAGCATATACAACCCTTGCAGGAGGGTATAGTTAGGAAGAGGAGGTCCCCCATCGATCGACCATGTGCTAGTGGTAAAATCGACTACTGTGATTGTCCAGCAAGTTATTCAGCTGGTGAGCTATCAATATATAGTGTAATGGTGATGCTCAGGTGGACAGACAAACATGTATACATGGAATATTCTCAGTTAAAACCATGACGTGATGTTGTAAAACTGACATAACCAGACAGACACATAATGCATCACGTTCTGCCAAAGATCAGGGTCAAGGGCCAGACGCACTGGTATACTAGCCAGTGAGTAAATGAGTTGGTTTTGTGGAAGAGTAACTCGGTGTTGTGAGTGTAAAACATATAACTATTCAAGGTAAACCATTGATGGGAAGACCTCAGGTCACTGTGCTAAAATGTGGTTGTTGGCGTACGCTTACCTATACAAATAGTGTCCCATAAGGTACAGCTGAGGAAATCCTCGAAATCTGTGCAAGAAGTCATAGTGCTAGGTACTGCAATGCGTTTAGAGTAGATTGTGGCTGTCAGCGAGGGCCATGGAGTGGGGAAAGGTCTGTACTTACAGTTATTGTAGGATCTGCAGGTCTGTTAACCTACCCAAACTCTCGCCGCCTCTGTAGGATGTGCATTGCAGCTCCCGCTGTATTTGTGCTATGTCAAGCTGGTGGTCGCGGGGGGTGTCTGTGCGCGCCCTGTGCATGATGCGGGGGTCATATGTGCGCATCAAAGGGGTAAAGGGGGGGCGCCATCTTGGAGTGGGTTCCACTATGAAAGTCGTGTGTGCAATTCAGAGGATTATGTAATCAGCACCATCTTTGAGTAGGTTTTAACTAAGTATATGAGAGGGAAGCAGAGTATACTTAGTAGGATTGTGGGTGCCACATGGGGTAGTAGGTGGTATAAGTAAAGTAGCCCTCGGTGGTAGCAGCGACAGGGGGCAACATGTGTAAACAGGAAAGTACGGGGGTCATGTGACCTGCAGCCATATAAAGGTCCTCTTATTTGCCATAGAAGAAGACACCATGCTCCGTAGGGGTGGCACAGGTGATGATATGTAAACTAACTGGACCGGTGTGAAGTGGGTGCTATGTGTCACAAAAAGGGTCCTGGTCTGTGGAGGTGTATGGCGTTAGGAAGGCATAGTTTCATATGTCAAGTACTTTCCATATTAAAGGACGTTGAGTAGCACAGGAAGAGAGAGGTGCTTAAAGGGAAAGTTGCCCTTATGGTAAAGAAGGTTGAAACCGGAATGTTTGTATAGTGCGCGAGATGCGCTAGGTGGCAGAAACATAATGTCACAAAATTGACATAGGAGATGTAGAAATATATAACGGGAGGCCAGTGTGTGTAGCTACAATGTTGTAGGGCCTAAGTGCTACAGTGTAGTAAGGTTAATGGTAGCCAAATACTGTTGACAAAGAGAGCATTGGTAGAGAGTAATGTGATCCGTGTCAACTTGGGGTATCGGCATCGCTACTGTGGCGTGTATTTAGGCCAGGTGTAGGGTGTGGTCAGGGATACGTAGTTCAAGTCTGTAATTCAATCCAGGGTATCTCAACATTTAGTCCATTTACATTGGAAAGTAGTTTGAACACCCACTGTTGTTCTGTACGGAACAGGGTAGAGGTGTTCCAAGCTGTATTTGCTTCCAGGATGGTCCATTGGAGTTGGTCTGTGGTAAGCTGTGTTCAATGAAGTGGGAGCTCATTTTTGTTGTGCTGCGGCTGCAGCGGTTGTTGCTTTTATGTTCATTTATTCAAGTTCTAACTTGCCTAGTAGTCATGCCAACGTAGAGAAGGCTGCATGGGCATCTGATTAGGTAAACGCAATTTTTTGTGTTGCAGTTAGTGTGTTTGCGTTGTCCATCTGGATTAGACCTCCAGGTGCCCAGAGGCACCTGCACGAGTGCAGAATCACTGTCCCCCCATAGACAAAATGTTGTGACCCAGGAAGCTGGCACACTTCCAAGTCTGGAGAAATGTTTTCCCTCAGGCAGAGGTGCGAGCTGCTGTAGATCCGGACAGCCAGCCATAAGTGCCCACAAGGCACAACAAAACCCCTCAGGTCCAATCACAATGTTCTCCACAGCAAAGTACCTTGTGGCGGGGCTCCAGGGAAAGGGAACCAGTGACCTCGGATGGAGGCTGCAATGTTAGGCACTATCGTCCTCCCGATTTGGAGGTTGAAGATAGTCTCAGCTCCCAGCTCAGTTCAGGTCACCCAACACACCTCAGACACCACACGCTCTGGAGTGCAAGCTAGCCCTGGTCCTCTGGTTGCAAGCACGGGTCCCACAGACTCTGCAAGCTCCCCCTGCACTCCTTGAACTCCTCATGTTCTGGCACCTCAGGTGGCTGCTGATCTTTACGAGCACAATCTTTCGCAAAGTAAGATAATGGCATATGTCAAGATGGTCCTTGTCATAAATGACGATCACTTCCACCTGTTTACGCTGCACCCTGTGCAGTCCTTACGATCTTGTGGAAATGGGGAGATCCTTTGTGTCCATGGGATCTCATGGACAGGAGGCCAGTAAACCAGGCTTTGGTGATGACTTAGGGACCAAGGCCAAGGCAGTTGGCACTTAGCTGCAGGCCAGCATGGTCCAGGCAAAATCCCCCAAGTAATAGTCCCTTTCCTGGAGCACGACAAGGTCCAGGCCGCCACAAGTCCACAAGTCTGCAGATAATCCAGTTGCAGTCCCTCCTGTTCTAATGATTTGTCTTGTCAATGCCCCAGCATTGAACCAGCATAGTATGGTTCCAAATCCAAAAGCGTCTCTACATTTGGAGGCCAGAGGCCCAGTAGTTATACCCACAATGGCCTTTCAAGATATGATCAGTGCAAAAGATCACCGTTGAAATGCACAGGGCCTCTCAAAATTTTGTCATGTCCGCCATCCTACCCCGGGAGGTATGATCACTATCTTTATTGGGGCCAAGACCATGCCCCTTGAAATGCAGGTGCCAATTCCACCCCCACATAACCATCCCAGAAAGGCCCCTCAGAGTCAGAGGTATGAAGTATCCCTTGAGCCCCGAGTTTATCGCCTGCTATCAGGAATGCACAGATATAGCTGTCCCCCCAGCACCCAGATGTGAATTTGAGAAAGGCAGACAGACACACAGAGCCACAAGTATCAAAATACCCCCTTTCCCACAGTCACATTTCCACATACGTAATGTCGGATCCACACGCACTACCGGAGAGAATTCGCCATTACAAACCCATCGATATCAAACACTATACTACTAATATTCTGCCTATAGGAAATACTGCTCAATAGCCTTTCGCTACATTCCCCCATGCTAATCCAATGCAGGTCATTCAAGACCCTTGCATTAACGCACATGGGTACATGCCCTGCTTCTTCCCAACGCTGCACCCTGTCACCAGGGAAAACTCTGATATAGCAAGAGACATGCAGAACCTTGGCATGTAGCTATTTGAAGGTCAAGCCGAGCAACAGTAACTTGTGTACACAGGCCTTACCAGTGCAAACCTTTGGAATTGTCGATGAGCTACCTCTGTGGATGGCACAACCAGTGTTGCAGGCCCATGGAGAGCATTTGAGGTACATGCCCTGGGTATATGTCTTACCCCTAGAAAACGGTCTTAGCGCTAACTCGAATCAGCCAATCATGTAAACACCAATCACCAATTTGTGCATAAAGAGCCCAGCGCTTTTGGCACTGAATTGGAGTGTCAAACACGCTCAAAGTCCTGAGGCTAGCACCTAGATCAGAAGAAAACTGGGATAGAGAAAAGCAAAAAGTTGAGGGAAAGCACCCTAGAAAGGGCCATTTCCAACAATGAGTGCACTTGATCCTTGTTAATTGGTGTGAAACTTCACAATTGCCCTCAATAAACTCGGTTCCACCCCACTTGCTGAGATTTGTAGCCAAAATAGTCAATGCAATCTAATGTATAGTTGCACTTGTCAGCTGTCAATGTGATGCCTTTCTGCTTCAGCACGGACAACACCATAGCTAGGGATTTATCATGAGATGACACGTTACGACCAAATACCAGGTTGTCATTCAAAAACGATCTGCCTTTTGGTATACCTCTGTACATTGCCTCCACCACACGTTGAAATGCAGAGGAGGCCGAGGCCAAACCAAACGGCATGCGCCTAAATCTGAACTCTCCCTTAAGAGTAATGAATGATGTTAAATGCCTCACCTCATGTTTCAACGTGATCTGATGGTATGCAGCCGTTGTGTCCAAGGTTGTGAATACCTTAGCAACCTTGAGAAAAGCCAACATATTTGGTAGGGGATGCTTGTCCACCCAAATTCTTTTATTGAGGTTCTTCAGATCAACAGACATTGTCAAAGACCCATTGGCTTTCTTCTTCCGTACAATTGGGGTCAACCACTCAGAACTCTCAATGGCTTCACATAGATTTTTCAATAGATTTTTCAATTCCTTCTTGAGCTTTTCCCTCATGGTCATGGCTGTATGTCTTACTTTACGTAAAACAGGTGTGGCCTTGACTTCAATATGATCTGATGAGAAAAACCTTTTAACTTCACCTAGTTTTTCTTGGACAATTTCTGGAAAGGCACCCACTCAAGGGCATGCATCCACAACACCAATCATGACACAATGCTTTTTCAATATTACCTGCTCTGCGCTATTGGGATCCAAAACGATCCCCAGTGTTCTCATCTTAACAGGCATGAGCCATGCTTGGCCACATACACAGTGGCCTGCGCCTTGTTCCCTTCAAAGTCCAGAATGGTATCAAATTCCCGTACTATTTCAATGGATTTTCCTCCATACACAACCAGATGTGCACATGAGTATCCTAAATCTATATTTTTTAATTTGTCCCACTCCTGCATACAAATTAGAGGGAAAAAAGATCTGGAATCCTCCATCATGTTGATGGGAACCCCCAAAACATTAATGAGACAATGTGGTCTTTTAATCCTATCCGTTCCTACTTGCAACACATTGTTCTTCATGTCCCCCTCACTCTCCATGCAATCCTCCTCTAATTCTTGTAAGAAGAATACTACATTGTCCTCATCCGACTTTGTTTTCATTACTGGAAGTAGGTTCAATCATGTAAACATGTTTAGAAACAGACTTCTCATTACCAGATTTACATACTTTGGCATAATGTCCTTTTCTTACACTTTGCACACTTTTTATCAACAGCAGGACACAATGAAGGAATAACCCAAATGATTTCTGTTCCCACATCTGTAACACTCCATAAACTTTTGTTTTTCCTCAAATTTCTTCTCCTTATGTTTTACATCATCCACACCTTGAACAGTATGTACATGTGGGTTTTACAGACATCTGTTCCTTGTAAATTGTGGTTGCTTCAATACTGCTCGTAATTTCAACTGCTCTCTCCAAAAGTTAACTTTTCCGTACTTAATAACTTTTCTGGTATCTTTTTGTTGTAGGATTTTTCCACAAACTGATCTTTAATCATTTCTTCTTGAATCTCCCATAACCACAAGTAGCTGCCATTATACTTAAAGCCCTGGCATAGGACTCAATGGATTCCCCCAACAATTGTTGTCTGGCATAAAATGTGTGCCTTTCTATGTTGATATTGTTCTTTTTCTTGAAATGCATGTCCATGGTCTTAACAGCCATAGCATATTCATCTAAAACATCACTCTCCCCATCATATTAGCAGTAAATAGATGTTTCAAAATCTTCCTTCCCTCCCTTCTTCATAAACACGTACATCCATGGTCTCTGTCATCACTATGCTTATTTTTGGTCATGACTTAAATGGTTATATTACTATATGTTGAGACTGTGCTTTCTTTTTTCACCTTTCTTTATATTTTACCCTTTTTGTTTGGTCATCTAACAAAAAAACATTGGGGCATATTCTCAAGGACTTATCGCCGATTTATCGGCACTTTAGCGCCGCAAAAGTGGCGATAGATTTATCGCTCTATTCCCAAGCTGGTGCAAACTGCCGATATCGCCAGTTTCCCAGCGATAGCTGCCGCAAAAAACATCGCCACGGATGAGAGCGACAACTAACGCTAATGATATGCAGAGTAGGCGTTCCCGTGCAAAAACACATGAAAACACCACTTCGCGACATTCTCAACGACCAGTCAGATCTGCGATGCGAACCAAGAACAGGCGATAAGGCACGTTAGCAGCAGGGATTTAACAACTGCCTTTTACTGGTGTTAAGCAGGACGACCAACTGCAGTAGAAAGGGAGCCCAGCCCAGAGCCACATCTGAAGACCAACAGATGCCATGGAGACACTGATCATGCAGCTCGGAGACCCAAGAGGGCCACAACACCCACCGCCACCACCCCCAGGACCCCCCCGGACCACCTCCCCCGGATTACCACCTAGGCAGTGCAGGACAGCGGACAACCCTAAAACACACCAGCCCCAGAGACTCAACGCCAGAGGAAGCCATTGGCCAACACAGGCTCGAAAGGACAACCATCCTCCGCATTCTGACCCACATTGCCCACAGGCTGACTTTACCAACACAGCGGACAACCTACATCCCCCTGCAGACAAAGCTGCTGGCTGTGCTGCACCTGTTGGCCCCTGGTACCTTCCAACCAACAACTGCCGGAGTCGGAGGAGTCACACATCCAGCCCCATCAAACTCCCTCACACATGTCATGGATGCATGTCCACAAAAGCAGCGGCGGGCCCCTGTATCCGCACCACACGATAGTTCCAATTCGTAGTGTACCTGCGCAACAAACCCCAACGCCAGCCGCGTTAGACGCCTCCGTGCCCCAGACCCAAGATCGTAGTAACCGAAATGTGGGTGCGCCAGGTCATGAAGTCCAGTAGTCAACAGTAGTGTAAAAACAGAACTTTATTACAAATACACAAACAAACAAAACGAAAAGCTCAGCCAACGCGTTCCATTCCCAACGGGGAACTTCAACAGGGCAACGTGTCTTCAGAAACCTGTGGGAGAAATGGTGACAATGGTCAAACTTCCGTACAGTCACATGCCTAATCTGGTACAGTGTACTGCACTTGGACAAACTGGAATTCTCACAGGCATGATAAACCATGCATGAGAAGACCGTAACAGAACTTCGTGTGGCCGTAACCGTCGTAGGAATGAAGAGGAAGGTAACGACCACACGACTGCTGTTATGGTCACATCATGCAGGACTCATCATACCTGAAAGCATCACGGTGTGTGTCAGCTCGATACCCCTGCCCCTCACTCCCCCCACACTGCGCACGAACATCTTGAGACCACGCAAGGGAAGTACACCATAGCTGGCGTCACGCACGTGTTGGGGGCAATTCACAGCACACGTGTACGACTTGTGCCCCCTGCCGACACTGCATACAGGCACCGCAACAGCAACCACACGCATGCCATCAATGTGCAGACAGAAGTGGACCACCGTGGCCTGTTCACCAATGTCGTCGCAAACTCCCCAGGCAGTGTGCATGATTCTTACATGTCCGCAAGTCCGCCACCAACCAGCGCTTTGAGGATGGCAACAATGGTAATGCACTGCCCATCGGCAAGTACCAACTGAACACACCACACACCTCAACTCCACAATCCTACAACTCACAACTGTGGGAATGCACACGTCGCAAATCCACCACCAAAGTGACTACTGTGTGTGTCTGAGTGTCCGCCACAACCTGCCCATAGGCCTACACACACGTGGCCGAACACCTTCAATGGGCACATTCACACTGGAGACGAGGTGACTACGTCCCAAACCAACTCGCACATATCACGTCATCGCATGCAGGGTCGTGTCTGCCAGGGCTGTGCCCCCCACCCAGCCACGAGGCTGCCGCCATGACCGGTGGTGCCTGCGCGATCCTGTGCGCCTGCTGCAACCCAGCCCTGGTCCCCAGACCGGTCCGCCCCCCAGCGATGACTGCCCACCCCTGCGTACCTAGGCCTCAATGCTCACCTGCTGCCACCGGCGTGTCTCCAAGAGGGCCCTCCACGTGCCGGTGCAACCTCCTCAGCCCATCGCTGGTTTCCGCGCCACAGGCCCCCAGCGCACCCTGCAGCACTGCACCGTGGAGTCATGTGTGTGCTGACTGCTGCCTGCATGTACACTGCGGTCCAGCAGGGCACACTGTTCAATTTGAGTCCTGATTCGCTGGACGCCATATCGAGTCCAACGCATCATCGCAGGCTGCACACCCGCTCAGCTCTTCAGGTGGGCCTAACTCAGTGCAACGCAAGTCATCGCCACGTGGCGGTAGGCCCCTGCCAGGCACAGTGCAGCAGGTGCCACTAACCCTGTGCAACGCAAGTCATCGCCACATGGTGGTAGGCCCCTGCCAGCTGCAGTGCAGCGGGTCCCACTAACCCTGTGCAACGCAAGTCATCGCCACGTGGCGGTAGGCCCCTGCCAGCCGCAGTGCAGTGGGTGCCCCTAACCCTGTGCAACGCAAGTCATCGCCACATGGCAGTAGGCCCCTGCCAGCCGCAGTGCAGTGGGTGCCCCTAACCCTGTGCAACGCAAGTCATCGCCACGTGGCAGTAGGCCCCTGCCAGCCGCAGTGCAGCGGGTGCCACTAACCCTGTGCAACGCAAGTCATCGCCACTTGGCGGTAGGCCCCTGCCAGCCGCAGTGCAGCGGGTGCCACTAACTCAGTGCAACGCAGGTCACGGACCCCTCATGACTGAGTTCCGTGGATGCGGACGCCATCATGTCATCTCCGGCAGTGGGGGATGTGATGTGCTAGGCCCCTTTTATTGGCAGGGTCACATGTCCTGTGATGCCTGTGCTGGATGGGTGTGGTGTGGGTGTTAACCAGCCCTCAGGGAGTGGCTGTGGCATGCTGACAACTAGACCAGTGATCAGCAGATCACTACAGGGAAGACATGAGACATGTAGCTTTGTCGTCCCCCCTCTGAGCGTAAGCGGAGTGGTCTGGCCTGGCGAATGGCAGGGCAGCGTAGGGGTGGGAACAATGATCCCGGGGCTCTGGGCGTGCTTCAGTTCTGAGCTGGACAAGGAAGTAACTGATGCTTGTGTCTCTGTTGTAGTGTCTACGCCACACGGACCGCAATCAGCAATGTTGCACCCTGTGACTCAAGTCCCACGACATGTGCAACATGGACGTAAGGGGGAATCACTGACCCTACATTGATCCATACTTTCATACTTGTATGATCAAAGACATGACACATCTGTGTGATTCTGAATGTTTAATGCACATCCAATGGAGTGTTGCAGCTGGAGCAGTACAGGGCCATGCAAACCCCACTTCACATTATTGGCCCGTGGAGGGCCAGCCAGAGTCCTTCAGGGAATGACAAGTACATCGGAAGAGGAAGAGTTCAGTCCGCAGTCTGATCGCTGTGTCATTGGTAACCAAACAGAATATGGCAGTCCATGTTGAGGTCCAAGGTGAGTGTCGCAGAGTGTATCGGGGGACAGTGGAAGGTGATGATGCAAAGGGCAGAACCAAGCAGAAACAGGCCATATGGCGGAGATGAATGCTACGGCCTCCTCCTTACCAGTAAGGTTGATTCACCCGCATCTTCGTCCTCTGATGTCACATGTGCCTCACACGTGGGTGGTGGTGGAATGTCGGCAGCACTGAGTGCCACTGACACATCGGGGGCCGGAGGTGGATTGCCTGCCGTACTGTGAGGCACTGACACATCCGGGGGTGGAGATGTGGATGTTGAAGCAGCAGCAGCATTCATCTGCGCAAGGCCTTGAGGCAGCAATGCCATGACGATGTGCTGCAGGGCATGGAAGGTCCCAGCCACATCTCACTGGAGTGCAGCCGTGGCAGCCATTCTTTCCGCCGTCATCCGCTCCATGTTCTCCATGAGCCCCCGTATCTGTTCCAACTCCCGGCTGACATCGCTAGAGCCACTCTGACTGGACAGTTGTTCTTGTCTCAGTATCATGACTCCAGCGATGTCAGCCATGGATCGTTGGAGAGCATGGAGCGGACTGTGGGTGTCCCATGTATGGCATCAAGTTTGGCTGCCATGAGGTCGAACCCCACCCGCACCTGATCAGCCATCTTCTCCTGGCCCTCTAACACACGGCGTTGGAAGGCCATGTGTTGTTCGTGGGGGTACTGGGAGACAGCCGGGGTGGTAGGTGCTTCCTGCTGTGTGGTCTGTGCAGGGGGTGGGGTCTCCTCAATGCAGCAGGGCTGCCCTGCTCCTGGAGGTGGGGTGCCGAATCTGTCATAGAGGGTTTGGTGGGCTTCGGTGTCGATGTCGGGGATGTCCTCATCGTCATCAGTGAAGAGTTGTTGGGGCTGCTCTGCAGGAGGTGTTGGTGCTCCCTCTGCAATGTGAAGGGGAGATGCAGTATTACATTGTGTTCACATGTTTGTTGTCGCATTGTACAAGTTCACATGCAGACTGCATGGCAATGTACATTGTGACTGTTTGGGAGGAGCTGCCTATTTGATGCGGGACAGTGGACATTTCGTCAACATCACGGATATGTGTTTGTACTTGTACATTGACATCTCACATTTCCCTGCTATGCCAAATGTGATTGGCCAGTTTCTACACACAAGCGGCACCTGTTGTGTCCTCTGTCCTGTTGTAGACATGTTGCAGTTTGTACCGCATTGTTGTCAATGCTGATGTGCTCTGAATGTCATGTGTGTGTGCTGCATTTTGGGAGAGTCGCCCCTGCAGCTCTGATTTTGCTGCCCCTTGTCCCTTTTAGGCGGTGTGCCTTTGACTTCTGTGCCCATACAGTACTGAGATGTTGCAGACTTGGGTGAATTTGGGTCTTGGTGGGAGTTGGGACTCTGGGGCATGGTTTGTCCGCAGATGTGTTGTTGACATCAGGGGTTGTTTGTGCAGGTGGATGTGTCAGAGTGTGACCTGCTCCTTTACGGATGTGGTCCACACTAAGCCACCTCAGTGTGGTGGTGTGCACCATGTCATGATGATCGGACTGCAGCCATGCTAATCGTCATGCAGTGTCACTTGCATTGTCAGTGTGGCTCACGGACCCGCAGCTTTGCTGGGTTCAGCACATGTGCATGGGTTGGTTGTGAGATTGGTGATGTGTGGGAAGGGCCCCCTCTGGGCACATAGTCGACAGGGGGCCTACTTGCTGTTTCTAGGTGTGCTGCAGTGTGCCAAGGGGATCAGGGACATGATCCAGAGTCATTGTGGGTGTGCACTGTGCTCCGCTTGATTGTGCATGTGTGCCATTGTGCGCATCTCCCCACGTCCCCCTAGTCCCTGGTGGTTACTCACCCTGTTGCTGTTTTGTCAGGTCATGTTGAGCAGTGTCCGGTCCCCCAACTCCTGCCACCGTCTCCCCACTGATGACTGTGGACACCATTTCCTCCATCTCATCCAGCTCCTCCTGTGGCGCTGGACTCCCACCTCCAGTCTGCATTGCTGCCTTCTGGTTGTTGGCGAGTTTCTGCTTGGTCTTGCGCTTCACATCATTCCAGCGCCTCTTGAGCTCTTCCATTGTCCTCCTCAGCACTGCGACTGCATTCACCTTGTCCAGGATGGACTGCCATGTTGCATTTTTTGTTGCCAATGACACAGTGGAGGTGACGAACAGTTGTTGGTGGTGTTCTATCACCTCCGAGATCAGGATCCTGTTTTCCTGCGGACTGAACCGCGTCTTCCTCTTCTTCTTGTCCTTGCCCTTCCCTGTCCCCGAGGTCCCAGGCTGCTCCTCCGGCGGGCTTGTGGGGTTCAGGCCATCCTCTGTACCTGCTCCGGCTGCCTCCATTGTGCTTCGCTGTAGTTTGGTTTTTGTTTGTGTTTTTTTTTCTTCTGCTTTTGTAGTTGTTTTTTTCCACCTGACGTGTGTGATTTGCAGGCCTGGCGCTGCTTTTTGCTGATTGTCTTATCGCGGTTGGGCCCATCCCAACTTTTTTCGCGTTCCGGTTTGGATTTTCATCGCCATCCCGGTAATGTTATCGCGGACATTTGACGCGTTATCGGGAGACTATCGCATGTTACCGCCATGTTGAGAATACGACGGTAACACAGAGTTATTTTCCCGCGACAGATGGTGATATGAAAACTTGCGTTAACCTATTTTGGCGATGTTTAGCACACGTTCTTGAGAATATGCCCCATTGTTTATTGTGCTGAAAAACTTCTGACTGATCAGATTTACACTCTTCTCATGCTTGATTTTAATGGGGAGGGGACTGTGTGTTCGAGGAATGTTTTGTCAACACATTTTAAAACAGGCCATCCCAATCTTTACTCTTAAGCGGTCGTGTGCTCAAAACTCTAACAACAGAATAGTGACACAGGGCCTCATTTATGGCATTTTGGTGTAGGGCAGCGCAGCAATGAACCATGCTGTGCTGCCCTACGCCAAAGTGGAAGGGCACGCATCCACTGTATTTAAGCAACACAATGAATGCCTGTCCTTTCTGCCTGCGCTGGTGCCGTTTTGGCAGCCTAGCGCCAATGTAGGCACCCTGCACCATGGTGCAAGAGTGCATCTATTGCAGGCAGGATTGTTTTTGTGCAGGAAGGGGCACCTTCCTACACAAAAACAATCCTGCGAGGTGTTTTCCTCTTTCCATGTGTGCTGCAGAATGCAGCACACATGAAAAGAGGAAACAACAAGGAGAAATAACATTTCTCTTTGTTACTCCTCACTGCGGAGGTGTATGTATTTGGACCTTCCCCAGGTTTACATGGTTTTGTAAAACTGAGGCAGCATAAAATTCCATTGATGCTGTGTGGGTAAACCCAGCGCAGCACCCATGGAACGTCTCACAGGCATAGAGTAAGGCGATGCAGCGATTTTTGAGGCAATTCAAAGCCACGCAGAGTGGCTTTGCGTGGCTTCATAAATCTTTATGAGAGTCCTGCGTCAGCATGTACCACTTTACGTGGTGCAAATGTGACACAGGGCTCTCATAAATAAGTCCCACAGTTTGTATAGATCCACAAGCTCTGACTTTGGACAACAGAGGTATTACTCATACATGGATAATAAAAAAAACATGCACCATCTGGCATTACACTGCTACTCCATTTTTCAGGTGTCAAAGAACTTACAGGCTCCAGTGTCACGTGGCAATGTCATCACCTCAAGGTGGTACAGGTCTTATGGCCACTAACTATAGAGAACACATTCATCCATCAGAACACACTGTTCCTGAACGTTGTATGTTTTTTGGCACTGTACCTGGGTCTCAGGTTTGACATGACTAACAGTCATACGCCTCACATATGACAACTATGTACTTTTTGGCTCGGGCAGAGGTATGCCTTGGATGGCATAGAATCTAAAGGTTTTGGATAAACACAGCGAACTATCTTTCAGAATTTACAGATTAAGACCTTCTGCAGCCAAAATAACCCTCATGTACCAGAACATACATTAACTGGATGTACACTCCAGCGCTAGCTCTCTGGTTATAAAGATCATTCAAATGTTACCAGATTGATTTCTGAGGCTACAGTAAATATCCTGCTTTAGGCCTCCCATAGTAGAGTTTTTTTTCTCTGTCAATAAATAACTTTGAATCTCCCCACCCTTTTTGCTTCATGTGACACAGAAGTCATTATCCTAGGTCCAAAGTGCAGAGTAAACCTATTTGGCAGGAGCAGGTCTAGCATAGTCATGGTGTATGTCAAGTCACAAAGATGTGACCCTTGCCTGGAGAGATCTCCAAGTCGGTCATTGGTCTTCTGCTAGCACAGCAGCAGAGTGCATCCCTCCACTGACCTGGCAGACAGACGGACAGGCCACCATACTGTAAATCAGGCTCTAAGGGGCAGATTTACAAGCCCCTTGCGACATTTTTGCACCACCGTTGCGTCACTTTTTGTGACGCAGCGGCGGCATAAACAATGTGCCACATTGCAGCCCATTTACAACGTGACGCATTTAGGGAGATGCGTAACCTTGTAAAACTCTGTGCCACATTATACCTGCGTCAATATGATCCCTTCTTTTTACAACGCTGCTTATTGAAAGTGTGTATATCACCACTTAAAAAATGTACAGTTCCATTAATCATCTATGCCTTTAAGTGAAGTTCATTATTTCATTCAGTTAATGTACCTACTATTTTTTTTCAATGACCCTTTCTAAATCTGCTGAAGGTTGAGAGTTTTGTGCTAATAACCTGTGGAACAAACCTTCAGTATAAAATATTGGTCTCCAATAGAAGAGTGCTGCATGCTTCATGGATTTAAAAGATGCACAGTTTCCCTACTGCTTCACAGTCCATTTGCTGCAATTCATAGGTCTACAAAATTCTCACTAATGTTGGGTACTGCAGATGATACTATTATGGAAGTGACCTACTTTCAAACAATTAAGCCTAATGCACGAATGCCTAGCAGGCTTTCAAAGTACTATACTGCATTTTACACAGTTCTGTAGCGCAGATAAAAACTGATTTCTCGTGGTAGTGCTATGAAATGCCTTCCCAGCGATGGATTTGTTTTTTATTGATGTTTAATGTGGAGTTTGTATTAAAAGTGCTGTTTTTTCTTAGAATTAAACCTGCTGAACAACGAAGTGACCAAGTAATGCTAACATTCCCTCCACTAGTAGTGACTTATTAATATACAAGCCAGTGTTTCAGATGTGCTTTTTTGCACAAATGGAAATTTGAGATGAAAAAACATAAACCCTCATGCAAAACCCAAAACACTTGTCTGAAGAATAACTAATACTGGTTACCAGTGCTGATCAAGATTATGAAACAGTTGGTTGTGCACACTTTTATCAACTGTACAGTAGGGGCTGTGCACTCCATCACAAAGTGTGTTGCCTGGTGTCTGTGAGGTTGTGGTGATGGTCTCTGGACAGTTGATATAGGCCTACGGTTACCTATGTGAGTGGATACAGTGCCAGAGTGCATTCATCATCTTTGGCACTATAAGACTGCTCACAAACTGTGGGTGCAGAGTCTTTGACACTGAGCCATCATGCGCTCCCCTATATATGTTGCGTGGCTATATAACTAGGAGAAACTACTTGAGCCAAGCTTTGAGAGTAGATCTGGGTGTCTCTCTCTGGAAAATCCCTCTGAGGGTCCACCTTAGAGGTTGCAAAGCGTAGATCACCTTCCACCAGAGGAAGGTGGCTTTGTTGTCTACAGAATGTTCCACCACAGAGTCATGCCTTGGAAGTTAATTCTCATAACGAACGAACAGCAAATGAATCAGCATAGGCATCTTCAGTTCTGTACAGCCCCCTTTTACGTTATAAATAACTAATTAACATTTGAAAGCCTTAGGGCGGTCTTCCCCCTAACCTTTTAAATACCTCCTCTATTTTTTCTGACCTCGTTTTTCTGGCTTTAGGACTCTATGCACTTTATCACTGCTAACTAGTGCTAAAGAACTTGTGCTCTCTCCCCTAAACTTTGAAATATTTGCTCATTCCCCATTGGCATATTTAGGTAGAAGTCCCTAGGAAAGTGCACTACATGTGACCAGGGCCTGTATATTCAATGCTACTAGGGACCTGCAGTACGCTTGCCACTCACATAAGTAGCCCTCTAACCATGGTTCAGGTCTTCCATTGCAGAGACTGTCTGTGCAGTTTACAATGCCATTTCAACCTGGCTAGATAAACCTCTTGTTAGGACTAAACCATCCCATTTTATACATATAAGTCTCCCCTAAGGTAGGTCCTGGGTAACCCAGAGAGCAGGGTGCAATGTACATATAAGGCAGGACATGTACTTGTAAGTTTTACATGCCCTGATAGTTAAAACTCTCAAATTCGTTTTTCACTACTGCAAGGCCTATATGCCCCATAGGATAACATTGGGATTACCTTATTACATCTTTTAAGTGTAATTTCCAACCGTGAAGAGATGGCTTTTTCAAGTTTGGTGTCTCTGGACTCATAATTTAAAATCACAACTGATGGTGAAGTTGGATTTTAAGTTGAAAGTCTAAATATGACACGTTTAGAAAGTTGGCATTTTCTTACTTTAGCCATACTGTGCCTACTGCCTGTCTCTGAATACACGTCTGGGGTGAGTGACAGCTGGGCTTTGCGCATTTGCTCTAGACAGCCACACACCAAGGGAGCTTAGGTGTGATGAATGGGCCATCTACATCCTGGTGGGCATCCCTGGGCAGAATGGGTAGAAAGAGCTGGATACAGCCTCACAGTTACACCTGAAAAGGCTGTGTCCACACAAAGGGCTGTATTCCCCCCTGTAATGAGTCCGGGCTAGGGCAGGAAGGGAGGATCTCTGTGCACTTCAAAGACCTTTCTTTGAAGTCCCCCCACTTCAAAGGCACAACTGGGTATAAGTATTGGACCTCTGACACTATCAATTCTGCACACTCTAAATTACGATGCAATTCTTCAGACTTCACAACTTCATCTGTTACATTTCACCAGTGTATTGCTGAATATAGGGAATAAGGTGGTGAGAATTTCATTCATATGATGCAAATGATACAAGAGAGTAAAGAATGGTGAGATGGTGTCAACTGTAGGAAACAAACCACCTCATATCTAAACATATGTTTTCAAAATTACCTTAATACAGATGAGTTGTGACTCTTTAGTCCCCTTTAATATGCAAATGACATAGTTGCTCAACTGTAATAATGTATTACTTTTCTGTTACAATGTCATAATGCCTCCTGTCAGTCTTAGCAGCCAAGAGAAAAACAGGTCCTCTAAGAATCATTACAGCTGCAATTTAAAAACTAAAAACAAGAACTACCTTTTCATTCTTCTGATCTTTTTTTTGTGCAAAATCAACAGTGATCAGAAGAGAAGATGTTCATGGCAAACACAAGCAGATGATGGACAGAGCGTTGAAACTTTTCAGACACTCACCCCCAGTCACAGATCTGGGTTGAATCCATCATCGTTCTTTAGCTCACTTAGCCACCCCAGTTCAGACCCAGCCATTTGCAAATCAATCTTGACGCTGTTCCTCTTGTGAACATCCAGTCCGAACTGCCTAGCCAGGTCTTCCCTGGACTGGAAACAAGCATCCTGGGACCGGTTTCGGGGTAACACCGCTCCTCTGCCAGGCTAGCCTGAATCCAGTGACAAAGTGAGAAAGGGACCCACGTCTGGGCATACCCTGCCAACTTAGGGCGAACAAAGCAAACACAAGGAGATGATGGACAGAGCGCTGAAACTTTTCAGACACTCACCCCCAGTCACATATCTTGGTTGAATCCATCATTGTTCTTTAGCTCAATTCGTCATCCCAGTTCAGACCCTGCATATGGCTGGGTCCAAACTGGAATGGCGTGGTGACCAAAATAACAATGGATTTAACCCAGATCTGTGACTGGGGGTGAATGTTTGACAATATTCAACATCCGTCCATCATCTTTTGTGTTACGTTTTCACCCTAAGTGGGAAGGGTATGCCCATACCTGGGTCCCGTGCTCTCCACACTACCGGTTTCAAGCTAGCCTGGCTGATGAGGGGTGATGCCCCGAAACCGGTCCCAGGATGCTTGTTTTCCGGTCAGGGAGGACCTGGCCTGGCAGTTCGGGCCGCACTCTTCCCATGGGGAACACGGTCTAGGCTGATTTGCATATGGCTGGGTCCAAACTGGAATGGCGTGGTGAGCAAAATAACAATGGATTAAGCCCAGATCAGGGACTGGGGTGAATGTTTGACAATGTTCAACATTCCGTCCATCATCTTTTTGTGTTGCATTTTCACCCTAAGGGGGAAGGGTATGCCCAGACGTGGGTTCATGCTCGCTACGCTGCCGGTTTCAAGCTAGCCTGGCTGATGAGTGGTGATGCCCTGAAACCGGTCCCAGGATGCTTTTTTCCGGTCCAGAGAGGACCTGGCCTGGCAGTTTGGGCCGGACTGTTTCCATGGGGAACAGGGTCAAGGCTGATTTGCGTATGGCTGGGTGCAAACTGGAATGATGTGGTGAGCAAAATAACAATGGATTAAACCCAGACCTGTGACTGGGGGTGCATGTTTGACAATGTTCAACATTCTGTCCATCATCTTTTTGTGTTGCAGAAGATATTCATGGCCATGTGGTTATTTTTGTGCACAGTTCATTGCAGCAAATAAGGAATTTCTCTGCTTGGTTCAACTGAGCTACAGCATGCTTTTAATTTCCAGACATTCTGAGCTACAGCATTTTTAATCTAGTTTACATTCAACAGCTTGGGGTATCTTTTTGCAACAAATTACTAATAGCTTTATGGTGTGTTTAATTTTACATTACAGTTTATGCTTTTATTCTTCGCACCTGAAGCCAGCCTTGCTCTTTCATATGAAAGAGCAAGACATGGTGAGAAATTGGGTTGTTGGTTGACTGGGGTGTGAGCCCTGTTCAAGCAACAGCCACAACCCCCCACAAAGTGAACCACAAAAAAACACCAAATTAACCTGTGCTCAACCCTGGGTAGCTTCACACACAAGCAGTCAGACTTAACTTGGAGGCAATGTGTAAAATATGTATGCAGCACACAAACAGTAATAAAGTGAAAACACAACACAAGACAAATCCCAAACCAATGTAGAGAAATAGATTACATTCTAATAAATTATTTGACACCAACATGACAAAAATCTTATGAGTAAAACCAGAGATATTGATTTTTAAAGAATCAAGTGAAAATAGCACTAAAAAGCACAAAGCTTTAACAAGGAATACCCAGGCCCACCGGACTGATACAAAGTCAAAAGTGCAGATCAACCACAATGAAGCGCATGTGGGCTGCAGGAACCAGGCTTGGCCCACTGAGCAAAATAACACCTAAGTGTGTGTTATGTCAATGATGAGGATGCAGAGAGCAGACAAGGCGATGCACCGGTGTCTATGCACGCGGTGGTGGCAATGCACTGGTCCTGATCGCACAGCATCGGTGATGCGCTGGTTCTGCGATGGAGAGTTCAGCAAAGTCATTGAGGCTGTCATCGATGGGGATGTTTTAAGTAGAGCATAGCGTATTTGTGATTCCGAAGGCTAGGTGGCATCTTCAGGCCACGCAACAGCAGCGATGCACTGGTTCCCATCTGTGCAGTAGCGGTAATGCGTCGGTGCTGACCGATACAGGGATGGTGATGCACCGATTCTGCTTTCTGCAGCGGTCGCGATGCTTCAGTTCTGTTAGAACAAGAACCTTAGGCCCACTTCTTAGGGGCACCACTTGGCAGGGTAGACTCACAGATGGCAGAGTCCGGGTGCAGAAGCAGGATAGTTGGAAGTGTTTTATGTCCCTGAGACTTCAGATCAGGATGCCAGCCAGCTAGCCTTGTAGTCACTCTGGGGACACATGAAGCAGGTCCAGTCCTTCTCAACCAGGCAAGGAGGGCAGCAGGTCAGCAGCAGGTCAGCAGCAAAGCAGTCTTTCTTCCTGGCAGAGTATCAACAGGCCCACAAGTGTACTGAAGTCATAGGGTCTGAGGTCCAGTTCTTATACCCAGTGGTGCCTTTGAAGTGGGAGAGACTCCAAAGAAAGGTCTTTGAAGTGCACAGAGTTCCACCCTTCCTGCCTTAGCTCTAGATCCACTACAGGGGAGTATGCAGCCCTTAGTGTGGGGACAGGACACAGCCAATTCAGGTTTCAGTGTGCTATGGCCAGCTCCTCCCTCCCATCCTCTCAGGATGGCCCATCAAGTCACACCTAAGCTCCCATTGTGTGTGGCTGGCTAGAGGGAATACACAAAATCCAGCTGTTACCCAACCAAGACATGCAAACAAAAACAGACTGCAGGCACACACAGCTAAGAGCAAGAAAATCGACTTTGCCATTACAGAGGATTTATCATTACAATTCCATAGGTACAAAACATGATAGATCCACCTCTTCTCAATTAGAAATTAGAGCTTATTAAAGGTAATAAGAAATATTCCATGTTATCGTACGAGAGGGGTAGGCCTCACAGTAGTGAAAAACGAATATGGGAGTTTTTCATTACCAGGATATGGAAAACTTAAAAGCACATGTCCTACCTTTTAGCTAGATAGAACCCTGCCCTATTGGCTACATAGAGACTATCTTAGGGGTGACGTATATGTAATAAAAGGGGACTTTAAGGCTTGGCAAGGCGTTTTAAATAGCAAGTCGACACAGCAGTGTAACACTGCACTCAGGCTGCAATGACAGGCCTGAGACAAGTTTTAGAGGGCTACTTAGGTAGGGGGCACAATAGGTGCTATAGGCCAACTATTCCACTCCAGAAGGGAGTTACAAGTAAATGTATTATGCCAGTTAGGCATATGCCAATCAAACCATGTTTAGGGGAGTGAGCACAAGCACTTTAGCACTGGTTAGCAGTGGTAAAGTGCACAAAGCCCTAAGGCCAAAAAAAGCGAATTTATAAATAAACTCAGCCTTTGATGTTGCTCCTCTTTATGGGCACAGAACTCTTTGTGACACATAGGGGCATATTTAACAAAACGTCACGCAACACAAGATAGCAAGCCACCTTGCTATGCTGAGTGATGGGGAATGGGAAAGAGTGAACTTTCTTTCACATAATTTGGCACATTCCTGTATTTTCCCTACGCTGGCGCTCAATGTGCTGCCTAGTGCCAATGCAGGCACCCTTGCACCAAGGTGCAAGGGTGCCTGCGTTGGGGGCAGGATGGTTTTTGTGCAGGAAGGGGCACCTTTCTGCACAAAAACAATCCCCTGAGGCATTTTCCTCTCTCTATGTGTGCTGCAGAATACAGCACACATGGAAAGAGAAAAAAAACGACAAGAAATAAGGCTATTTCTCCCCGTTACTCCTCCCTTGGGGATATGTGGCATTTTGATGCATTCCCAGGTCTACAAGTAATGGTAAATCTGGAAATGCACCAAAATCCATGAGTGTAGCATGAGCGCACCCACACACCATAAAACGGAACGCCTCCCCGGGGTAGAGTAATGCAACGATTTGCACTGTGTTGCGTTACTCTAGATTTATCAGTCCACTCAGGGCCAAGCAAGTGGGCTTGCGTGGTTTGATAAATCTAACTTTTGAGTTACGTTGCTCTTGCACCCCACTGAATGGCGCAAGGGCAACACAACTCATATGTAAATATGGCCCATCATTTCTTTAAAATTTACAGCAGGGTCACTTTATCCCACATATATTTCTTAGCCACGGTGTAATCTATAGTTAGCTTCCTCAAGGGCCCAATGTAACTTGAAGAAAAGAACTGAAATATAGTAGGATTTCTCCAAAACTACGAGTTTCTATCCGGTGTACCCAGTGCATATACCTGTCTTTCCAGCCAGCACAAGGAGTTAACAGTCTTTCTCTGCAAGGATAAGATTGCTTTTAGTACCCTGTGGTTGGATGGTGAAATTTCATTTGGATGTTTTAAATTCAATTTGAGTTTTTATTAACCTTTTCTAAAAACTAGTTGGATGGAGATACAATGTTATACTCTCTTTAGCCTGCTTGTCTTTGTGAATTGGATCTGTCTGAAAAGGTAAGTCCAATGGCGTCCTGCTCATGGAAGTCTTCACTATAGGAGACACTGGTGAGAAAAACAAGGTGAAGTAATTTGTTGAGTCTTTTGCTACATGATGCCAAATTGCAGACACATTTGTATTTCCTTTAAAAATGTGTTAACAATTCAGTTTGACAGATGCAGTTTTATTTCTTCCACACTTATTTTATAATATTTGCAGCAAATGGACATTCAACAACTACTGGTAATGGTGCTTGGCCTTGCATTACCCTTCCAGCCACTACCTTCACTGAGACTGGTCACATCAACATACAATTCATCCCTCCAGAAAACTGGATCATAAACTTTAAATCACTGAGACAGTGGGGGGAGTGTGGTTAAAATAATGTGGTTAAAAGGTTGACAAGCAACAACAGCAGTAAAAACAGAAATATCAACAACAAAAATATTGCTGAAACAATATAAAAAATAAAAGATCAAAAAGAAAAATAATGAAGTCCCAAATATTGTCACTACTCTAAAGCAAATGAACCATAATACAAACCACGAAAACCAAAACATTGAAGAATGGAAAATTGGCATTATTGAAATAAAAACAATCAAAATTTAAATAAATATATGAATACATATAAAAACATTATTTACATTGCGTTAAAAAAAATAGTGTTCGCCTAAATAGTAAAATGAAAATAAAATACTCTCCAAACAGCCAACAAATATAAACTATTTATTAGAAAAACGGAATAAGGAGACCATAAAAACATACAATAGAATACACACTGAAAAGCAATTACAGCAGAGCAGCCTCACTTTTCAGATTGAAATTCAACCTAAGAATAAATCTATACTGCAAAGAACCACAATTAACAACAATCAAAGAACGTTTTAAAACAACCCTCACTTGACAACAACTAAAAAACTATTAAATATTACAAATCACTAAAGCTGTACTATATACTTTTCTTCCAAAAGGCAGGTACGTCCACTGCAATAAGACAAAAGCCAACACAGAAAAAGAAAGCCAAATCACAAACATTACAAGAAAGACAGACTCAAAAGTATTACACCTAAAGCAGGGAATTAACATTTATGATGTTGAAATCGATGAACATAATTTTAAATTAAATTGAAACTAATAAACTCCAAATAAAAAATTAAATTAAATAAACTAACACAACTAACACATCTCTTCCTCTCAACACACTTCAACAAACCAAAGCTGTGAGCAAAAACAAAAGCGAACAGCCATGCACACTAAGGGGCTTATTCACAAGCCCCTTGCTCCTCCAGTGCGTTACTTTTTATGATGCTCCGGCGGCGCAGAGTACAGACCCATATGTACAAGGCTTTGTAAAGCCACTTTGTGTGGCTTCTCATGGCCTTGTAGATATGGTGTAAGGCAACACAATACAAATCTCCGCATTGCCATACACTGCATCAGTAGGGCTTCCATGGGCATTGCGGTAGATTTTCCCATGCAACACCCATGCGTTTTGACATTTACAAGGATCTGTAAGCCTGGGAATGCATCAAAACTGTACACCTTCCCAGGGGAGGTGTAACAAGGAGAAATATATTTATTTCTCCTCCTATTTTCCTGTTTCTATGTGTGCTGCATTTTGCAGCACACATAGAAAGAGGAAAAAGCCTCCATGAGCTGTTTTTGTGCAGGAAGGTGTGCCTTCCTGCACAAAAACAATCCTGCCAACAGCGCAGACACCCTTGCACCACGGTGCAAGAGTACCTGCATTGACGCTAGGCACCAAATTATGCGCTGGTGCTCACTGGAAGGATAGGAATGCACCATATCTTGTAAATACAGTGCATTCCTGCCCTTTCGAATTGGCACAGGGCAGCGCAACAAAAAGGCTTGCGACACAGCCCTACGCCAATTCAAATAAATATTGTAGCACATATTGCGAACACTAACCATTCCTAGTTCACACCAAGGAGCAAGCAAGCACTTCTTGCTAACAACACAAAGAGTCCCAAATAGCCGCACAGCAGGAGAAACGTGCAGGCACGAGAAACTCAGCATCAGGACTCAGCACAATCCAGGTAAACAGCATGTCAGCAGGTCAATTAATGATTTCAACAGGTTTTACACAGCCCGGTCTTCTCTCCTCAGTTGTTTCCTTGCTTCCTGGCATTAGTCTTTATTCCTGATGCAGCAAGAGAGTACCCAGAGCAGAAGCAGGCAAAGTGTGCTTAATACTGCCATCTTGATCGCTCAATACTGTCCTTACCTCAACTTTGACTATTCCCACTTCAAATCTAGCGACATTGGGAAAGTATCTGAGCTTTGGGGGTTGGGGGCCATCACATTGCTTTTCCTCCTCCACAATTAACCACATTAGGGACATTGTAGGAACTAGGGTGGGGGCAGAATTACTTTTCCAACCCGTAACTTATCCACATTGGGGAAAGTGTTGTGCTTTAAGTGGAGTATATTAAATGTTCCCATTCCAAAAGTAGACACATTGAGGAATGCATTGGACAGTGAGGGGAGCAGATTTACTATTCTCATTCCAGATGTCATCAAAAGAACTATTCTCACAATAAAAAAATAAGAAATGCTAATAATAATAAAAGTAAATAAAAAATAGAAACATAAAAATTGCAAAATTCCAGAAATAAAAATTGCACATATGAATATATATTTACAAACATTCAAAAAAGTTAAAAAGCATAAATAATATTTTCTTACAAAATGTAGCTATCAAATATTTTAAGAAAACTTAATTACTTTTTGTCAAAAACTACTAGTAGAAAATATGTAAGGAATTTAATAAAAAAGCATTAAAAAAAAAAAAAGATGTTGCATTACTTAATATCCAAGCAACGCTTTCAAATGTAATCAAATAATAATTAACTGATATCAATGAATACTAGCCACATAAAAATCACACAAAATTATAATTAAAAACATGCAGCAAGCAAACAAAATTAAAACATAAAAAACAGAAATATATCATTCTATTTTCATTTACAGAAGTCAAAACATATCAATAATTTCATAAATGTAAAATATTCACAAAACATTTTAATGTATATATCACAATAAAATGAAAGTATTATTTTAACAAAAATTAACACAATGTACTCCCTACCCTATTCCTTTATATATCCAACATCCCACACCTAAAATGATATTACAAATTGCAACAAATAATATCTTAATACAATAAAAACATACACATAAAACAATGATATATGTTACACCAATATTAAACACAACAGGATTTTAACAACACCATTGAAAAATAGTAGACACAAGAAATAATCTTACCTTCAAAATTCTATCCCTTGATATTCTGGACATCACAATATTTTTTAGATGATATTTGTGTCTTACAATATTTTTCAAACAATATTTTGGCAGAATGGCCCCCGTCCTAAAAAAGACACACTCTTATGGTTCCCTATTGTGGATGGATGTACATTCTGGGTGAAATTCTAGCATGCCCGTTGCAGAAGAAGTGGAAGAGGCTACACAAATACTATGATGTAGTCATAACAGCTGTAAACACTGGCAATATAATGATAACCTTGCACAACAGATTCAACCCACTGAAAGGCAAAATAGCTACTCAATATGTCAACACACGCTGGGTCTCCGAATACCTCAGCTTCAGAAGCATTTTTGCATCAGAACATGATAAACAATACGTGAGAAATCAGAATACTGGTTGTGGGTAGTGGAAGTCCTACTCAAGCACCAACCACAATCTTTGTACGGTGAACACAAAAGTCACAAAATTAACCTGTGCTTAACTCTCTGGTAGCTTTGCACAAAGTAGTGAGGCATAACTTAGAGGCAACATGTAGAGCATTAAGGCAGCACACAGACAATAATACAGTAAAAACACAAAACTCATAAACCAATTTAGAAAAATAGAGTAAACTTCAATAAATTAAATAATGACAAAATTCCAAACAGTAGAACCGGAGATTTTGCAATGTCAAAGTTTTAGGTAAGTATAGCACCTAAAAGTACAAAAGGCCACTCACAGTCATCTGGTCATGCTAGAATGGGGGAAAGTCACAATTAAGGCTGACCCCGATAGAACATGAGTCATATACAGGGACCAGTTACCTTCTCAAAGTCCGGCGTGAAAAATGTTGTTTGCTGGGGAGGAGGCCGCGATGAGCATGGACATCAATTTGGATGGGCATCACTGTAAAAGTCAGTTGGCCGTCGCCTTGGTGCTGCCGTTGCTGTAGCGCAAAGTGCAAATCTCAAGTTGCCGGTTGTCTCTGGTGGTCACTGTAGTGCGAACAGTCTGGTTCACTGGAGCTTCGTGTTGGAGGTCAATGTGGGCGGCATAGTCTTGGTGCGAACACCCTGTTCATGGTCACAAAGAGCCAAAAACTTCAGGATTTCTCCTTTCCATGAAGAGGAGTGCACTCTGATGACAGCCAAGGGTCTAGGACTTGGAGAGGCACATCTTGGGGATCAAGGACTCACTCAGGTTCAGTAGTAGTAGGTCCAGGCAGGTTCAGTGCAGCAGGTCAGCTGGGCAATTGCAGGGAGTCCACTGGAGCTTGTTGTGTACCTGTTGCTCAAAACACAAGGTCAGTAGACTAACCCTTGGAGTCACTCATGTTACCTGAGATGAAGGGAGCAGGTCAGTGTTCCTTCTCAAAGATCAGAGCAAACCTCAAGCAGCAGGACAGTCCCCTGGGGGAGAAGGAAGGCCCAAAACAGCAGGGCAGTCCTCTAGGGAACAAAGCAGCCCACAGGCAGCAGGGCAGTCCAATGGAGATCAAGACAGACCTTAAACAGTAGGGCACCACTCTGGTGAGCAAGGTAGTCCTTCTTATTATAATGGCCACATGTCTAGGAGTGTTCTGAAGTTGTTTCCTGAGGGTCCAATATTTATACCCGGTGCCAGCCTTTGAAGTGGGGGGTGCTTCCCTGTACTACCCCCACATCTGGTTCTGGAAATTTCTTCCCTTCCACTGCCAAGGCTCCAAGAAGAGTGGAATGACAAATGGGGTAGTCAGGTTCCTGACTGAGGTTGTGCGTTCAGGAGGCAGACTTTTTTGAAGTGTAAGTGCCTCAGGGAACAGCTCGTCCTCAATCATCCAGGAAGGATGGCCCATCCTGCCTACACCTACTCTCCTTTGTCTCACTGTTTGGCAGGAATACACAAACCCCAACAGCAGAGCCAGTCTCGGTCATGTGACCCAGGATATTGGCAGAAGGCAGAAATGGTTAGGACAAGAAAATGCCCACTTTCTAAAAGTGACATTTTCAGTATTGTGACTTAAAATCTGACTTTACCACTAAAAGGGTTTCAAATTATGGATAATTTGAGTCCAAACAGCATATCAATTTCTGTTCCCAATCAAAAGTTATCACTTATTAAATAAAATAAGGTAATCCCATGTGGATTGCAGAGATATGCCTAACAGTAGTGAAAAACAACGTTAGGAGGTTTTCAATACCAGCACTTCTAAAACTTAAACCTACATCTCCTACTTTTTAAATACAAGGCACCCTGCCATAAAGACCCTGCCCTAATGAGTCTTTAGGGCCTACACTAAAAAGTTTAGTCCTGACAATATATTTATTTTGCCTGGTTGAAATGAAAGTTTTAAACTGCACTACAGGTTTTAGTCGCAGGCCTGAGACATGTTTCAGAAGGCTACTTCAGTGGGTGGCTGTTAGACCTTTTATCCTTAGGGTGGTCTTGCCCTAAACATTTTGCCTGCTTACCTCCTCTTTTTGCTGATTCCTTTTGTTAACCTTAGGACTCTGAGCATTTTACTACTGCTGACCAGTGCTAAAGTGCATGTGCCTCTTCCCTAAACATGGTAACATTGGTGTATACACTATTGGCATATTTAATTTACTGGTAAGTCCCGTGTAAAGTGGTATACCATATACCCGAGGCCTGCAAATTAAACAATACTTGTGGGCCTGCAGCACTGCCAGTGCCTCCCACACAAGTAGCCCTTCAAGCATGTCTCAGTCCTGCCACTGCAAAGTTTTGTTTTTCCTGGTAGTGAAAACCACCAAACTTTGTTTTTCACTACTTGGAGGCCTACTATTCTCAAAGGTTAACATTGGGAATTCCTTAACACACTTTTAAGCTGTAATTCCTGATTAGAAAGGAGTAGCTGTTTCATATTTCATATCTATGGAATGGTAATGACAAATCATCTTTACTGGTAAATTTTGATTTAGCATTGCTATTTTAGAAATGTCACTTTCAGAAAGGGGACATTTCTCTGCTCTTACTGGTGTGTGTGCCTGAAGCCTGACTCCAATACACGTCTGGGGTGGGGGACAGCTTCTCTTTGTATATTCCCTCTAGACAACCACAAACACAGGAAGCTTAGGTGTGCTTAAGCACTCATATGCATTCTGTTGACCCTTCCTGAGAAAGAAGGGAGGGATGATCCGACACTTGCATCTCAATAGTTAGTGTCCTGTCCTCACACAAAGGGCTGATTACCCCTATTGATAGTCTGGAGCTAGGGCTGGAAAGAAATTGCCTCTGTGCACTTCAAAGACCCTTCTTTGAAGACACCCCCACTTCAAAGGCATAACTGGGTCTCTGACCCCTCCAAACCAGACACTACTGAACCTGTGAAGAACTCTTCCAGGAGAAAGGACTGCTATGCTGCTACAAGGATTGACACTCTGCTGGACTACTGCTCTGGAAGAACTGCTTTTCTGCTCTAATGTGCTGTCCTGCTGCCTGCTACCCTCTGCCCTGCTGAGGTAAAGGGCTGGACCCATCTCACTTGAACCCAAAGTGACTCCAAGGGCTTGTCAGCTCACCCCCTGTTCCGATGTATCAAAGACTTCCTGCAACCATGCCTCAGCACCTACACTCTGTCATCTGTGAGGCTCAACCTGCCAAATGGTGTAACCCAGTCCTGGGCCCTCGAAAGTGAGTTTTCTGTGCTGTCCCTGCATAATCGACACATTGTCTCCATTGCACCAATTGGAACCGATGCATCCTCTGACACCAATGCATTGCTCCTCAAGGACATCACTTTGATGACTGTGCAGCTCGATGATGACGGACTCCATGGTTTGGAACCAACACATCGCCTACATCCAAGGGATTGACAACGATGCATCACCTCCTCTGCTCCTGGCATCGGGTCTTAGATGTCGATGCTTCCTCCATCCACGGTACTTTTCTCAGTGGGCCAAGAATAGTCCTTGTATCCGACTCACACTCCATCATGGTCGGCGTGAGTTTTGTATTTGCCCTGGTCGAGCGTGACCAGCTATATGACTCTAACCATTATATTCTGATTTGATTTTTAAAAAATTCATAACTCTGGTTCTACTTAGTGGATGTTTGTTGTTTTGGTCTTGATTACTCATACAATTAGTAACCATTTTTCTAACCTGATGTGGAGTCTTTTTGTGGTGACTAGGGTTGTAGTTCTTGCTTGGAAAGGGTGTATAACTCTGCCGACCAGAAATCCAATTTTTAAGAGTGGCACAATGTGTGCTACAGGCCCATTAATAGCATTTAATTTACAGGCCCAGACTACAAGTTGCACTATTTACTGGGGACTTACAAGTAAATTAAATGTGCCAATTGAGTGTAAGGCAATTTTACAATGATTAAATGAGCAACCACACACTCATTAGCAGTGGTTAGTAGTGGTAAAGTGTGCAGAGGCTTAAATCCAGCAAAAACAAATTCAAGCAAAGCAGGAAGAACAAAAAGGCAAAAATCTGGAGGAGACCCTGCAAAAAGGGAGAGGTCCAACATGGTATTATTACCTGCCATAAATATTACATTCTAAATAGTGTTTGCAAGAATATGATCCCATAGATTTTCAAATATTAACTCTAATGGGGAGATATTTTTTGTCTACAATATTCATGCACCATAATTAGGAGTCAGATCTGGACCCTGATCTTAAGTTGAACATATCTTTATCCTTGTTAAAAGTGAATACTCTGGCAAAGCACCCATAAGAAGATGACATCAAACCAAAGTTGGCACAAAGATACCTGCTCTCATTCGCAAGATGAAGAAACATAATGAATAGCTGTTGTTAAGGAAAAAAGAAAACAAGTTTATGAAACAAATGACATGCGCAAAACTAGAATGGATCAAAATATTCAGAAGTTGCAAGTGAAAAAATTAGGTTTATAGAATTGTTCGAGAATTATATGAGGTGATAAAATGTTCACTTCATTGGAATCCCGCAGAAATCACTGAGGATTGAGATGGTGAAATCTTTCCTGTTATACCCGATGATTGCCAGCTGTTGGAATCCCAGAAAACTCAGTTGTTCTTAATATTGATAGGGCTCGCAGAAAGCACTGCACAAGCAAAATGCAGGTGATCAGCCTGTACAATTTTTGCCTTTTTCAGGATTACTGGATGAAATAATAATTTCTGTAGAAGGCTCCAGCCACAATGTCCCCCAGCATAGTTGTTGGTTTCTCCCATAGAGTCTGCTCAAATTTCTTTCAAAATGCTCCAGAGGGGAAAGGGGATGCAATCCAGTATACAATACCTTAAACCGAAGACATACAGTGTCAGATTGCTGAACAATCAAAATTGAAAGTTGTTTGGAGAGGGAACACACATTTTTGAAGTTAAAAGTAACTGAAAACTGAAGTATCAGTGTCTGTTTTAGGAATATCTTTCTTCATAAACATCTAAGTGTCATTTAAATGATGATGGATGGTCCTTTAAGTTGCCAGGTTGCAGGGGCCAATGCCTTAAAATTTGCAATAGAAGACCAAGCCCCGTTCTTAGAGATTCCTGCCAGGCAGGTGAGGATATCTAAGCCTTCAATAGAGTAACTACTAAAGAAGCTCTATTAAAAGCAGTGAAGTTTAGCTGAGCGTGCATCAAGTATGATCATGGACATTGATTTACCAAAATAGCTGGGGTAGTGGAACTAACATCAGATGTGTGTCACATTACAGGAAGTGACATCAAATAACCTGATGGCCTCACAATAAAAAATATGTCACAGGAAGTGACAATGTTGAAGTAAAAATAAGAAGTACAGGATTAATAGAAACACAAAATCACTATTAAAGCAGATTGCTGTCAATTTTTGTTATAAACTACACATTTACTAGAGAACTTCCATGAGATGCTAGGAGCGCAGACTTGATATGCCAAAGCGCAACTCTCATCTACACAGGTCCAAACAGCATATGCTTGTCACATTCATGGACAATTTCAGACTAAATAGCAGAAGCATGCCCCAAATTCCCATCTGATCCTTAAATAGCCAGGCATAACTATCATATTCCCATCATAGCCTCATAATATCAAGTTTACGTGCACGTACCATGTGCAGTATCTCAGCTTAACTTCTCACTCCAGGTCATTACAAATACTGTTTCCAGTTAGGCCTGGGCGGAGATCTCAAAGTCGCACTGAGTGGAGTGGGTAAAAAAACTATGCTGCACGTAGTTGCGCGGTTGAAGTTTCCTGGTGTGCAAGTTCGCATTGTGTTTTCTGTCAAACGCATCGCAGAGTACGTCATCACATTCCAAATGACACGCGAACGCCACCACACGGTTTGCATGGGCGCGGCTATATTGTTTTCTTACTCTGTTTATGATGTTTGGCCTGTTTTTTAATCCCTCTTTAATCTTTTTAATCCTCCGCACTCTTGATTAATCTACCTCTAATTTTAATTTATTGTATTAGTGTGTGTTTTTGTGTCTGTGTATTTTAAGTTTTTTTAATTGTTTTGTAACTTATATAGTATTTTGTTTATTTTTCCCTTTACTTCCTTATTTCTTTTTTCTTTCTTTCCTTTTTTCTTTCCTTTTCCTGTTTTTTTCTTTACCCCACACAACACCATGGCAGAGCAGGGCTACCAGGGGAGCTCCGGTGCCAGGCTCCTCCGAATAGCCAGCAGCAGCCGCCTACCTTGCAGGCGGCACTACCACCTAGGTGTGCAACCCTGGGCTATCTTCAGTGAGGAAGGGGTGGCAGCACTAGCTTGTAATGTGCAGGACCGCCTCCCCTCCATACTGGCAGCAGGTGGCAAGCCTGGCAGTGGATACCCCCTGTGGGAGTGTCAGCTGCGCTGGGGGAGGGTGCGGGCATCACACCAGCCAGGTACAGCACACCTTCTAGCAGCTGATGCACTGCTGGACACATATTCTTGACCGGGAGTAGAACCTGCTTGACCTGCTGGGTGTCGACATCCTGGAGCTAGGTGAGTATTGGTAATTATTTGTTGTGTTTATGTTCTGCAATGCTAACATTTTTGCTTGAATAGAATGTTGCTCACACTCAGAGGTAAGTTAAGTTTAGTTTATTTTAGGAATATTATTATTATGTTACCCAGTTTCAGCTCGGTAGGTGCTCAGGGCTACCTAATCGTGCTCCTCATCAGAGCTCTCAATGGCTGATTAATTAAGAAGCCATTGAGGCTATTCTGTCCTCTTGTCACCATAGTAAATCAGTGAGTTAGCATTCTCTATGACTTTCTTTATAAAGCTCGAACAGCTCCAAGCTATTTCACAGTGAAGTGTAGTATGCATCTATGCATTCCAAAAAAGGGAGACTTAATTGTTCCATCAAGGGGGCTGAGGAATGAGAATAGAATCAAAGATCATAAATTGCAATGCATTAGTTTGAAATGCAGTTTTTGTTAAGCACATTTGGAATAGAGATTTTAGGATTAGTATGGTCAACTCAACAATAGTTGATAGACATGAAACTAGTACTATAGATGATTTGTTTTAGATAAGTACAATGTGACTGTGTTTGTCTGTCATAATAGTTTTGTGGAGAATTACTGAGTCACTAATCTATTTTTTTATCTTCTTCATTTCTTACATCAGCACCCAAGAGCAAGAAGAAGGGTGCTGCGGAGGTGGGTCCGTTAGTAGCTGGTTAGGAGGAGGAGCCACTGCCGAGGGCTCTGCTAACCCCAATAAGTCCTATTCTTTATTATTTTCATTTCCCTGATGTTGGGTTTTATGATTGTTGTGGACGTACGGTAAAATCTTGGGGTATTGGAATGCTGGTGCTGGGTTACAGGATGGGAGTTGGTGCCTGGAGCCTGGTGTTGCTGGTGAGAAATAAAGTTGCTCTGACACCCTTACCTGCCTTCTTCCTTCACATGGCGACGAGGATGGGATACAAATCCACGCATGCAAAGCACAATTGATTAGCTCTTTTTCCTCTGCCCACTATGCTACTTTAAGATTTTGCCTTGTTTATTTTTTTATATTTTCTCTTTCTTTTCCCTACTCCCCTATCCAATTTTAGTTTCATTCCAATAAGCCCTGCATTTTTTGTTTCCATATTTCATGTTTTTATTTTGGTTGCTGACTTTTTCCGGTCTCTACTAGTCTCTAGTTCACTTATCTTTTGCTTTGTTGGGAATCTTTCCCTCACCCTATATATCTTGTGGTACTGTAAGACTAAGAACACATTGTTGGTACTCTACTGTCTACCGTGAAGATTGCAGGCCCAAGTAAGATTGTATTATAAATTCACCATGTATGTTTGTTGAGAAGGCTTTCTTTTTCTTGTTCATGCTCTAACAGTTAACAAGAGAGTGACCATGGTCATGGACCACCCCCCAGTGTTGTGCTGTGTAATTCTTTTATACTGTATCCCAGCACTTCCCATGACTGTGCAGCATGTCTGGAAAGTATGAGGTCCCATTGCATTTGCCAGCCAACACCATATATCTGTCATTGATCATTATTCCATCCTTTCATTGTGCTTCAATGACTCCGAGTCATCATGATCATCATGGGATATAGCTCTGCCCCTCTATTATGAAAGGTTTTTGGTTGGCTTCACTACCTGGCTTGTCTAACATTGTCAAACAACAAATGAAAATGCCTGGAGTGATATTTTTGTTAGAAGATACTGCAGTGCTCCCCGAACTGTAGTGATGTATGTATTGCGGTTGTATTTTTTGATTGCAAAAATCAATGGGCGGTGTATCTGGCATCTAAAAAATGTATTATGTTTTATTCTAGCTCCACAGACCACCAGTGATGCTCACTCAAGTGTTGCTGCAGGAGGAGAGTCAGTTAGAGGGGGGAGAAGCTGCGGCAGGGACGGGCACTGGTAAGTCACATTGCTTGCTTATTAACAATTACTATTATACTCACTAGCTACCAGGGTGCTGTCGGCTCCTGAACATGAACTAAATATGATGGCTTGAGGGAAACGGGAAAGAACAGAAGGTTAAAAGAAAGGAAATGGTTTATGAGTGAAAGGGTGGGTGGGTAAATCTGAAGGGATGGATGAGTGAAAGGATGGTTGGAAGAAAGGGTGGATATGGAATGGATGGATAATGGATTGGAAATCTTGGTGAAAGACTTAAAGAGAGAAAGTAAAGCTTAAATCATGATGTCTATGGGTGAATTAGAATGAATATTTGGATTGCTTGGATGAATAAGCAAGGCCCCTCTTCTCATGGAGAGGGGCACGCTGCTCACCTACTTTGCCTACTTTGTTTTATGGTTATCAAAGCTATAGTTCAAAGTCGGGGGTATTTTCTAAATTTTTGTTCCACTCCCTTGACACATTGTGGGGCATATTATCAAGGGCTTTATCGCCGATTTAGCGGCACTTTTTGCCGCTAAATCGGCGATATTTTTAACGCCCTATTAGCAAGCTGTCGCTAACAGGCGTTAGCGACAGCTTTCAGGCGTTAGAGGCCGGGAATTACGTCGCCTTGCATGTCAGCGATATTTATCGCTAATGACATGCAAGGTAGGCGTTCCCACTAAAAAGCGACTGTAAACAGTCGCTAACACCACTAACCCCTATTATCAAGGCAGGCGAAGCGATAAAATAAATCGCGCTAAGCGCGTTTATCGCTAGATTTTAACACCTGCTACTGACTATGACTTACCTGTTTAAGGTATAGGAGGTGGATTCTAATGCTGAATCCACCTTAGCGTTAATGCAAGAATATAGCTGGTTTTCCAGCGATATTCTCGCATTTTGCCGCTATCGCTGGAAATATTATCGCTATGGAGATAAACCTTACTAATAGGGTGTTATCTCAGCGATATTTTCCAGCAAAAGGCGGCGTTAACAGGATTCGCGCTAAGCGCGTTTAGCGATAAATATCGCTATTCCTTGCTAATATGCCCCTGTATTTGTTAAGCAAGGAAGATGCATCCCACCCATCATCATTCATCACCCCCCCTCCCCATCCGTGGCATTTTGCCACCCATGACCGAAGTGCAGTATGGTTCAATACGTCACTGCAGTGTCGGCTGTGCAATGTGTGTCTGCTTCAGTTAATGCAGCATTTACAAAGTTTTCAATGCATTACAAACCGAACACGGAAGGTGTGTTTCCCTTCACCCACTCAGTGACCTATTAGTATTTTACTCCTTTATTCTTTCCTAAGTTCTTCTGTCCCAGCCTACCAAAAAACTTGAAAAATACATTCTTGGCATGTGGCACATTTTATAGCCATATGTTGATTCCAAAATATATTTCATGGTTTCCATTTTACGCCTGTTCAGATTTTTCCCTTTTGACTTCCATCAACTACGGTGACTGAATAAGGCAAAGCTTAATAGTCACATGACAAATCAATGATCAGTTTAGTGACCTTTTTATTCTATATCAAAAGCTCTGCCCTACCCACCTAATATCTCTACCCTACCATGCAGTAGGGTAAGTCAAGTTTCCTTTCCTTACTACCCAGCGAATGAATTTGTTGCAAATAATTTATGGTGGTTGGCGAGGCCAGTGAGTAAAGTGGGACTAAGGGCATGGTTTGATTTCAAGTTTAGCGTATGGGATACGCTGTGACAAACATGCCAAATACAATCTATATAGCCCGTTCCTTTCCCTGTAGTGCAGTACATCATTTTCCCCAACGTCTACTTACGGCAGACAGGATAATATCAAACTTTTATATGTGTGGTGTGTGACATAGTATAATATTTATTATTCATTTGCCTCTTTGGAGTCAGGTAGAAAGAGAAAGGCATTTGGAGAAGAGCGGGGCCATTGGAATTACAAATTCAACGCGTCCCAGGCTGCACACTTATTAGATCCGGTCTTCTCCAACCTATCCACTCTCATGGTTAATATGCCCATTCCTATGAGCTGGTCTGACCACTATCTGGTATCCATGGCACTCTAGGGAGTCAGGAACTCCAGGGTGCAGCTCGGAAATCGGTCTTAAAACGCCCGTGGCATAAACTTGACACCAAGTAGTTTCGTACCCTTCTCCTGAGGAACATACCTAACCTGCTGGACGACCCTGATGTGGCTGAAAGCACCCTATCAGACTGGATCTCGCACTCCCTTGACACTCTCATTCCCGCAAGGTGGTCCCAGAGCCGTAACACTCAATCCAGTCTGTGGTATAATAGCAATCTGGCTTCTGCCCGGAAAGCCGGCAAAAGCCTGGAACGGGCATGGAGGTGGGACTACGATCCAGTTCTGAAAATGCAATATCGGGTAGCCATCAAGAATTATCACAGGGCCATTCAGAAGGATAGAGCTGCGTATTTTGCGGACGAGATCAGAAATAGCAGTAACCCTGCCAAATGCATCTTTTCCATACTCAAAGATCTCAAATCTTCGGGGCAACCCATAGCTCCCCCTCTCTCCTCCAATCAGCAATGTGAAGTCTTTGCCGCCTTCTTTATTAAGAAGGTTGAGAATGTATACAGGACCTTCCCTCACACCGAGATCAGGACAGGCCCCGCACGGTGGCCCCGCGATACCCCCACACTCTCTGTTTTCCTGGCGCTCTCTCAAGAGGGGATGTACACGATCTGCAATAAACTTAAATCAGGATCCCCTGCAGACCCTCTTAAACCGGACCAATTTCTTGAATTCCTACCTCAGCTTCTCTCCCCCTTTTACAAACTGATCAACCTATCTCTGTCTTCTGCGGTAGTCCCAGGGCCTGGAAACTGGCCAAGGTGGTTCCTTTACTTAAAAAACCCACACTGGATGCCTCAAAACCAGAGAACGTTCGCCCTATTTCTCTCCTTCTGTGGGTATCTAAGATCGCCGAAGCTTACATCAACTCTCTTCTCACGAGGTTTATCGAAAATAATAATCTGCTCGACCCTTCCCAGAATGGCTTCCGCCCACGTCACAGCACGGAAACCGCCCTTCTGGCTGTAACTGAACATCTAAGGGACGCATTGGATGTCGGTCGCACGTCAGCTCTGATACTATTGGATCTAAGCGCTGCATTCGACACAGTGTCCCACCAGATCTTGCTGCAGCGCTTGGAGGAGATTGGTACTGGGGGCCCTGCCTTGGGCTGGTTCGCCTCCTTTCTATCAGAGAGAACCTTCAAGTGTCCGTCCCCCCCTTCTGCTCCCAGGTACATTCTGTCCACCAAGGGGTCCCTCAGAGCTCGGCTTTGAGCCCAACCCTATTCAACATATACATTCAACCCTTAGCAGCAGTAGCCAGGAGCAGAGGATTAACTGTGGTATCTTGTGCAGATGATACACAGTTGGTGGTGGCACTATCAGACGACTCCGCGCTGGATGCGCTTAAGTTCAGGGATGATTTAACAGCCGTCGCAGACTGGATGACCGCCAATTGTCTCCAACTGAATGCTAGCAAATCTGAGATCTTGCTGGTAGGGAAAGACACTCAACTGTGGAGTGACCGTTGGTGGCCTTCCACTCTGGGCTGTCCGTGCGTCCCTAAACAGATCGTCAAAAATCTGGGAGTATGGGTAGACTCCGCTCTTACTTTTCAGGCCCAAACCAAAGCGGGGACCTGCTTTGGGCTCCTACATGGGCTTAAACCACTGTTGGCATTCTTTGACCCCACCATCTGTCAGGTTATCGTCCAGGCCACCATTCTATCTAGGCTGGACTATGCCTGCTCCCTATACTTGGGGGCAAACAGAGCCAAGATTCTCCGCCTACAAAGGGCACAAAATGCGTCAGCCCGGACACTGCTCGGCCTTCTGTAAACCTGTCCTACAACTAATGCTATCCGCAGACTGCATTGGTTGCCGGTGGCGAAAAGTATCGAGTTCAAAACTCTTTGTATCGCTCACAGAATTCTGAACTTTCATTCCCCTGATATTTTGGCCAATCTCCTTTCGCCCTACACACCCACCCACCAGCTACACTCAATGGGCCAGCACCTGGCAGTTGTCCCCCGCGTAAGGAAAGCCCGGGCGGGACAACGCTCTTTTCGAGTTCTCGCTCCGAAGCTCTGGAACTCTCTGCCTGTGAGTATCAGAAGCATCCAAAACCATGCGCTGTTCCGTAAAGCCGTTAAAACACATCTCTTTCCTGCTTAATCGATCTTGTGTGCTTCTCCTACAGTGCTTTTAATAGTTTGCAGTTTTAGCGCGGGGACGCCCCTTTGCTGGGGCAGCTGCGCGCTCTACAAACATACATAAAATATAGATACTTGTCAACTATAGCTGCCCCAGCTGCAGACAGTAGCAAAATACCAGATGTGCTGGCTAGCAATTAGCATGCCTCCATTCATTTAGCACAACACACAATTTGTACTCCATAGTGCATAATACCTTACTCATTAAAGAGAAACAATTAATTTTTCCCCTCAAAGTGTTTTTTAGTTACCTGAAAGGCCTTTACAAGAAAAACAATCTAATCACAGTTTTTTAATCCGGTGTTATTCTGCCTTAATACTTTTCTGCCTCACAGTCAGTGCTTTTTATGTGAGGCATGTGTGGGTAAAACATAAAATTGGCCTTGTGACTCTCCTAATCACAATCACAACAAATTCCAATAACCCTAGGGGACCAGCAATGTACTTCTTCTGTGCCACCCACTAATTTCAAACAATTGTTTGCAAAGAGCATTATTTCCATTTGTCTTTTTTCTTTTTGTTTTTCTTAACATAGCTACTCCTTCTGGTCTACCCGTACCACCCACCAGGCAAAGGTAGCAGCCCATCTGCAGCGGCAGAGGCTATGCATTATGCAGTTAGAATACCAGCGGCTAGTGGTCCCAGAAGAAAAAGAGGGGAAAACAGTTCCCTCTCAGCTAGGCCCAAGTGCAGCCTCTCCCCCAAAGCCTTCCGGCCATTCCAGCCATATTGCTTACTTAAAAAGGTCACTTTTGTACAATATGGTATGTGCAAAGTCTGCCCGTTCTAAACAACAAAGGCCCAGTTCATAATACAGTGTGAATAATTGCAGAACCTTTTTCACACATGAATATATTAGTGCCACCTAGCACAATCTATGATACCAGGTCCAGAAGTGAATATGTGTTCGTCTGCTTTCCAAGGCAATTCCTCATTGAGCTATATCCATTATATGCTGCAAAATAATGAGTAAACCTCTGTTAGAGATAGATCCTTATAAATAACAATTATTTAAGCATCTTTTCACAAGAGAGTTTAAGGGACCAAGGTAACCTCTAAGATGATAGCAATCTTACTAGATGTCATAATTAACATTTGAGTATTGCATGCTTTCCTGCTTAACATTAGTTTTGTAAATGTTTGCTCAGCGAAACCTGAATCTAATGATGAAAGCAGTATTCACAGATAGTCAAGTGTGTCTTAAACTGTCAGGATGTAACTTTAGCCTAAAAACTACCCAAGCTACAGACCTATTAAATATGCAGTTCCCCGGGGGCGTGGCCTAACGGGCCAAGATGGTGGTCGCACTTTAAGAGTGCTCTCGCACCCCTCCGCTATCCGCCCGTAATCCTGTCCCTATCCGAGCCATCTGGGCCTGATTGCCGCAATCCACTTACCGCTGCATCTCCGGCGATAGCGTGGATGTACAGAAACCCGGGCTTGGGTGCCCGGCGGCGGAGTTCTGGCCGGCTGCGCCTCGCAACCAAGATGGCGACTTCATCCTGTTAAGGGCTGCCTGAACGGATACTGGGGTGCTCTTCCCAATTCCACATCAGACGCTGGGGTGCCGGGGGGAGCCTGCTGGACTGGGGAGGCGTTTGCCCCTCGCATCTTCATTTCCCGGCTGGCGCAGTGGGGGCGGACCCGCTAGAAGGTGAGCTCCCCGCCGGTTCTGTCGGCCTTCACCCTGTGGCCTGCTGCGGCTTCGGCTGTCGTGTCGGGCAGCGGAGGGGGCGTGCTCGCTGCAGCTCCGGCATCGGGTGGCCTTGAGGATCCTGTGGCCTGGCCCGCGGCGGGGCCTACAGCCTGTGCCCTTGCCCTGCGGACTCCCCGGGCGGGGAGGGGGGTGTGGGTCCGGCCTGCCTTGAGACGGCGGCCCTCCCCTTGGGCACAGACTGGTCGGTGCCTTGCTTGCCTCTCCCCTTATTCGGCTGCCGCACCGGGCATCGGAGGAGGCTGGGGGGGCGGTGTTGGCTTCCCCGACGAGTGTCCGTGGTTGGCTGAGGACTTGTCTCCGGGGCTGGCGCTTCAGGCCGGGGTCCTGCCTGGTGGCGCGGCCGCAAGATCGGCTGCCATATCGGGCAGCAAGGCCCGACAGACAACGTGGTGGGGGCCCCTGGCGGCTGGATCTGAGGTGCCTGTTTGCGAGTTGTCCCGACGGCGATCACCTGGCGGCCTTGGGGCCTGAATCAACGGTGTCTGTGTAGTGGGCCATCATCGGCAGTGCGGGGGTGGGAGGCAGCGATCTCTTGTTGCCTCTGAGGCCTGGGCTGATTTCGCCGGTGCTGGGGGCCCCTAACGGAAGGCTGCCTGCTGGGGCGGCGTTCCCCTGCTGAACCTGGGTTCTGAGGCGCCGCGGATCCGTGCTTGCTGACCGGATTGATGGAGGGGGTGTCTTCCAGTTGCCCCCGGGACTCAAACGGACACCAGCGCTGAGGGTTCTTGTCACCAGCGGATCCCGGGAAGGTAAGGAGTGGGGGAGCTGTGACACCTGGTTCAGCACTGGGGAATCGGCCGTCGGTCGGGCGGCAGGCGGAGGTGAGGGGGACCCCCTGACTGGTGCGGCTCATCTTCCACCCCCCGCTCCCCCCTTCCCCCCGCTCCCCACATGCCGCCAGCGGCTGGGGTGGGCCACCCCCTCCCGCGGGGTGGTGTGGCGGTGCGAGCGGCTGGGACTCCCTCTCTGGCCTGGGCTGTGGGCAGGAGGTGCTTCGCCGCCGACTCGGGCGGTGGTGATCTTTTGAGGGTGTACCTGGGGGAGTTACTGTTGTGGCCCCACGTGACTGGACTCCAGCAGCCCTCTACTCCTTTCCTGAGGCCTGACCTGGGTCCTCGGCCACTAATAAACCCCGGGGACATCTGACCACATCGACTCTTCGTGACCCGCTGCTGCCCCCGGACCCCTATGTCCAATCTGGGCAGATCCCCGGCGGAGCGCCCTGTGGCCCGGACGCAAGGGGTCCTGCACACGGCCCTGGCTTTGACCCTTCTCCTTCTTTCTCCTTCTCCTTGAGCCGCACAACTTGGGATACAGCTTGGCCCGTGCCAAATCTACGCGCCGGCTGTCGATGCCGGCCAACCTCTGGCCTGCCTGAGTAGCTTGACAGCCCCCACTGTGGGGTCCAGCTGTGAAATTGTGGGAACCCGAGATGCCCCGGAGTCCGCCATGGGCAGAACGGATAGGTCGGCAAAGACCCCGGCCACACAGACAAAAATGGACCGCTTCACCACCTCGGAGGCGGGGGCAACTGGGGGTGTGGCTGAACAGGAGGCCCCTCAGTCCGCGGACTTGGCCACCATCCTGCAGGCCATTCATGCATCCCAGACCTCGGTGGAGGGCAAGATCGCAGAAGTGTGAGTGGATGTGACTCTTATCCGGCAGGACCTCCGAAATGCTAATGCCAGGATTAAAGAAACTGAAACCCGGATATCCACGGTGGAGGACGACGTCCAGCAACTTAAGGGGCAAGTGGCCCGTCTTCAGTCGCACACTCAAGAATTGCATCGTCGGGCAGAAGATGCCGAAAACAGGTCCCGACGCAACAACCTCCGCCTGGTGGGCTTCCCAGAGGGGTGGAACAGGGCCGCGCGGTGGAATTTCTAGAGAAATGGCTGCAGTCTTGGGTCCCGGGGGATCTCTCTCTCCTTGGTTCGCGATTGAGCGGGCTCATCGGTCCCTGGCCCCCAGGCCGGTGCCGGGTGCACCTCCCCGCCCGATCATCATGCGGATCCTTAATTTTAAAGACCGCGACGTCATCCTGTTTGAGGCCCGTAAGCAGCAGCGGCTCCACCATGAAAACTCTGCCATCATGATCTTCCCGGATTACACGCGCGAGGTCCAGGGCCAGCACCGCTCGTTTGGGGAGGTCAAGCAAAAGTTGAGGGCGCTCAATATTCAGTATCGGCTCCTCTTCCCCGCTCGCCTGCGAGTGGTGTTCGCAAACAAAACACTGATCTTTGACAACCCGACGGAGGCCTGGGCATGGGTAACGGAGGAACATCCTCTGCGGGCGGAGGTCCGTACCGTGGGCCTGGGGGGAGTGGAGGGCGGACTTAGCCGTCTCTCTCCCTTCGCTCCTCCGCCTCAACGCAATCGATCCCGCAGGTGCCGTGGGCGGAGAAGGGCCCGCTCGGATTCACCGCCGGAACGCTCGCAGCAATCAGTCATGCTCACCGGGGGTCCCCCGAATGGGAGGCGCTCGGGCTCCTCCGATCGCCTGGAGGGCGGAGATGCCTCCCCCCGGCCCTCGGTGATTGACCTCCCGGACACGGACCTCTCGGGTAGCCCGATGCTCCTGAGGGACCCAGCTTGAGCCGATCTCTGCCCGCCGAGCCTAGCTCCGCGGCCGGAAACAGCACTCTAGCTCAGAACATTTCTTATTCTCCCAATGAACTCACATGCAAGCATCCGAACAAGAGGGGGGGTCCTCCATGCTTCCCCAGTCCCAAGCGTTGTAGTTTGGTTGTTTACGCACTGTAATTTGGTACTGTTGATTAGGGGGTCGACAGATGCTTCCGTTCCTGAAGTGTAGGGTGGGGGGGAGGGGTTATGTTGGGAAGGTTATTTTCCCTACGTTGTTCTTTTTGTTGTGGGTCTTTATTTCAGCCAGCACGGAATGATTCATGCTACCTTTCTGAGGGTAAGACATGCCCTTACAGCAAGCGAATGCACATATCAATGCAGGTTCCCACGCGCATCTACTTACCCCTATTGGACCACACGTCCTAGACCAGGCAACACCTATCATGACCGCTGATACTGAGCCTAGGGCGTCTCTCCACGTGCTGTCGTGGAACGTCAACGGCTTGTTGGACCGACGACAAACGCACGGCGGTTCTACGTTACGCGCAGCGTCTCCGCATAGATATTTTGCTCCTCCAGGAAACGCACCTCTTAGGTAATAACTGCCCCTTCTTGGCCCGCTATGGATATGATAGAGTATGGCACTCTGGCTTCTCCAGGGGCTCACGAGGGTGGCCATCCTTCTGCGGCGTACCCTGCCCTTCGTCCTCTCCCAAGTGTTTCATGATCCCCAAGGGTCCTCTGTGGCGGTTTGTGGGTCGCTGGCTGGCTCCCCTCTCAATATCATGTCTGTGTACGCACCTCCCTTACTGCTCACAGCCACACTTGCGCATACTGCGGCCCTATTGAATAATATGCCCATGGGTAACATGGTTGTGGCAGGTGACTTCAACGCAGTTTTAGCACCGGCCGTGATTCAATGGGTCCTCCCTCCGCTACCCGTACGGCGCGCGCGAAACAGCTGCAAAATTGGTCTGAATCTCTGGGAATCTGCGATGCGTGGCGCACATGGCATCCCCGCACCACTCAATTCACGCATACATCTGCGGCCCACCACACGCAGGCGCGTATAGATGCGATCTTCGCTCCTGCGCCTGACTGTTCCCAGATTCTGGATGTCCGCATTCTGCCTAGAGGCATTTCCGACCACTCTCCTATACTTCTCTGCACAGGGGCTCCCCCTCCCTCGGCCCGCCAAACATGGAGGATGAATGCCTGGTTTCTCCAAGACAAAGTTTTTAAAAAGTGGTGGGGACTGAGCTTAGCCATTATTTCGCTACTAATGGTGGTTCTGTAGCCTCCCCGGGTACCCTATGGGAGGCGGGGAAGGCGACCATACGGGGCATCGCTAAAGGGCAGCTTAAGACTCAGCGACAAATGCAACTGTGCGAGATCTCCTCCAAGGAAGCGAGGCGCTCCGCTTGGAACAGCAACTAGCCACATCAGAGGATGCCGCCCAGGCCCGACATCTAGCCCACCTTCGGGACGATATTAGACAACTATCACTAGATGCTGCTAAGCTCCTCTGGAGGTCTTCGGTGGCAAGGATTTATGGCTGGGGGACAAGAATGGCACGATCCTGCATAGGTTGGCCACATACCCCAGGGCGAACCGTATTATACCGGAGGTAGTGGACGGGGCTGGTGTGGTGCACCGTGCCCCGTTGGCGATGGCCAACGCCTTCGCTACCTACTACTGGAGACTGTACGCGGTGCGCAGACCAGATCTGTCACTTTCAACCCTCCTTGAACAGGGGGGGGTGCGTCTCCCTAAGTTAGATATGGCCGCTCAACAGGACCTGGAGCGCCCCATTTCTCCGAAAGAGATCGAAGAAGCACTCACCCTCACCGCATCTGGTAAGACCCCGGGCGCTGATGGCCTTCCTCAAGAGTACTATGTGGCATACCGAGACACTCTAATGCCTCACCTGGCCAATTTATTTCATGAGGCTGTAGAGAAAGGTTCCTTCCCTTCAGAAACAGATATCGCCACCGTGGTGGTTCTTCCGAAGTCCCAACCTCCCTCCCGGGAGTGTGCGGAATATCGCCCCATCTCCTCCTCAATACCGACATCAAGCTGTATGCCACCGTTTTGGCTCAGCGATTAAAACCCTACTTAACCCTGCTGGTCCATCCGGACCAATGTGGGTTCATGCCTCAACGTGGGACTCGCCACTGCCTTCGGAGGCTGCAGCTGGCTCTTGCCCACCGGCAGACGCTTACCCCGTACTTAGCACTCCTGTCCGTGGACTTCGAAAAGCATTTGATTCGGTGGACTGGACATACTTGCAAGACGTGCTGGCCGAGATGGGGTTTGGGCCCCAATTCAGGTCGCTGGTTCGTGTCCTTTACGCCTACCCGAGAGCCCGAGTGCTGGTCAACGGGGTGCTATCGGAGGCCTTTCCCATTGCTAGGGGCACTAGGCAGGGGTGCCCCCTCTCTCCACTGCTGTTCGCCCTGGCGATGGAGCCCTTAGCCTCCCTAATATGGGCCGAGGACCGCATTCGTGGATGGGAGTGGCCCAATACCGAAACGGACAAGATCGCACTATACGCGGATGACGTCCTGGTCTTCCTGGCGGAACCAGCCTCCTCCGGGCCGTATTGCCTCCAGATCTTACAGTCCTTCGAGCAGGCTTCTGGGCTGCGGCTCAACCATGGGAAATCTGTCCTGGTCCCCTGCATCTCTCTAGGGACTGCTACGACTGGCAATCCAGCATACCACTTCGGCGACAGTCCTTTAAATATTTGGGGATCTGGATTACTCTCCTTCCCGAACTGGGCTGGTCTCTTAATGTAGCCCCATTGGTCAAGAAGGCCAAGGAAGACCTCCATAAATGGAAAGCGCTGCCTTTGAACCCCATGGGGAGGGTGGCGCTGTTCAAAATGATGATCCTCCCCAGATTTCTTTATGTGTTCCAAAATACTCCCTTCTGTTTTACCAGGTCCTGGTTCCGGGAAATGGACAGTCTAACTACCAAATTTCTCTGGAACGGGGGAAGGGCGCGCCTGGCTCTGTCTACATGCCGGATTCCCTCCTTCGATGGGGGCCTAGGGATGACTCATTTATACCTCTACTTTCTGGCTGTGCGTCTCTGGTAGTCCATGACTGGTTTAATGGGGGCTGGTCTGACCCGGCTTATAGGCTTGAGCTGAGCGAATTAGGCCTAACTAAAATCCAAGCTTTGCTGTATGGGGGCCTATCCCGTCCCGGTTGCCCGAGGTGACCCGCTCCGTGTTACTGGCCTGGCGGGCCTCACTGCGTCATACTGGGTGGACGCGTAAGTTGACCCAATGTACACCCCTCTGGCAAGGGACTTGGCTTCGAGAGGTTAGCGGTCTACGGGGATTTACAACTTGGGACCTCATTGGCATCTCTCAGTTAGGGGATGTATGGGCTAAAGGCCGTATGCTTTCCTTCCAAGAGCTCCAAACCCGATACTCTTTGCACTCGTCCCAATTCTACAAATATATGCAGATGAGACACGCCCTTCATACACACATCCTGGGCGGTACGAGGCTTCCTGAACACAGCCCCACTGAGGCTCAAACAATGATGGGAGACTTAGGTAAAGGGGGCGTCTCTCGCATTTATCGCACTTTAGTTAACAACGCCCCCATCTCCTTAGATAAGTTGAGGGAACAATGGGTGGAGTGGGTGGGCCCCCTCGATGAAATGGATTGGCGCGATGCTCTTATGGCCCCCAAGACAGTCACTGTCTCCGCCAAATTTAAGCTGATTCAGCTCTATTACCTGCATGCCACGTATCTCACTCCCTTGCGCCTTTTCCGAGCGGGCTTGCGCCCGGATGCGTTATGTGCGAGATGTGCTCATGCCACGGCGGACTTCATCCACATGGTTTGGTTGTGCCCACGTTTGGAGCACTTTTGGAGGTCCATTGAGGTAGAACTTACTGAGGTGTTGGGTTGGGAGGTTCCGCATGAGCCACGTCATTCATTATTGGGGATCACGGATGGGCTGGATGGGACCAGGAGCGAAAAGTTATTCTTTAACACAGCTATGATTGTGGCCAAGCGGGACATAGCGGCGGCTTGGAAAAGCCCTGATCCACCTGACCTGGGGAGATGGCGTAGGGGGTGGACTGGTGTGCGACCCAAGAAAAAGCCCTTTACATAGCCAAGGGGTGCGGCAAAAAGTATCGTAGAGTGTGGGGGAAGTGGTTGGGTAATGTGGGGGTGGTGAATAACCAGACTCCATATCCTCTCTGTGCAAGTCTTTTGGGGGTTGGTGACCGTGGGATGCATTGCATACTGGAATGTATTAGATTCAATGAATTCTGTGTAGCTGCTGATTTGTTTCACCGGTTTGAAAACAATAAAAATTTGGTTATCAAAAAAAAAATATGCAGTTCCCAATTCACAATTTTTTTTCGATGTATGTAATAGTACTTCTATTGTACAACTTCAGTTAGTCTTAAACGCAATTCAAAACGATTTAGGCATTGAGCTATGTCTATGTCAGACGTATCTCTTATTGTTGTCTTCCACACTTATGTGCCCCATTGGACAATATTTGTCAGGAATGTATTATTTTCCTTAGGTTAGGCCTGTTTCCTCATTCTTTTCAATTCCCAGTTCTGCATAGTATAGCGAAGACCTCCCACCCTCTCATGTTCCACTGACATATATGGTGTGGTGACACATACTTGTACTGTTGGGTGAAAATCTTTTCTCAATTACATTTAGGTGGAGATTTATACCTAGGTAAAGCTTTATATCAACATGTGTGAACATTTCCACTTGTAGATTTACCTTTGTGAATTTGATTGGCAAATGTAGTATTTTTTTGTGAGGTTCAAATTGAAGTGAAGGAGGAGAAAGTATTGCATTTAATTGTGATATTGAATTATTGCCAGCTTTAAATTAAAATGGAAAAAACGATGTTGCCTAACTACATATGACATCAAACGTTGCTCCAGGAAGGTGGTTCTTTTTGAATGACTTGAAATTACTTGAAATTGCTTCTTTGTGTATATTTCATTACATTGCTCAAAAGGGGATATTTACAAGCCCCTATCACCACAGAAACGTCACTTTTCATTACGTTCCTGTGGCGATAAACCCTTTGCCTTATTTCCAAGGTGGCGTTAAGCCACGTTAAGTGGCTTAACGCCTTCTTGTAAATAAGGCTCCCCTTCACGCTACACTTTTTGTGAAAGGGGCGTGCAGCTGGTGTTGTGGTGGGCGTTCCACCGTAACTCCCATTGATTTTGATGCATCCCCCTATTTACAAGGGTGGCGTAAATAGGAGGCAGCATCAAAATTAAGACCAGGGAAAACCTGGTCTTAACATGACGGAAAGAGGAGAAATGCTTAATTTCTCCTCATTTTTGCTGTTTCTATGTATGCTGCTTTGGCAGCACACATAGAAAAAGCATATCGTCATGAATGATGGTTCATGTGCAGGAAGCTGTCCTTTACTGCACATAAACAAACTTTTAAAACATGAAGATTTGCAACTTCTATGTGTGCTGCACAATGCAAAACACATAGAAGTTACAATTCTTCATTCTGGATTGCCGATTTGTAATTACTATGTGTGTTGCATTGTGCAGCACACATAGAAGTTGCAAATTGTCATTTTTTAAATGATTGTTTATGTGCAGGAAAGGACACCTTCCTGCACATAAACAATAATTCCCCCAATGCAGACACCCTTGCACTATGGTGCAAGAGTGCTGAGTTGGCGCTAGGCAGCTAGATTTAGCTCCAGCGCTAGGGGAAATACAGGGCTGCACCGCATAGAGTGAATATGGTGCATCCCTGCATTTTCAGAATGGCGGAGTGTGGCATTAACTATGTTGCCTAACTACATATGACGTCAAATATTACTCCAGGAAGGTGGTTCTTTTTAAATGACTTGAAATGACTCGAAATTGCTTCATTATGTATATTTCATTACAGTTCTGAAAGGGGCATATTTACAAGCCCTTATTACCACAGGAACGTCACTTTATCATTGCTGTGGCGATAAACCCTTCGCCTTATTTAAATGGTGGCGTTGAGCCACTTAACATGGCTTAACGCCGCCTTGTAAATAAGGTCCCCTTTCACGCTACACTTAGGGGCATATTCTCAAGGACCTATCGCAGAGTTATCGGCACTTTATCGCAGCCAAAGTGGCGATATATTCATCGCACCATTCACAAGCTGGTGCTAACAGCCGATAACACCAGTTTACCTGCGATAGCAGTCGCAAAAAACATCGCCACAGAGGAGCCCGGCAACTAACGCTAATGATATGCTGAGTAGACGTTCCCGTGCAAACAAACGCGACAACACCACTCCACAACATTCTCAACGACCAGCCAGATCGGTGATAAGATCACAAAACATGCGCTAAGGCGCGTTAGCAGCAGGAAACTAACTCCTGCTCCTACCTCGTGTAAAGTCGGACGACAACCAGCACCAGACAAGGGAGCACAGCCCAAAGCCACACATGAAGAACAACAGATGCCCTGGAGCAACCCATCAAGCAGGCCTGAGCCCCAATAGGCCAACAACACCCACCGCCACCACCCACAGGACCACACCCCTCCCACCAACCCCTCCCCCAGGCCCTACCCTGGGCACCCCCACACCCCCCATGAACAAAGATAGTGCACATCAACTCCACGAAACATGAACCAAACAAATCGCCTGAAGTCGCACAATCACAACACCCACCATACATGTGTGGCCAGAAAAAGGGAAATCATACACCCATATCAAAATATCCAAACAATACGTTTATTACAGAACAAACCAAAAAAAACAATTCTGAAGAGGCATGATGGGTTGTCTCAGGACATCCTGTAAGTCACAGCCTGCAAAACAGAAATCTGGATCAGAAGGTGTGCCATGCGCCCATCAAAGTACAGAGAGAGAGAGCGAAAGAGAGAAAGAGAGAGGAGAGAGAGAAGAGAGAGGGAGAGAGAGAGAGAGAGAGAGAGAGAGAGGGAGAAAGGGAGAGAGAGAAAGAGAGAGAGGAGAGAGGAAGAGAGAGGGAGAGAAAGAGAGAGAGAGAAGAGAGAGGGAGAGAGGGAGAGAAAGAGAAAGGGAGAGAGGGAGAGAGAAAGAGAGGAGAGAGAGAGGGAGAGAGGGAGAGAGGAAGAGAGAGGGAGAGAAAGAGAGGGAGAGAGAAAGAGAGAGGGAGAGAGGGCCGACACTGTGGACCAAGGCCTCACTGCTCACCTGCTGCCACCGGTGTGTCTCCAACCACGTGCCGGTATTCACAGCAGTCCCCCAGGTCCCTCATCTGAAACAGTTTCCAGAGACATGAATGGCAGAGCCCATACAGCTGCACACGCCATCATCGCTTGCCCGCCCCTGCGCACACAGGCTGCTGCACCCCAGCCCCTTCCGCTGCCCAGCGGTCATTGCCCGCCCCTGCACAACCAGGCCTCACTGCTCACCTTCCGCCACCGGCGTGTCTCCAAGAGGGCCCACCACGTTCCAGAGGGATCTCCAAGCCCGGTGCCCGCGACCATGGCACCCTCCACATCATGCAGCCCCGCACCGCGGGCCACCAGGTCACACACCTGACTCTGGGTCTTGATTATGCAATGGCAGAGACCACATCAGTGCACACGGCATCATCGCAGGCTGCACACCCGCTCAGCGTTTGAGGTGCCACTGACTCTGTGAAGCGCGATGCAATGCCACGTGGTGGGAGGGCCGCACTGCCCGCTGGCCCAGGCCTACACTGCGGCCCAGCAGGGCTCACACTAATCCTTGACATTCTGGACCGCCAGGACGGCGCATCATCGCAGGCTGCACACCTGCTCAGCACTTTAGGTGCCCTAGCTCACTGCACCGCAAGACACCGTCCCGTGGCAGGGTGCCTGTGCCTGCCGTAGTGTATCCGGTGCCACCAAGTCTGTGCCCCACTAGCCATGGACCCTTAATGATTGAGTCCCGTTGTGCGGACGCCATCATGTCACCCCCCGGCACTGGGCAATGTGAGGTGGCAGGGCCCTAGGCCCTCATGCACACATGAGAACTACACGGAGACACCCAGTCATAGAGAGTGGAAATGGCGTCCAGCACATGCGCCAGGCCATTTTATTGCCAGGGTCACATGTCCTGTGATGCCAGTGCTGGATGGGTGTGGTGTGGGTGTACACCAGCCGTGAGGAGTGGCTGTGGCATGCTGACAACTAGACCTGTGAGCTGCAGATCCCACAGTGAAGACCTAGGACATGTAGCGCTGTCGTCGTCCCCTGTGTGCGTAATCGGAGTGGGCTGTCCTGGCGTATGCCGGTCCAGCGTAAGGGTGCAAACAATGACCCCGGGGCTCTGGGTGTGGTTCCGTCCTGGGCTGGACAAGGTAGTGACTAATGGATGTGTCTCCGTTGTAGTGTCGGTGCCACCCGGACCGGAATCGGCAATCTGTCACCCTGTGACAATAGTCCCACAACATGGGCAACATGGACGTATGGGGGAATCACTGACCCTACATTCATCCATACTTCCACACTTGAAAGATCATAGACATGACACATCTGTGTTGATATGAATGTTTATTACACATTCAAGGGAGTGTTGCAGCTGGAGCAGTACAGGGCAATGCCAACCACACTTCACATTGTCGGCCCGTGGAGGGCCAGCCAGAGTCCTTCAGGGAATGACAGGTACATCAGGAGAGGAGGAGTTCAGTCCGCAGTCTGATAGCTGTGTCATTGGTGACCAAACAGAATATGGCAGTCCATGTCGAGGTGCGAGGTGAGTGTCGCAGTGGAAGGTGATGATGCAGAGGGCAAAACCAAGCAGAAACAGGCCACATGGCGGAGATGAATGCTACTGCGTCCTCCTCACCACGAGGGTGGGTTCATCCGCATCTTCGTCCTCTGCTGTTGCATGTGCCTCACATGTGGGTGGTGGTGTACTGTCCCCAGCACTGTGTGGCACAGACACATCAGGGGCCGGAGATGTGGATGGGGTGGTAGCAGCAGCATGCATCAGCGCCAGGCCTTGTGGCAGCAATGCCATGAGGAAGATCTTTAGGGCATTCAGGGACCCGGCTACCTCTTGCTGGTGTGCAGCCGTGGCAGCCGCTCTTTCCGCATGCGTCCGCTCCATGTTCTCCATGATCCTGCGCATGTGTCCCAACTCCTGTGCGAGATCGCTGGAGGAACTCTGGCTAGACAGTCGTTCTTGTCGCAGAGTCAGGACTCTGGCGATGTCAGCCATGGTCCGTTGGAGGGCATGGAGCGGACTGTGGGTGTCCATTAGGGACTGTGAGTGGTCCCTGATGGGACTTAGACACCCACGTATGGCGTCTAGTTTGGCTGCCATGCGGTCGAACCCCACCTGCACCTGTTCAGCCAGCTTCTCCTGGCACCCCAACACACAGCGTTGGAAGGCCATGTGTTTGTCGTGGGGGTCCTGGGAGGCAGCCGTGGTGGTGGGTGCTGCCTGCTGTGTGTACTGTGCAGGGGGGGGCTCCTCATGGCAGCTGGGTTGCCATGATCCTGGAAGTGGGCTGCGGAGGCTCTCCACGAGCTGTTCGAGGGCATCTGAGTCGAAGGTGTGGTGGTCCTCTTCATCATCAGAGAAGAGAGGTTCGGACTGCTCTGCAGGAGGTGTTGGATTTCCCCCTGCAATGTGAAGGGGAGATGCAGTTTGACATCGTGTACACATGTATGTTGACGCATTGTACATGTCTGCATTCAGACTGCATGACAGTGTACATTGTGACTGTTTGGGGGCGCTGCCTATTTGATGCGGGACAGTGGACATTCCGACTACATCACGGATGTGGGTTTGTACTTGTACATTGTCAACTCACATTTCCCTGCAGTGCCATATGTGATTGGCCAGTTTATACGCACATGCAGCACCTGTTGTGTCCTCTGTTCTGTTGTGGACGTGTTGCGGTTTGTACCACCTAGTTGTCAATGTTGATGTGCTCTGCATGTTATGTGTGTGTGCCGCATTTTGGGGGAGTCGCCCCTGCAGCTCTGATTTAGCTGCCATCCTCCCTTTCATGCGGTGTGCCTCTGGGTTCTGTGCTTCTGCAGGGCTGAGATGTTGCATACCTGTGTGCATTGGTCTCTTGGTGGAAGTTGTGGGTCTGGGGCATGTTTTGTATGCAGATGTGCTATGCTTAATTGTGCATGTGTGCCATTGTGCCCATCTCCCCCCGTCCCCCCAGTCCCTGCTGGTAACTCACCCTGTTGCTGTTGTGTCCAGTCATGTTGAGCAGTGTCCGGTTCCCCGACTCCTGCCACCGTCTCCCCACTGATGACTGTGGAGACCATTTCCTCCATCTCGTCAAACTCCTCCTGTGGCGCTGGACTCCCACCTCCAGTCTGCATTGCTGCCTTCCGGTTGTTTGCGAGTTTCAGCTTGGTTTTGCACTTCACATCATTCCAGCGCCTCTTGACCTCGTCCATTGTCCTCTTCAGCACTCCGACTGCATTCACCTTGTCCACGATGGTCTGCCATATTCCATTTTTAGTTGCCAGTGACACGGTGGACGTGACGAACAGTGATTGATGGTGTTCTATCACCTCCGTTATCAGGATCCTGTTTTCCTGCGGACTGAACTTTGTCTTCTTCTTCCTCTTCTTCTTGTCCTTGCCCTTCCCTGACCCCGAGGTCCCAGGCTGGTCCTCCGTGGGGCTTGTGGGGTTCTTGTTGTCCTCTGTACTTGCCCCGGCTGCTTCCATTGTGCTTTGCTGTTGTTTGGCTTTTGTTGGTATGTTTTTTTCTACTTTTATGGTGCATTTTCCCGCATGACGCGTGGGAATTGCAGGCCTGTGGCTGGTTTTTGTAGATTTTTATATCGCGATTGGCGTCATCGCTACTATTTTCGCGTTGGGGTTTCGCGTTTTTGCGGCGTTGCGTTGTTTCTAACGCGTTCATTTGACGCGTTGTCCTGTGACTATCGCATGGTACCGCCTTGTTGTGAATACCACGTTAACACGGAGTTGTTTTCCCGCGATGGACTGCGATGTGTAGGGTTGCGTTAAGCTACACTTGCGGTAGTTATCACACGTTCTTGAGAATATGCCCCTTAGTGTGAAAGGGGTGTGCAGTGGTGTTGCGGTGGGCGTTCCGCTGCAAAAGTCATTGATTTTGACACTGTCCCCTATTTACAAGGGGGGCATTAATAGGAGGCAGCGCCAAAATTAAGACCAGGGAAAACCTGGTCTTAACATGGCAAAAAGAGGAGAAATGCTTAATTTCTCCTCGTTTTTGCTGTTTTCAATGTGGGATGCTTTGTGCAAGGTGTCCCTTCCTGCACATAAACAATCATTTAAAAAATGATGATTTGCAACTTTTATGTGTGCTGCACAATGCAGTACAAATAGAAGTTACAATTCGCCATTCTGGAATATTTATGTGCAGAAATGAATACCTTCCTGCACATAAACAATCATTCGTCCAGCTGCAGACACCCTTACACTACGGTGCAAGGGTGCCTGCATTGGCGCTATCCAGCTAAAATTAGCACGCCAACACTAGAAGAAACGCAGGGGTGCACTGCATTCTTGTGAATATGGCTCATGCCTGCATTTTCAGAATGGCAGAGCGTTGCGTCCGCAATGTTTGCTTAACGCCACTCTTCACCATTCCCTTGTGAATATGCCCCCCAGTTTGCAGTTTGAAAGGGCAACCATAGAACAAGCAGCAGAGTTGTTCTTGGGTTAACTGTAATGTTTATGTTTTCAAACTCTGACTGCAATTTGACCGCAAATAATAATAGAAACTTATATTTTGACTGACTGCCACAAATATGTTTTTTAATGATATTTGAACGGCATGAATGCTCTGCTGTCATTGATTAACAATTGTTTTTAAAAATAGAGCTAGCTTCTTTTGCATTATTCGTGCTATCTTGCTGTCAACAACCTGAAGCTGCCTAAAGCTTAGACCCATCTAATGCATTCGAAAAGTAAGGAACGTGTCTATTTTAGATCCCTTAATGCACATAAATAGCTACAATAGCGTGAAATCACTAGTCTTCATCTTTTGAAGTGGAGCAAACATTTTTCGTGACCATGCTTTTTGCTTCATGCAAAATTTTAAAAATCTAATTACTTAGTTTTTATTTACATTGTATCAACTTCTGCCAGGGATTTCAAAGGGTTTAAAATGATAATCTCACTAGTAATAACCTTAATTATTATAATCATTAGAAAAAAATGAGACACAAACATGAAGAAAACAAATAAAAACGGTGTACTTTTCGGTTTTTGCTTATAGGTAACAAGTTAGAGGGCAAAGTAGTCTAAATAATAGGTTTGCAAAACTCTTATTAAACTGGAAAGGTTCATGAAATTCATGATTTTTGCATTATGTTATTATGTGAATGTCGCAGGGGTGAAATTCTTCACATTTGTTTCCTGCAGTAACTGTCTTGGGCAGAAAATATTGTGTGCAAGACTGATTTGAGCAGAAAATGCCTTGCACAAGACATTTTCGACTGTAACTAGTCCCCTTGACACGTTCTCCTATGACTTTTGATGAAAGATATACTCAGGGCTTAAGTGGGCCGGGTCTTGCCGGTGCTCAGCACCAGCAGTTCTTAAAAGCAGGTGCCGAAACGGGTCGCTATCGGGCTCTCCATTTTTGTCCTCCTGGTGGGGGAAAAAAAAAACTCAATTCTGCAATAGTAGCACGTGTCACTGCTTTTGATGTCACTCCAAAGTGAGTTGTTTTTCAACTTTAAATTACGCTTATATATAACGCAAACATGAGTTACATTACACAAGCATGTGTTCATTATTTGAATCACAGGATGTTGAGCAGATGTTAGGCTCGAACCTGCTTTCTCAGGCTCAAAAGTCAGTAGCTCTAGCCTTACGCCACAACCTGGTCTACAAGAGCTGAACCATTTTTAATATTATATACAGCGAAGTCATATTAGTTGCTAATGTGTACGTGTAATGTTACTTGTTGTATTATATATCTGGATGAATGGACAGAAGCAGCAAAATACTAGTCAGGCGGCACACTATGCTCAGCACAGATGTTTTGCATAAGTGCTTTAAGCCACGCCCTTAATTAACATTGGTCACGCCCCTATGGGAGACTCCCCCAGTTTCTTCATCCCACTTAAAGTCCTGGATATACTCTCAAGTTCAACTATCAGGGAGATCTGCAAAACTAATTTTGCATATTGTTTTCCTCCTTTTTGTGAAATTTCCAAAGTTTTTACAGATATCTAGTGTGTGGTACAAGATGAACAAACATATATTTACTGTTTCCAGTGTGTGCTTTGCAAAAGAAACCTTTGTAAAATATCGAAAGACAATGTTAATTGGGTGTCTAAATGAATCACATAAACATTACTGTTTCGCAGATTTAAAACAGATACATCCAATACACACCACAGAATTCCACATCATGCCACACAATTCAGCAGCCCACTACGTAATTAGACCCCACTACATACCACTCCACAGCACAAAATACCATTCCACATAATTACACTCCATAACACACAATGCCATTCCACAGAATTCCAGTACACTCAATACCACATAATTACTATCCACATAATTCCGCCGCACACCATGCGACATGATTCCACCACACAAATCCACTCCACACCACATAATTCCACGACCACACAATTCCACAACTAACAATTCCTATCAAACCCACATAATTCCACTCCACACATCATACATCCACTCCATAACACATGGGTAAAAGACAATGCCATTTACAACGCCAATAGCTCTAACTCAACCAAATGCGAGACCTACTGCATTTGCAGTGCTTGTTTAAATGATTGTTTATGTGCAGGAAGGGACACCTTCCTGCACATAAATAATAATTCCACCAACGCAGACACCCTTGCACTATGGTGCAAGAGTGCTGAGTTGGTGCTAGGCAGTTAGATTTAGCTCCAGGCTAGGGGAAATGCAGGGCTGCACCGCATAGAGTCAATATGGTGCATCCCTGCGTTTTCGGAATGGCGGAGCTTGGTGTTAACTATGTTTCCTAACTACATCTGACATCAAATGTTACTCCAGGAAGGTGGTTCTTTTTGAATGACTTGAAATTACTCGAAATTGGTTCATTATGTATATTTCATTACAGTTCTGAAAGGGGCTGTTGGACTTGGCCTTTTTTGGCTAAAGTTCCCTAAACTTTTTGCTTTCCCCCTAGACCTTTTTTCTGACATGGTGTTGCCAACTTAGATGCTTTGGACACTTTGCCACTGCTAATCAGTGTCAAAGTGCAAGTGATTGGTATGTTTGCCTTACTGGTAAAGTCCCTAGTAAAGTGCACTATGTGTGCCAGGGCTGGTAATGGAAATGCTACTCGTGGGCCTGCAGCACGAATTGTGCCACCCACACGAGTAGCCTTAAAGAGGTAACTCAGGCCTGCCACTGCAGTGCCTGCACGCAGTTTGTTAAACTGTTCTGACAAGTGCACCCACTTGCCAGACCTTACCCTTCCCTTTCTATGCACATCAGACACCCCTATGGTAGGTCCAAGGTACCCCCTGGGCAGGGTGCAGTGCATGTGAAAGGTAGGACATGTACTAAGGTGTGTACCATGTCCTGACAGTGAAATAATCACCATTTCGTTTTTCACTGTGGAAAGGCCATCTTGCCCTTAGGATAAAATTGGGAGGCTGTGTAATGTGTTTTCCAGCCTATATTCCCAAAGGCTTAAGATGGAGAGGTGAAGTTTAGTATGCCTGAACTCACAATTTAATAACACATCTTTCTATGAAGGTGGTTTTTGCATTGTGTGTTTAGAAGCCACTCTTTAGAAGTGGCTGGGTTTTTGTGCTCTAACATTTCTGTGTGTCTCTGCCTGGTTGTGGATTGACTGTCTGGATTTGAAAGTGATAGGATCTGGAGAATGTCTTGACCCAGGGGAGGAGGTGAGACAGCAACAGGTTGATCTGCATCTGGAGTGTAGGGGGAGGAGTAGCCCCTAGACGTGAAGAGGCCTGGGCTGCCATCATAAAACAATGGCTCCATCTCCTGCTGAGTGATTGAAGATCCAGACCCCCACTATCAAAGGAATAAGGTGTCACTGGCAGGGAGGCACCCAGAACTGGTTTGAACAGGGGTCAGTGCCCCCCCTGAACTCAAAGACTTCAAAGACATTTAGGGGTATAACTATGAGAGCTGAAGCCCCTGAACTTTGGAGAAATGGATTGATCAAGATTGAACAAGACTGAAGCTACTTCGTGGTCAAGAGGAACCTTTGCCAAGGAAGAAACAGCTGAAGAGACTAAAGGAAAGGACTGAACCTTGCTGTGTGTTCTGGGGCTGGCCTGCAGTTTGCTGCTTTAACCAAGGAGAGGCTAAAGGGACTTTGCTGTGTGCTGTGTCCCCCTGCTTGAAAGGACTTTGCTGTGTGCTGTGTCCGGAAGTAACTTATCCCCAAGGGCCCGAGGTGAGCTGGCTCCCTGTTGCGGAAACCCAGGAACACAAAAGTTTCCAGGAGAGTCTGAGCGACGCTGTGTGCGTGTGCTTTTTGCAGCCTGAGACCCTCGTAAGAATTACCCTGTGATCGTGGGCATCTGGAGTCCAAGCGAGTCTCAGCGACGCTGTGTGCGTGTGCTTTTTGCAGCCTGAGCCCTTCGTGAGGATTGCCCTGTTATCGTGCACACCCGGAGCCCAAGTGAGTCTCAGCGACGCTGTGTGCGTGTGCTATGTGCAGCCTGAGACCTTCGTGAGTATTGCCTTGTTATCGTGCCCCCGGAGTTCGAGTCAGTCTCAGCGACGCTGTGTGCGTGTGCTTCGTGCAGCCTGAGACCTTCGTGAGGAGTGCCCTGTGATCATGCACCCGAAGCTCAAGTGAGTCTCAGCCACGCTGTGTGCGTGTGCCCTGTTGCAGCCTGAGATCTTCGTAGCATCAGCGGCCCGGACCGGCAGCCCCGGAGGAGCCGAGCCGCCGGCCCGAGCCTGCCATTGCCAGAGCGGGACCTCGAACCACCCTCGTCGAGGGAGGGCCCGAGTCCTACTGCCCAGAATTCACAAAAATTGCATCGGAGGCTCAAGTCGCAGGAAGAGGAGAGGAGAGCGAGGTCGCACTCCCCAGGTAACGTGTGTCGACGCCTGGGGAGGGGTGCGAGCTCGGAGGGAGACGCTCTCGGCCTCTCCCATTCCTTCAGTGCGAGCCTCTGCTTCGGCTCGTATCGCAGCCCGTACTTGCCAACGGAGTGGCAGTACCGGGGCCGGAGTGCGGAGCTGCACTTTTTGTTTACACCATACCCGTGTGGGGGCAACTGTTGACAGAGGCTGACTGCGAGTCAGTACGAGTGGCGGAGAGACCGCCTGAGGCACTGCGATCGGTGCTGGAGTGTATTACGCATTGCATTGTTTCTGCATAACTAACTACCTGATTAGTGCATTACGCATTGCATTGTTTCTGAATAACGAACTACCTGATTAGTGCATAGCATTGCATTGTTTCTGCATAACGAACTACCTGATTAGTGTATTACACATTGCATTGTTTCTGCATAACGAACTACCTGATTAGTGTATTACGCATTGCATTGTTTCTGCTTAACGAACTACCTGATTAGTGTATTACGCATTGCATTGTTTCTGCATAACGAACTACCTGATTGTCGTATTACGCATTGCATTATTTCTGCATAACGAACTACCTGATTGTCGTATTACTCATTGCATTATTTCTGCATAACGAAATACCTGATTGTTGCGTTACGCATTGCATTATTTTTACATTGCAAAGTGCCTGATGCTAGCATTACGAACTGCATTATTTCTACATTGCAAAGTGCCTGATTCTAGCATTACGAACTGCATAGCATTTCATTAGGACTGCAGTGGAACATTTAGAAGTGCTCATTAATATCGCCAGAACTTACAAGGGCTGGCTGGCCTAACAACCAGCCAGGAAGAATATTACAAATACGCATATGTTGGATTTATATCGTTTGGTCTTATCGTATATCTTTTTATTTAAATTTATACTCGTTTTTATGAAACTCGTGTGGAGTCCATTTGTGGTGTCATCATTGGGTTGCTGTGAGCGTGGTTGCAAATACTTTACACATTTGGCTTGAAGATAAGCCTGGCTGCTCGTGCCAAGCTACCAAGGGGGTGAGTGGGGGCTATCTGAGAAGGTGTCATTCCTTTCCTTGACATGAGAGCGAGGGTCCCTATTTGGCCTAAGGTACCTACCTCAGCCAACCAGGGATTCCGGGTCTAACAGGGGCATATTTACAAGCCCTTATTACCACAGGAACGTCACTTTATGACATTGCTGTGGCGATAAACCCTTCGCCTTATTTAAATGGTGGCGTTAAGTCACTTAACATGGCTTAACGCTGTCTTGTAAATAAGGTCCCCTTTCACGCTACACTTAGTGTGAAAGGGGTGTGCAGTGATGTTGCAGTGGGTGTTCCGCTGCAAAAGTAATTGATTTTGACACTGTCCCCTATTTACAAGGAGGGCGTAAAAAGGAGGCAGCGCCAAAATTAAGACCAGGAAAAACCTGGTCTTAACATGGCAAAAAGAGGAGAAATGCTTAATTTCTCCTCGTTTTTGAAGTTTTTAATGTGGGATGCATTGTGCAAGGTGTCCCTTCCTGCCTGCACATAAACAATCATTTAAAAAATGATGATTTGCAACTTTTATGTGTGCTGCACAATGCAGTACAAATAGAAGTTACAATTCGCCATTCTGATTATTTATGTGCAGAAATGAATACCTTCCTGCACATAAACAATCATTCGCCCCGCTGCAGACACCATTACACTACGTTGCAAGGGTGCCTGCGTTGGCGCTGTCCAGCAAAAATTAGCACGCCAACACTAGAAGAAACGCAGGGGTGCACTGCATTCTTGTGAATATGGCGCATGCCTGCATTTTCAGAATGGCAGAGCGTTGCGTCAGCAATGTTTGCTTAACGCCACTCTTCACTATTCCCTTGTGAATATGCCCCCCAGTTTGCAGTTTGAAAGGGCAACCATAGAACAAGCAGCAGAGTTGTTCTTGGGTTAACTGTAATGTTTATGTTTTCAAACTCTGACTGCAATTTGACCGCAAATAATAATAGAAACTTATATTTTGACTGACTGCCACAAATATGTTTTTTAATGATATTTGAACGGTATGAATGCTCTGCTGTCATTGATTAACAATTGTTTTTCAAAATAGAGCTAGCTGCTTTTGCATTATTCGTGCTATCTTGCTGCCAACAACCTGAAGCTGCCTAAAGCTTAGTCCCATCTACTGCATTCGAAAAGTAAGGAACGTGTCTATTTTAGATCCCTTAATGCACATAAATAGCTACAATAGCGTGAAATCACTAGTCTTCATCTTTTGAAGTGGAGCAAAACATTTTTGTGACCATGCTTTTTAGCTTCATGCAAAATTTTAAAATCTAATTACTCAGTTTTTATTTACATTGTATCAACTTCTGCCACGGATTTCAAAGGGTTTAAAATGATAATCTCACTAGTAATAACCTTAATTATTATAATCATTAGAAAAACATGAGACACAAATATGAAGAAAACAAATAAAAACGGTGTACTTTTCGGTTTCTGCTTATAGGTAACAAGTTAGAGGGCAAAGTAGCCTAAATAATAGGTTTGCAAAACTCTTATTAAACTGGAAAGGTTAATGAAATTCATGATTTTTGCATTATGTTATTATGTGAATGTCGCAGGGGTGACATTCTTCACATTTGTTTCCTGCAGTAACTGTCTTGGGCAGAAAATATTGTGTACAAGATTGATTTGAGCAGAAAATGCCATTCACAAGACATTTTCAACTCTAACTAGTCCCCTTGACACGATCTCCTATGACTTGTGATGAACGATATACTCAGGGCTTTAAGTGGGCCGGGTCTTGCCGGTGCTCAGCACCGGCAGTTCTTAAAAGCAGGTGCCGAAACGGGTCGCTATCGGGCTCTCCGTTTTTGTCCTCGGGGTGGGGGGGAAAAAAATCTCAACTCTGCAATATTAGCACGTGTCACTGCTTTTGATGTCACTTCAAAGTGACTTGTTTTTCAACTTTATATAACGCTTATATATAACGCAAACATGAGTTACATTACACAAGGATGTGTTCGTTTTTTGAATCACAGGAAGTTGAGCAGATGTTAGGCTCGAACCTGCTCTCTCAGGCTCAAAAGTCAGTAGCTCTAGCCTTAGCCACAACCTGGCCTACAAGAGCTGAACCATTTTTAATATTATATACAACGAAGTCATATTAGTTGCTAATGTGTACGTGTAATGTTACTTGTTGTATTATATATCTGGATGAATGGACAGAAGCAGCAAAATACCAGTCAGGCGGCACACTATGCTCAGCACAGATGTTTTGCATAAGTGCTTTAAGCCACGCCCTTAAATACATTGGTCACGCCCCTATGGGAGACTCCCCCAGTTTCTTCATCCCACTTAAAGTCCTGGATATACTCTCAAGTTCAACTATCAGGGAGATCTGCAAAACTAATTTTGCATTTTGTTTTCCTCCTTTTTGTGAAATTTCCAAAGTTTTTACAGATATCTAGTGTGTGGTACAAGATGAACAAACATATATTTACTGTTTCCAGTGTGTGCTTTGCAAAAGAAACCTTTGTAAAATATGGAAAGACAATGTTAATTGGGTGTCTAAATGAATCACATAAACATTACTGTTTCTGCAGATTTAAAACAGATTAATTATAAAACTGGTGCCTGTTGTAAACAAAATGGTAAGTTTTCAGAGTACTTTAAATGATCGTTTCTGTCATGACTGTCAGCTGTTAAAATACCTCAAATATCTGGGTCAGTTGATGCAAACAGTCTCCTCAGTGAAGTGAAAACTAGCAGACTGCTACTGTATGCACTGTTCATGGACCAGACTGCTGGCATCACTGATGCCTAACTGTGCATCTGCGTCTGATACTCACAATGTCCGCTGTTTCATCAATAAACACTTTGTTCCTAAAAGTTTCACTGAAGCAAATCAGAGCAGATGATAGACTGAGTGCACTAACGCTGCGTGATATTTAAGCTGTTTTAGTAAACCTTCATACAGTTAATAGAGGCTTCCGCTGATTGGAATTTTGTTTTGAAAATTGAAATTGATATTTTAACCTTTTAACATGCAAGTTAACAAATTGTGGTAGAGCTGCAAAACTGCTAAAATGAATATTCAAACTTAATAAATGTATGTGACAGTTTTCTTGCATCTAGTAGGGGCATATATATGAAGGACATTAGAACATTGGAATGTTGAGGAGTTGTTATGCAGTTTTATAAAATATGCAAACCAAAAATTCAGAATTAAAGAATAAAACATACATATGACATATAATTCGTATGTGGACCCAATGCTACAATATATACACAAGACAGTTCAAACTATATCAGTCTGAATTTTGAAGGTTTGAGTTAACTCATTAAGTGGACCATTTAAAGCCAGTAATGTCTAATATTTCCCAAAAGCTTTCAGCACTGCTAGCAACGTATGCTTGAATAAATATCTGTCTCTCATTTATATATTCGTCAATGTATTTTGAATATTAAGTAAAGCGTATGAAAGTCTTTCTTGGGATTCGGTCCAGTGTGGGCTATGGTAGTAGTGGGATATGATCAGTGCTTGAATAGTGGGGTTCTGTCAAGCACGGGTAAAAAAGGGGGGTTTCAAAAGTGTCATTTTCTATTTTAACTCTCATTGGATTTTCCTAAAAAAAGAAAAAAATGGCTGAACACAATTGAACAGAACCTGGCACAAACGTAGAACTTTACTCAAAGAAGTGCCTTTGCCTAAGTTGGTGTAAATATATTTATTTGTTTTTGAGAAAGTGCAGTTATGGTTACCAACAAAACCTAAATATCCATACAGTGTGCCAGTTATTGTTAGGTTACCTAAATAAACCAACTCGGCTCCAAAAATGCACTTCTTATGTCCTTTCATATGGCTCTTTATACGTTCAGTGACATCATTATTGGCACCAATGATGGTGTCTTAAATGACTTCATTGATGACAATACTAATGACATCACTGATTACATCATCGAATTTTTTTTTGTGAATTGGGAACTGCATATTTAATATGAAGATAATCTTCAGATCCAGTCCCTTTCCATCGGGTGTTCCACATAGGGGCAGACTTTTAGGATGTCTATGTAACATGTTTAAATACCACTAGCCCAGTCGCGGTCCGTGTAGGAGTGCCGGCCGGGCGGTGACGTGGGGGCGGGAGGGGCAGGGTGGGGGGTAGCAAAGTACGGTTTATGGACCTATACAGGTAAGTAAACATTTAAATCAATAAAACGAATTTCGTTGCGTGCACTGCATCGCCAAATGCGATGCAGTGCGCGCAACGAAATTCGTTTCATTGATTTAAATGTTTACTTACCTGTATAGGTCCGTAATCCGTACTTTGCTACCCCCGCCCTGCCCCTCCCCCGCCCCACGTCACCGCCCGGCCGGCACTCCTGCACGGACCGCGACTGCACTAGCCTGATTCACGAAATCATTGGCTTGTTCAACTTGCACTGTCAAATGACTTTATGTGCGAGTGCAAATAATATACATACGACAATTTAGGACTCTTAAATCAATTTTACATGAGTAGTGTTCCTCAAATATGGAATATTACTAATCTCCTACCAGAGGCTGGGAATGGGTGTTTCACTGCGCAGGAATCTTTGGAAAGTTTGTGAATATCTGCAAATTTATGAGAATGAGGGTGTTCACAAATCTTTCCATAGTCCTTTCTCACATTAGACCCTTTGTAGATTTACTCATAGTGAAGGAAGGAGTAAATATCTTCCCAAGATGGGAATGAGAAATTGTGGTCTTAGGAAGAAGGGCTTTTTCCACCGGGAAAACACATTCACATGGAGAGAAAGAAAAAGGTGCAAAAACAGCAATTCAAAGGCATGCTAATCCACCTTTGCCTTGCCTTTAATTAGGAATTCACAAAACATTTTAAAGTTTTCTCCTGCAACTTTCACAGGTAGCAAGGAGTGTGGTCCATTTGTAAAATACTGAGCATTGTAACACAACCATGAACAGTGAAACCTGTCAGGTGCCAGCTTACAAATACTTATTTGGATTAGATCCAAGATTCCATAGAAAACAGGTCGCTTTTAAAAATAAGTAACTATAAATAAATAACAGGAAAGCTGGACATCTAAGATCTCGCCCATTAGCATGAAAACCAAGAACAGACCCGTGGGATCTCTGGCCTAGTGTCCTTTAGGTTTGCATTTATGGATGTGTAAAAGTTCAACAATTCATTATGTGTTTTTCAGCTTCAAATGGACTATTTATGCTTGTATAGTCATGTGCTAGCGTAACTAATGTCAGCATATCACAACACCCTTCAAGTAAACAACAGTATACTCCATATATTACAAAACACAACATGTAGATCCATAACATACCATACCACTCAACTCAAATCAGCACCACTACCCTACATACCACTCCATAACAATACATTCTCCAATTTATAAAACTGCACCCAACACCCTTTGCAACAAATAGGTATAGACATACACATATCAACCCCACAAATATACAGCAAAACAAAAACATATAGGCAAAGCTATCCACACAGTTCCACGCCACACAATTCAACTCCACACATTTCCAAACCACCCCACATAATTCGACACAAACCACATAATTCAACTCAAGAACACAATTACACAACACTACATACATCCAATACACACCACAGAATTCCACATCATGCCACACAATTCTTCAGCCCACTACATAATTAGACCCCACTACATACCACTCCACAGCACAAAATACCAATACACATAATTACACTCCATAACACACAATGCCATTCCACAGAATTCCAGTACACTCAATACCACATAATTACTATCCACATAATTCCGCCGCACACCATGCGACATGATTCCACCACACAAATCCACTCCACACCACATAATTCCACGCCACACAATTCCACAACTAACAATTCCTATCAAACCCACATAATTCCACTCCACACATCATACATCCACTCCAAAACACATGGGTAAAAGACAATGCCATTTACAACGCCAATAGCTCTAACTCAACCAAATGCGAGACCTACTGCATTTGCAGTGCTTGTTTAAATGATTGTTTATGTGCAGGAAGGACACACTTCCTGCATAAATAATAATTCCACCAACTATGGTGCAAGAGTGCTGAGTTGGCGCTAGGCAGATAGATTTAGCTCCAGGCTAGGGGAAATGCAGGGCTGCACCACATAGAGTGAATATGGTGCATCCCTGCGTTTTCGGAATGGCAGAGCTTGGCTTTAACTATGTTTCCTAACTACATCTGACATCAAATGTTACTCCAGGAAGGTGGTTCTTTTTGAATGACTTGAAATTACTCGAAATTGCTTCATTATGTATATTTCATTACAGTTCTGAAAGGGGCTGTTGGACTTGGCCTTTTTTGGCTAAAGTTCCCTAAACTTTTTGCTTTCCCCCTAGACCTTTTTTCTGACATGGTGTTGCCAACTTAGATGCTTTGGACACTTTGTCACTGCTAATCAGTGTCAAAGTGCAAGTGATTGGTATGTTTGCCTTACTAGTAAAGTCCCTAGTAAAGTACACTATGTGTGCCAGGGCTGGTAATGGAAATGCTACTCGTGGGCCTGCAGCACGAATTGTGTCACCCACACGAGTAGCCTTAAAGAGGTAACTCAGGCCTGCCACTGCAGTGCCTGCACGCAGTTTGTTAAACTGTTCTGACAAGTGCACCCACTTGCCAGACCTTACCCTTCTCTTTCTATGCACATCAGCCACCCCTATGGTAGGTCCAAGGTACCCCCTGGGCAGGGTGCAGTGCATGTGAAAGGTAGGACATGTACTAAGGTGTGTACCATGTCCTGACAGTGAAATAATCTCCATTTCGTTTTTCACTGTGGAAAGGCCATCTTGCCCATAGGATAAAATTGGGAGGCTGTGTAATGTGTTTTCCAGCCTATATTCCCAAAGGCTTAAGATGGAGAGGTGCCTGAACTCACAATTTAATAACACATCTTTCTATGAAGGTGGTTTTTGCATTGTGTGTTTAGAAGCCACTCTTTTAGAAGTGGCTGGGTTTTTGTGCTCTAACATTTCTGTGTGTCTCTGCCTGGTTGTGGATTGACTGTCTGGATTTGAAAGTGATAGGATCTGGAGAATGTCTTGACCCAGGGGAGGAGGTGAGACAGCAACAGGTTGATCTGCATCTGGAGTGTAGGGGGAGGAGTAGCCCCTGGAGGTGAAGAGGCCTGGGCTGCCATCATAAAACAATGGCTCCATCTCCTGCTGAGTGATTGAAGATCCAGACCCCCACTATCAAAGGAATACGGTGTCACTGGCAGGGAGGCACCCAGAACTGGTTTGAACAGGGGTCAGTGCCCCCCCTGAACTCAAAGACTTCAAATACATTTAGGGGTATAACTATGAGAGCTGAAGCCCCTGAACTTTGGAGAAATGGATTGATCAAGATTGAACAAGACTGAAGCTACTTCGTGGTCAAGAGGAACCTTTGCCAAGGAAGAAACAGCTGAAGAGACTGAAGGAAAGGACTGACCCTTGCTGTGTGTTCTGGGGCTGGCCTGCAGTTTGCTGCTTTAACCAAGGAGAGGCTAAAGGGACTTTGCTGTGTGCTGTGTCCCCCTGCTTGAAAGGACTTTGCTGTGTGCTGTGTCCGGAAGTAACTTATCCCCAAGGGCCCGAGGTGAGCTGGCTCCCTGTTGCGGAAACTCAGGAACACAAAAGTTTCCAGGAGAGTCTGAGCGACGCTGTGTGCGTGTGCTTTTTGCAGCCAGAGACCCTCGTAAGAATTACCCTGTGATCGTGGGCATCTGGAGTCCAAGCTAGTCTCAGCGACGCTGTGTGCGTGTGCTTTTTGCAGCCTGAGCCCTTCGTGAGGATTGCCCTGTTATCGTGCACACCCGGAGTCCAAGTGAGTCTCAGCGACGCTGTGTGCGTGTGCTTTATGCAGCCTGAGACCTTCGTGAGGATTGCCTTGTTATTGTGCACCCGGAGTTCGAGTCAGTCTCAGCGACGCTGTGTGCGTGTGCTTCGTGCAGCCTGAGACCTTCGTGAGGAGTGCCCTGTGATCATGCACCCGAAGCTCAAGTGAGTCTCAGCCACGCTGTGTGTGTGTGCCCTGTTGCAGCCTGAGATCTTCGCAGCATCAGCGGCCCGGACCGGCAGCCCCGGAGGAGCCGAGCCGCCGGCCCGAGCCTGCCGTTGCCAGAGCAAGACCTCGAACCACCCTCGTCGAGGGAGGGCCCGAGTCCCACTGCCTAGAATTCACAAAAATTGCATCGGAGGCCCAAGTCGCGGGAAGAGGAGAGGAGAGCGAGGTAGCACTCCCCAGGTAACGTGTGTCGACGCCTGGGGCGGGGTGCGGGCTCGGAGGGAGACGCTCTCGGCATCTCCCATTCCTTCAGTGCGAGCCTCTGCTTCGGCTCGTATCGCAGCCCGTACTTGCCAACGTAGTGGCAGTACCGGGGCCGGAGTGCGGAGCTGCACATTTTGTTTACACCATACCCGTGTGGGGGCAACTGTTGACAGAGGCTGACTGCGAGTCAGTACGAGTGGCGGAGAGACTGCCTGAGGCACCGTGATTGGTGCTGGAGTGTATTACGCATTGCATTGTTTCTGCATAACGAACTACCTGATTAGTGCATTACGCATTGCATTGTTTCTGCATAACGAACTACCTGATTAGTGCATAGCATTGCATTGTTTCTGCATAACGAACTACCTGATTAGTGTATTACGCATTGCATTGTTTCTGCATAACGAACTACCTGATTAGTGTATTACGCATTGCATTGTTTCTGCTTAACGAACTACCTGATTAGTGTATTACGCATTGCATTGTTTCTGCATAACGAACTACCTGATTAGTGTATTACGCATTGCATTGTTTCTGCATAACGAACTACCTGATTGTCGTATTACGCATTGCATTATTTCTGCATAACGAACTACCTGATTGTCGTATTACTCATTGCATTATTTCTGCATAACGAAATACCTGATTGTTGCGTTACGCATTGCATTATTTCTACATTGCAAAGTGCCTGATTCTAGCATTACGAACTGCATAGCATTGCATTAGGACTTCAGTGGAACGTTTAGAAGTGCTCATTAATATCGCCAGAACTTACAAGGGCTGGCTGGCCTAACAACCAGCCAGGAAAAATATTACAAATACGCATATGTTGGATTTATATCGTTTGGTCTTATCGTATATCTTTTTATTTAAATTTATACTCGTTTTTATGAAACTCATGTGGAGTCCATTTGTGGTGTCATCATTGGGTTGCTGTGAGCGTGGTTGCAAATACTTTACACATTTGGCTTGAAGATAAGCCTGGCTGCTCGTGCCAAGCTACCAAGGGGGTGAGCGGGGGCTATCTGAGAAGGTGTCCTTCCTTTCCTTGACTTGAGAGCGAGGGTCCCTATTTGGCCTAAGGTACCTACCTCAGCCAACCAGGGATTCCGGGTCTAACAGGGGCATATTTACAAGCCCTTATTACCACAGGAACGTCACTTTATGACATTGCTGTGGCGATAAACCCTTTGCCTTATTTAAATGGTGGCGTTAAGTCACTTAACATGGCTTAACGCCTTCTTGTAAATAAGGTCCCCTTTCACGCTACACTTAGTGTGAAAGGGGTGTGCAGTGGTGTTGCAGTGGGCGTTCCGCTGCAAAAGTAATTGATTTTGACACTGTCCCCTATTTACAAGGAGGGCGTAAATAGGAGGCAGCGCCAAAATTAAGACCAGGGAAAACCTGGTCTTAACATGGCAAAAAGAGGAAAAATGCTTAATTTCTCCTCGTTTTTGAAGTTTTTAATGTGGGATGCATTGTGCAAGGTGTCCCTTCCTGCACATAAACAATCAGTTAAAAATGATGATTTGCAACTTTTATGTGTGCTGCACAATGCAGTACAAATAGAAGTTACAATTCGCCATTCTGATTATTTATGTGCAGAAATGAATACCTTTTGTAAATAATCTAGGGCAACTTCCAAAACAGTGAGAATCTCAGAACATGTCAGAGTAGAAAATCGTGACACTTGTGTTTAGAAAAATACAAAAGTAATTTATTTAAAGCTCATGATACTGTTAAAGATATAAAAAATGATAAATCTAATCCTACAGAGACCTTAGTTTGAACAACATCCTAACTACACACATCCATCATACATTCATACTACACTCTATTATTCATATCGATATATATAATCTATTTGGAAATTATGCAAATCACAATTAGGTCAATATTAATATAATGTAATATTTCAATGAAAACATGATTATTAGGGTGGTTTCCAGATTATCTCTACGCGCGTTTCCTCAGGAGTTCCACCACCGAATGTTGTACTCTTCAAGAGAAAGCAAAAGGACTCCCCTCTTACCAGAGTGGTAAAAAAAATTTCCACAGGAGAAGATGTAGGGTAAATAAATATGAGAAATTCCAGGTTCAAACCCAATATGATGGTAGATGATGAATACCTAAAAAGGAGGTAGAGCCAGAAATCCCCAATTTGCGTATTTACTTCTCATACGAGGACGAAATATATAAGTCCGCTGAATATGTTGAAAAAAAAAACGAGGTGAGAGATCTTCTCTTATAACCTCTAGACCTTTGAGCTGCCAAAAAGGAGAATCCTGGCTAGATGGACGAGCTGCCAATCCACTGAATATTACAACATGTGCTGGATGCGGTCACACTAGAAATCAGGCAGACAGCTCTTTCACTGGTATCGGTCACATAGACTGAAACACCAAGAATTACGGACGCTGTGAATCGCAAATGAATACCTTCCTGCACATAAACAATCATTCGCCCCGCTGCAGACACCCTTACACTACGGTGCAAGGGTGCCTGCGTTGGCGCTGTCCAGCAAAAATTAGCACGCCAACACTAGAAGAAACGCAGGGGTGCACTGCATTCTTGTGAATATGGCGCATGCCTGCATTTTCAGAATGGCAGAGTGTTGCGTCAGCAATGTTTGCTTAACGCCACTCTTCACCATTCCCTTGTGAATATGCCCCCCAGTTTGCAGTTTGAAAGGGCAACCATAGAACAAGCAGCAGAGTTGTTCTTGGGTTAACTGTAATGTTTATGTTTTCAAACTCTGACTGCAATTTGACCGCAAATAATAATAGAAACTTATATTTTGACTGACTGCCACAAATATGTTTTTTAATGATATTTGAACGGTATGAATGCTCTGCTGTCATTGATTAACAATTGTTTTTCAAAATAGAGCTAGCTGCTTTTGCATTATTCGTGCTATCTTGCTGCCAACAACCTGAAGCTGCCTAAAGCTTAGTCCCATCTACTGCATTCGAAAAGTAAGGAACGTGTCTATTTTAGATCCCTTAATGCACATAAATAGCTACAAGAGCGTGAAATCACTAGTCTTCATCTTTTGAAGTGGAGCAAAACATTTTTTGTGACCATGCTTTTTGCTTCATGCAAAATTTTAAAAATCTAATTACTCAGTTTTTATTTACATTGTATCAACTTCTGCCAGGGATTTCAAAGGGTTTAAAATGATAATCTCACTAGTAAAAATCTCAACTCTGCAATATTAGCACGTGTCACTGCTTTTGATGTCACTTCAAAGTGACTTGTTTTTCAACTTTATATAACGCTTATATATAACGCAAACATGAGTTACATTACACAAGGATGTGTTCATTTTTTGAATCACAGGATGTTGAGCAGATGTTAGGCTCGAACCTGCTTTCTCAGGCTCAAAAGTCAGTAGCTCTAGCCTTACGCCACAACCTGGCCTACAAGAGCTGAACCATTTTTAATATTATATACAGCGAAGTCATATTAGTTGCTAATGTGTACGTGTAATGTTACTTGTTGTATTATATATCTGGATGAATGGACAGAAGCAGCAAAATACCAGTCAGGCGGCACACTATGCTCAGCACAGATGTTTTGCATAAGTGCTTTAAGCCACGCCCTTAATTACATTGGTCACGCCCGTATGGGAGACTCCCCAGTTTCTTCATCCCACTTAAAGTCCTGGATATACTCTCAAGTTCAACTATCAGGGAGATCTGCAAAACTAATTTTGCATTTTATTTTCCTCCTTTTTGTGAAATTTCAAAAGTTTTTACAGATATCTAGTGTGTGGTACAAGATGAACAAACATATATTTACTGTTTCTAGTGTTTGCTTTGCAAAAGAAACCTTTGTAAAATATGGAAAGCCAATGTTAATTGGGTGTCTAAATGAATCACATAAACATTACTGTTTCGCAGATTTAAAACAGATTAATTATAAAACTGGTGCCTGTTGTAAACAAAATGGTAAGTTTTCAGAGTACTTTAAATGATCGTTTCTGTCATGACTGTCAGCTGTTAAAATACCTCAAATATCTGGTCAGTTGATGCAAACAGTCTCCTCAGTGAAGTGAAAACTAGCAGACTGCTACTGTATGCACTGTTCATGGACCAGACTGCTGGCATCACTGATGCCTAACTGTGCATCTGCGTCTGATATTCACAATGTCCGCTGTTTCATCAATAAACACTTTGTTCCTAAAAGTTTCACTGAAGCAAATCAGAGCAGATGATAGACTGAGTGCACTAACGCTGCGTGATATTTAAGCTGTTTTAGTAAACCTTCATACATTTAATAGAGGCTTCAGCTGATTGGAATTTTGTTTTAAAAATTGAAATTGATATTTTAACTTTTTAACATGCAAGTTAACAAATTGTGGTAGAGCTGCAAAACTGCTAAAATGAATATGCACACTTAATAAATGTATGTGACAGTTTTCTTGCATCTAGTAGGGGCATATATATAAAGGACATTAGAACATTGGAATGTTGAGGAGTTGTTATGCAGTGTTATAAAATATGCAAACCAAAAAATCAGAATTAAAGAATAAAACATACATATGACATATAATTCGTATGTGGACCCAATGCTACAATATATACACAAGGCAGTTCAAACTATATCAGTCTGAATTTTGAAGGTTTGAGTTAACTCATTAAGTGGACCATTTAAAGCCAGTAATGTCTATTAGTTCCCAAAACGTTTTCAGCACTGCTAGCAACGTATGCTTGAATAAATATCTGTCTCTCCTTTATATATTCGTCAATGTATTTTGAATATTAAGTAAAGCGTATGAAAGTCTTTCTTGGGATTCGGTCCAGTGTGGGCTATGGTAGTAGTGGGATATGATCAGTGCTTGAATAGTGGGGTTCTGTCAAGCCCGGGCAAAAAAGGGGGGTTCCAAAAGTGTCATTCTCTATTTTAACTCTCATTGGATTTTCCTAAAAAAAGAAAAAAATGGCTCAACACAATTGAATAGAACCTCGCACACACGTAAAACTTTACTCAAAGAAGTGCCTTTGCCTAGGTTGGTGTAAATATATTTATTTGTTTTTGAGTAAGTGCAGTTATGGTTACCAACAAAACCTAAATACCCATACAGTGTGCCAGTTATTGTTAGGTTACCTAAGTAAACCAACTCGGCTCCCAAAATGCACTTCTTTTGTCCTTTCATATGGCTCTTTATACGTTCAGTGACATCATTATTGGCACCAATGATGGTGGCTCAAATGACTTAATTGATGACAATACTAATGACATCACTGATTACATCATCTATGATGGTCCTGTTGACATTAGACTGTAAACGGCAACAAAATTCAAAACAGGAGCCTACTGATGTATGCAGGAGAGACTGACTATCTGCATGTGAATGGTTGCAGGTCTTGGTGCCAACCACCGCTGCACACAGCCGAAGGCAGTATACAGTGAGGGTTGGCTGCCTGCAAAGAGTTGGGTGCATGGTCTGACAGTAGCTAACCAATGTTGTGCAAATCTAAAGGTCATGTACACTAGAGCTTGGTCACTACATGAGGGTTGGGTACTTGGCCTGACCAAAGGCTATGCCCTGGCCCAACCTATGCCCCACTTGGCTAAAGACCATGTGCAGTAGGACTTAACTTCCAATGGAGGGTTGTGCTGAGGCCCTGGCTGTATGTCAGGCCCTACCATCAGCCGGCATTGTGTATTGGAGTACGTCAAGTGCAGTGTGATCATGTGCTGTGAAAATGTTTTTACAATGTGCAGAAAGCTCCTTCGGATGAATAAAAGCAAGTAGCTACGCAAACATCTTGTAAAAATCAGAAACTTCAAAACTTTCAAAAATCCTAATTGGTTTCCTAAATGTCTCACAAGTTAGAAGTCACGCCAAGCAAAAACAGGGCACATATCACCTTAGTGAAAGTGTATTATTGGGATATTCTAGGTTTACATATTGCAGTGATAGGGCAAGATATTTTCCTGGTTATTACTAAGATGTGGTCACTGGTACAGGCTTAATCCTTATTGAAAGAAGAGTTAATGACTCACATGAATTGATCTTACATATACTGAGTCTCAGCTGTCTGTTCTTTGTTTGCTGTGCTGTTTTGAACCCAAGAACTTAGAGTGACTATGTTTGCTTGGTAGAGCCTTGGGCCAGGCAACAGATGAGTTAGAAGCCTGTAGAAACTCTCTGAAGCCGGAAACTGTGTTTTCTTCTCACCATTCACTGGGGTGGAACAAGATTTGGACCTACCAGCAGAGTATGTTTGAATGTATGAATTCTTTCACGTGACAAAAGTTTAGTTCAGTGCTGACATATGATGGAATCCTGGATAGATGTGCTTAATTATGTTTTTATTAGGCCATATTATAAAGTATTATGTGTTTCTTTTTGTTTACTTCTGAGCAATTAACTAAGGGGAAAAATACATCAAATTAGCAGGAAAAGACAACATTGTGTGACTGTGTCTGAAACATTTCAATTGCAACCACATTTCTGACTTAAATCCAAGTAAGGGCAAGTTTGAACAATTCTCTTGTTCAAAATATTTGAATGAGCTTTATAACATAATAGCAAGGGCACAATAAAAAAAAAAGAAAATAGTCATCCATCTATGAATATATATGTAATAATAGCAAATACAATGTCATAAAAAACTAAAACCTTTATAGGGCTACTTATCTAATATTATCTGATAAGATTTATTTATGTAAATAAATTAGCTAACATTTGAAAAACGTATAGAGTCTTCCAAATTATTGATGTGTTAGGGAGTGAGTTCTCAATCTTAATAACGAGAACTCAATTTTTTATCTCATATATAATATTGAATCCCAGCAGGCATTTTTAGATATATCATTAGCAGATTTCCAATTCATAGTAATTGATTTGATAGCAGAGGAAATTAATAATTCAAACAATTTAACACCAATAGAAAGAGGAAAGGTAGTAAGTGAAGATTTACCTACAATAATTTCAGATGTAGGGTGATGATCAATGATGCACCAACTCACACAGGCTGCAATGGCAGGCCTGTAGTGGTATTTTGAAGGGTCCATCAGGGGTGGCATAACACATGCTGCAGCCCATAGGGGACCCCTTGGGTAACGTTGCCCTAGGTACCTTAGTACCATTTACTAGGGACTTACCCAGGTGCCTCAGTAGCCAAATAGGAATACACCATAACCAATTTAGGGAGGAAGCACACAGACTGGGGTCCTGATTAGCAGGATCCCAGTCAGACTAGTAAGAAAACAGTTGAACACCTGCAAAAAGTGGGGGTAACCATGAAAGCAGATCCTACTTTCCTACAATCGATATGAAAAAGTTGTGAGATTTTACACAACACATCAGACCAACATTTACAGATAACTTGACACTCAAATAGCATAGATTTCAATGAGCCAGGTTTGGTTTTACAATTCTAGAAATAATGTTTATCAATTAGTTTTACATTATATCACTTAACAGGAGTTCAATAACAATTATTCAGTATAAAAGAACTATTCAAACATATTGAGGAAGGAAGCAAATTTGAAATATTACACACACAGATTTTTCCCCACACTGGCATAGAATACTTATTATCTAAGATTGAATTCTAGAATTCACTTATTTTTTATACATTAATAGATTTTGCATATATCAATTTTTATGTGCTTTGAAAGCAACATGACCAGATTAGAGTCTGAATAGTTCTGCTTTCAAATATTTCCTGTACTGCTTTCAATTCGGTTGAGGTGTTCTAAGCTGCAAACGTTTGCAAGTAAACAGGACCTTTGCCACAGTGTGGACAGTGCCCAAGTCTTCTAATGTAATCATGCAAAGATATGCAATTTTAAAACACAAGACTGATCTAGGTTTTCTTTTCAGTTTTATAGCCTCCAAATATTCAATAGTTAAATTTTCCCAGAGCACATTTCGCTTTTTAGTTTTGACAGTAATAGCACTACACAGAGGTAGCAAAGGTTTTAGCACTAACCCCGTTCCCTTTTAAGGAATTGATACATGATGAAATAAGTAAACTTTTTGGGAATTGCATTAAGCTGATTACCCAATTTATGCATTTAAGTAAGATGGTTGATGTGAGCTTCGGGAAAAGGGCATATTTCTAAAAGCTTTTTCTGTAAGTAAAAACACTTGGCATCTGGTTACATGTAAAATACAACAGAAAAGGGTATCCTGATTCAAAAAGCATTTCCTGTGACTAGGTGGGTCTTACTCCAGGCTTAGATGTAACTTGCTTAAGAGTTCAGGGAGCATAAAGGCTTCATAGCCACACCTCTTTTTCAGCGAGTGTATCAAAACTAACCGAGGCTCAGAGGGGCATATTCACAAGGGCTGGCGATACCTATTGCAAACGGCAGTTAGCAGCAGTTATTTTATCGCCGCCTAACCCTGAAAACTATCGCCATGTTAGTGGCGTATTACCAAGCCGTCGCTACATGGCGATAGTATCAGGGAACGGCGGTGAAAACTGCCGCTAACATTAGCGTGATGGTGATAGGAATCCCGGCGTTAGCGGGCAAAAACCAGCGATAGGCCCATTAGCTGCAAAAAAAACTCACGTTAGTCAGACCAACGTGAGCTTTCTTGCCTCTAATGCAAAAAATAGCCTATCAGTCAACCCCCGATAGAAAATAGGCATAAAAAACAATAACATGCAGAATGGAGCAGCCAGGGCCAAGTGCAGCACACATCAACAACCCCTGCAAGCCAGCCAACATCGAGGATGACCAGGATGTGAGCCTTGATGCCTCACTGGACCTGCGTCTGGAGCCTGGATGCCTCGCTGGACCTGCGTCTGGAGCCTAGATGCCTCGCTGGACCTGCGTCTGGAGCCTGGATGCCTTGCTGGACCTGCGCCTGGAGCCTGGATGCCTTGCTGGACCTGTGCCTGAAGCCTGGATGCCTTGCTGGACCTGCGTCTGGAGCCTGGATGCCTGCATGCCTTGCTGGACCTGCGTCTGGAGCCTGGATGCCTTGCTGGTCCTTCGTCTGGAGCCTGGAGTGGGATGTGGAGGAGCTGTGGAGTCGATGAGCCGTGGCAGTAGACATTGAGGCGCGATGATCACCCGTACCTGGTGGTGAAGTCTGGCAGGTCGCATGGAGACACGTTGCTGACCTGTGTGAGAAGACCGCCTTGCGCCCCTTGGAGCTGTTAATAGTAGAGGCACTCCTGTGCACCTACGTAGTGAGGTCCGCATCGCATACTATGATCCACCAATACACCGGGGTGCACGGAGGGGATTACCAACGGTGGGTGCCGTCTCCCTGCATCACAGGCCGGTTGATGTTGTGCTGGCCGAACGCTGTGGAGGGTGAGGCCCCTGTGCTACGCCGAACTTGTGTGGCGTGAGCGCTGCAACTTCACGCCTAAGGGGGCCCTGCTGCATCAACTGCATTGGGAGGTCCACCAGCGGACTAGGCGGCGACTGCTGTACCCAGCCTAGTGAAATCACACCTGGCTGAGGCTCCTTCTGGATGAGTAACAGATTTGGAGAGAGTGCAGTGGATTGCGCCACGGTGTCAATGTCCATCAATCAATCAATCAGGGGTTTATAGTGCGCGCTACTCACCCGTGAGGGTCTCAAGGCGCTGGGGAGGGGGTGGGTGCAGCTCCAGATCATTCGAAGAGCCAGGTTTTGAGGCTCTTCCTGAAGGTGTGCAGGGTGGGGGAGCATCTGATGTTGACTGGGAGCTCGTTCCAGGTCTTGGCTGCGAGGTAGGAGAAGGCCCTTCTGCCAGCTCTGGTTCTGCGGATGCGTGGGGTCTCTGCCAGGGCCAGGTCGGAGCGGAGGTCCCTTTTGGGTACGTGGAAGGAGACTCTTTCGTTGAGGTATTTGGGTCCGATGTTGTGGAGGGATTTGTAGGCAAATAGCTTGAATGTTACTCTCTTCTTGATGGGGAGCCAGTGTCGGTCTAGTAGGTGCAGGGTCATATGCTTGTGTCGTGGGGTTCCGAGGATGAGTCTGGCTGTGGTGTTCTGAATTGTTTGGAGCTTGTGTAGCAGGGTTTTGTTGATTCCTGCCTAGAGTGCATTACTGTAGTCCAGTCTGCTGGTTATAAGTGCGTGGGTGATGGTCTATCTGCATTCGGGGGGGATCCACTTGAAGGTCTTGTGGAGGATGCGGAGGGAGTTGAAGCAGGTGTAGGCGACGACGTTGTCCTGGTGGTTCATGGTGAGGGAGGAGTCTAGAATGATGCCGAGGTTCCGGCCATGGTCCGTCGGGGAGGGTGGGTTGCCGAGCACAGGGGGCCACCAGGAGCTGTCCCATGCAGTGGGGAATGGTCCGAGGACGAGGACCTCAGTCTTCTCCAAGTTCAATTTTAGGCAGCTGTCGCTCATCCAGGCTGTGACGTCTTTCATTCCTTCTTGGAAGCTGAGTCTGGTGTATTCAGGGTTCTTCGTGAGAGAGAGGATGAGCTGGGTGTTGTTGGCGTAAGATACTACAGTGAGCCCATGCTGTCTGACGTTGGCGGCGAGGGGGGCCATGTAGATGTTGAAGTGCGTGGGGCTGAGCGAGGATCCTTGGGGTACTCCACAGTTGATCTCTGTATGTTCGGAGAGGAAGGGGGGAGTCAGATCCTGTGGGTTCTGCCGGAGAGAAAGGAGCGAATCCAGTCGAGGGTGGTTCCTCGTATACCAGCGTCGTGGAGTCTGGCTGCGATAGTGCGGTGTGAGACGGTGTTGAAGGCTGCGGAGAGGTCCAGTAGGATGAGGGCCGCAGTGTGGCCCTTGTCGAGTAGCATGCGGAAATATTCGGTGGCGGCGAGGAGGGTGGTCTCAGTGCTGTGGTTGCTGTGAAATCTGGACTGGGAGGAGTCGAGGATGGCGTACACTTAGACGAAGGTGGTCAGCTGGGCATTGATGAATCACTCAGTGACTTTGGCTGCGAAGGGAAGGAGAGAGATGGGCCGGTAGTGGTTCAGGTCTGTCGGGTCGGCTAAGGGTTTCTTGAGGAGGGGCTTGACCTCTGCCCGCTTCCAGTCATAAGGGAAGATGTCGGATTCGAGGGAGGCGTTGATGGTCCGGCCTAGTTTGGGTGCTAAGGTGGTGGCGGCTATGTGGTAGATGTGCAGCGGGCAGGGGTCCGTGGGGGCTCCAGAGTGGGTGTTCTTCATGGTTGTGGAGGTGTCTGCGGTAATAGCGGTTTTCCAGGTGGTGATGGTCGGTTGGTTGTCGGTGGTGGGGAGGGGGGTGGTGACCCGAATATGTTTGCTGAAGTTGTCGTAGAGGGCCCTGATTTTAAGGTGGAAGTAGGAGCTGAGCCTGTTGCAGAGGTCCTGGGAAGGTGTGATGTCTGTCACTTCGCTGGTGGGTTTGGTGACCTGCTGTATGATGCTGAAGAGTTCTTTGGCATTACTAGCGTTGGTGTGGATTTTGTTCTTGATGAAGGTCCGCTTGGTGGCTCTTATGCACTGGTGGTATTCATTCATGGCGTTCCTGTAGTTGTTCTGGTCTTCGGTAGTTTTCCTGTTCCGCCATAGTTTCTCGAGGCGTCTGCAGGAGCGCCTGGCTTCTTGGAGTTTGGTGGTGAACCAGGCGGCCTTCAGGGTGCGTTGTTTGACGGTGTGGCGGAGGGGTGCGAGCTGGTCAGCGCAGCTGGAGACCCAGCAGTGTAGTTCTTTGGCTGTGGACTTGGCGTTGGTCGTGGCGGAGGGGGGGTCATGGAGGAGGGTGGTGTTGAGGTGTTCCTCTGTGATCTTCCTCCAGTTCCTTCGAGGTGGGCACGGGACAGGTTTGGGTGCGGTGGTGGTATTGAAGGCGAAGTGTACGCAGTTGTGGTCTGTCCAGTGGTGTGGATGAAGTGGATGTTTGTCCCTCCTGCGAAGATGTGGTCGAGGGTGTGTCCGGCTCTGTGGGTAGGGGTGGTGACGAGCTGCTTCAGTCCAAGATTGGTGAGGTTGTCAAGGAGGGTGGTGTTTGGCGTAGATCTTTGGCAGTTGTTGTTTCTTCCGGGGGTGAGTGTGAGGAGGGTAGTGGAGTTGTAACGGTGGAAGGTCGTAAATCCAGGGTTCCTGGCGCCGGCTGCGGTTGGCTCACGGAGGCGTGCCGACGGGCTTGCCTTTGGCGCACCTTTGGTGCGCCAGCGGCGCGGACGCGCATCAGACGGCATTAAATAGGGGTGGGGGGAAGGAGGCACAGCTGGGAGGCAGGAGCGGGAATCGACGGGGGGAGGAGCTGCGGGGGCAGCAGCAGCGTGTGGGGAAGCAGGAAAAAACGGGCAGGGAGGGCGGAACAGCACAATAACAAACAAAGGCACAATAAGTGAAAAGAGAATCAAAAGAATAAAAGCACAATGAGGAAAGGCAGTTAGAGAGACAACGGGGCTAAACCAAGAAGGGCGCAACCTAGGCAGGAGCCGAGGCTCCAAACCCTACCTGCACTGAGTCCTGCCTAGGGCGGATGCACAGCACATCAGCCGGAGCTAAGGAGGGAGGGAGCAGGTCCCTGGCCGAGGTCAGAGGTCCTGTCCAGGTAAGGAGAAGGTGGGACGCGTAGCGCGGGAGGGCCGGGGGGCGAGTCGCTCAGGCCTATCACACGTAGATGACGCACCCCCAGTGGCAGCTCATCCACTATGGCGGAACAGCGTTGCCCCACTGCCTTCAAGCAGTGCAGAAGAGGGACAATCATCACAAGATGATAACTAACTGATGTAATCATGCTATGTATCCTTAGGGGGTGGGAGGGTGGGTGGGACTGCTCCAAGCACGGAGCAGGGCATGGGCGGATTGGCATGCCCACTCAAGTGCGCAATGACTGTTTGGTCAGCCCACTCAGGCCGCACAAAGCAGTCATGTGCACTTCCCTGTTCGCAATGCAGGCTGCATTTCAGCCTGCATGAAGAACATGCCCACCCCTCCAGCCCCTGGCTGCATGCCTTGTCCCGTTGCCCATTGCCAATCCCACCGCCGCATCGCTGCATTGTAATTGACTCAGGGGAGGGAGCATGTCTGTCTACTTCCTGTCCCTGGATGCAGACGCAGGAGAGCAGGAGCTACGAAGACACGGGGCCCGGCTTCGAGGTAAGACTTCCCTCATTAAAATATTTACAACACCCGCTCACACATACATCCCCGCGTCCACGTCCCATCCAGTATTCTTTCCGGCGTTTACCACCTCACAGCTGTCCAGCCCCCCCAGCACTTCTCAATGGCGGCCGTTGTGCGCCCCATGCACAGCGGGCGTACCACTCATGTGCCAAAGGCACATACGTACTTACGACGCATGACATAACATCGCATTCCATTCCAATGCATACTAATACTAGGCACATTGCAACAGTAGGGTAGGTGTTGCATAGCGGAGACATAAATATCACTATTCCCACTTCAATGCAACCATAAACTAACCTTTGCACCCCAAACCCAACCGTGAACCCTGGAATTCCTTTTTGAGCCCCCAAACACACCCCAAATTTCATATTGTACCCCAAATGCACACCCCAATTTTCATATTTTACACCAAATACACAAACCAATTTTCATATTTTACCCCAAATGCACACCCCAATTTTCATATTTTACCCCAAATGCACACCCTAATTTTCATATTTTACCCCAAATGCACACCCCAATTTTCATATTTTACCCCAAAACACACCCCAATTTCCTGATCCGACATCCGAAACCCATACCCACCCGAAACACTTAAAATTACCCCATTACTGACCTCACAATGCGTTGTAATCAAATGCGATGTAAAGGCACCTGCGTTGTTGAAGTTGCGTTGTTAACGATGTACTGCCTGCATTGTAATGGACGTCTCCCGTGCCAAAGGCAGCCCATAGGCAAGCCAGTTTGCGTCCGTCTGCCCCTGGACCACGCTCAGCACCAAGGAGCCTTCCTCTTGGACACTCCACCGCTTCGACGCAAGCACCCTCCTCGCCATCAACCCTGGACACCACCTCGCCTGCCAGGACCAACCTCTGCTCCGGACCGGACATCGCCATTGACATCACTGACGGCTGCAGTATCACCCACAAGGAGCACCCCGACCATCAAGGAGGAGGCATTGCCATCACCTACAGAAGCAGACTCCGACTGACCACGCACTTTAATAACCCAAGGGTGACCATGGACCACCTCAACTCCCAGATCCGGACAAGGCCCAAGCACATCCTCTGTGGCACCCTCATGTGCAGGCCCCCCCGGCCATGGCCCCCCATTCTCCAATACCATTGTAGACCTCATTGCACCCCAGGGTCTCCCATCCACCGACGACATCCTACTCGGTGAACTCAAGTTCCACCTGGACAACCCCAGTGACCAGAACACCACCTCCTCCTGGAGAAGGTCCCCAACATCAGACGCAAGCAGCAAGTCACATCAACAAGCCACATAGCAGGACACACGGTCGAGCACGTCACCTCCGCCAGCGGGAACTTCAAATACAGCCACAACACTGGACTTTCCTCGACCCACCATCATTGGATACATCACGTCTTCACTCTGCCCACCGGACGCCACCTCCATCATCGCACACCCTCGCAGCTGGATCAAGGCCAAAGAGGAACGTCTCGTCAACTCCCTCCGCTCCAACACTCTGCCAATGCTTCCAAACGATGACACCGCAGCGCACAACCACCACCGATGTATCTCCAACAGCGCCGACATTTGGGCACCCCTCATGAACGGCACTGCGTCAGTACCTTCCGCCTGCCTGATTGCAGGCATGAGGGTGACGCAGTGCCACAGGGATAGGCTGGCCCCATGCATTGATGGAGTTGCGTCATGGTTGTGACTCGACTGCAGCAATGCGTGACTTTAGCACAGACAGATATGTCAGGATTCCAGACGTATCTGTCATTACTTGCGTCATGGAGCGCTGTCCAATGAATTCAGCGCATCCATGCTGTCACAAGAAGGGCGTAGTGAGAATTGTTGCAACGCTGTCTTGTCGCAGCGCTGCAACACTTTTCATGACTGGAGCCCAGGAATGCGCACTATCTTGTTGATGGTGCACATTCCTGCACTGTAGTTTTGTCGCAGGGCAGCGCTGCAACATTGCTTGCAGCGCTGTCCAGCACCAAAACCTGTTGAGATGAGGCCCCAAGTGTTGTCTCCATTTTTAAGACCAGCTATTTTCTGGTCTTAAGTCCCAGCAGCTAACGGGCCTTTAGCGTCTGTTTTTTTAACGTATCGCCGGCTCGGGCGATCATTGTGAATATCGTGAAGTGGGGTTAGCGTGCGTTTTAACACGGGAACGCCTACATTGCATATCATTAGTGTTAGTTGTCGCTAACATCGTTGGTGATGTTATTAGCGGCCGCTGTCACCAGAAAGCTGTCGCTAACGGCTGTTAGCGACAGCTTGTGAATACGGCGATAAAAATATCGCCGCTTTAGCGGCAGAAAAGTGCCACTAATGCGGCGATATCGCCTTGAGAATATGCCCCAGAGTGATTTCTGTGAATAGATGTGTCTTACTACTAGTTTAGTTGTGATTTACTCATAAATGTCCAGGAATTAGACTTATTTACTCATAGTTTCCGTGAGAGTGCCTCTCTTCTTCTTGGGCAGTACTCACAGAAAATGCTTTGGGAAACAGGCCGCAATATTCAGGTGTATCGGACACCTACGAAAACATTAAAACACAACTACCTAGAAAAAAAAAGTAAGAGTGGGCACAAATTGTTAGTTGGCCATAGCTTGCCATCCATGGGAACCATTTCACAAAGATTGTGTTATGAGTAGGTGGGACTTACTCTTGAGCACTCCTTGCTATATATTGGATACTAGATGAGGTGTAAGCCAAGAGTAGTTCCCATTTACTTCTGGAATTCAGAAGTTAGCCAGAACTAATCGAAGAGTAAGTCTTACCAATTTTTTTTTGTAGAAGACCTTTGAACTTCACCATGAACAGGTATATATCGAATACGTGAATCCACTTACTCCAGAGGCTATATCATGAACGAGTACACTGGGGAAGAGTTTGGCTGTTTTTAAGACAGTTCACTGTGGAAAGTGCTTTCACTTAACCCAGAAATGGTCTTTGAGCTTCCCAAACTTTTTAGAACCACACAATTTTTAGAATTACAAACATTCGCGACCCACCTAACTTTAATAGACATGAGGTGGGTGATTTTTTAAAGTAACTGAAGCATTGCGTGATAGCGCACTGTCATTTACAGATAGCAAATGTTCTATTCAAATGTTCACTCTATTGCACGAAAATGAAAATGTGCAGAAATCGGGTGTCAGTGAATATTTATCATTTGTGCACACCACGTGAAATGTCTTGATTTGTTTTTGTATTTATCTTAGTACCGAGAATCGCTGCGAGGGAGTGCAGTTAATGACGAACCAGAAAACCCTGCACAATCTGGACTTGTATTTCTTCTTAATACATCCCTAATGAATATAAAGTTTTATGATGATTTATTTTATTTTAAAATTCCTTTTTTCCTTGTTTTTTTTTTTGTTATACAAAATGTATTGTATTATCTTTTTTTATGTGCTTTTATGGCCATACCGCCGAAATAAAGCTTTTTGACTGACTGACTTGATTTGTTTTGATACAATTAAAATCTTTGTCCCATCACATTTCAGAATTACAAACAAATGTGCTTATTTTTTGCTTCACTAATGGATGAATACACTCCCTTTACCTCTCCAAGATTGAAACATGATTCACTTCACTTTTCTTTCTCTGAATGCAAAGTGAGAGGAGTTTGTAAACACCACTCCCCATGTGAAAATCTAAACTGCAATTTGTCAGAAGACATCCCCTGATATTTGCCCTCTGGAGTTCAAGCGCAGAAACTGGGACAAGACAAATTCAGAATGTAAAAACATCCTAATACATTGCTTGGACTTTCTCAACCCTCCAAAAATTGGCTGGTGGCCGACAGTTTGGGAAACACTGTTCCTTGTGCGTGGTATGCAGCTCGGAAACAGGAGAACATACACTGTTTCCAGTTTCTGAGCGGTGTGCAGCGCATGCACTAACTCACAGAACTTTCAAGTTAAGTATATTGGGGCAGATTTACAAGAAAGCGATGCATCTGTAGAGATGCGTCACTTTCCCTGCGCCACCCTTAGAAACCCCTGTGCCACCATGAATGCGCCGTATTTACAACACCATGGCGCAAGGATTGACAGATGTGTCAGAAATTCTGACACATCTGTTGGGGCAAAAGTCACGCATTGCTGAATTCGTGTCACAAGCACTACGCAACTCCAGCAATGCATTTTGAGGCCTATTCCCACTACACTGTGTCACTCCTTACGCCTGCTTCAAGCAGGCGTAAGGTTTTGACGCAGTGGCGTCCTAGAAGTGATGCAGTGAAATCTTGTAGATTTCACTGCGTCACTTTTACGAAGCTTTCCAGTGTGGGAACGCCCACCCTGCATACATTATACCTTACGGAGGAATAATGTGACGCAGGGCTCTACAACGTGACGCATCTCCCTAGATACATCACGTTGTAAAGTGGCCGCATTTTTTACGCTGCGCTGCATCACAAAAGTGATGCAACGGCAGTGCAAAAGTGTCTCAAGGGCCTTGTAAATCTGCCCCATTCCCTTTAGACAGTAAACCATGTTAAAAAGGCGCTCTGCGCCAGAGCACACTTTCATGGTACGATCCCTGATGCTTAATATTGTAATACATAGTTTAAAATACGTATAATAACTGAGGCTAGTGGGAAATGTGTAAACCTAAGCAAGCTGTTGAACAATTGATGTTATATCTAACAGGCGTTTGTTTATTTTTTCCTAGCATTCTGATTATGTTGCTTCCTCGTTCTTTTGAGAATTCATGTATTCATAATATTTTTCAGAAAAACACAGAAATTGTTTGACTCCTCATTTACATGTATGCATTCTACATCATTGGATATGTAATTGTGAGATGTTGCAAATTGTTTTATAGAACGTGCAATGACTCAGAGAAAATAAAGTTTGGGTGTCTTAAAGAACTCTACAAGTAATTTTATTGCAGATGTTTATGATATTAGCATTATTCATGGGATATGTAAATATGGACAGCAATTTTTAGAGAAGAATAAGATCAAGTCTGTAAAGTCTTAACAGGACATTTATTTTTGTCGTTCCAGGCAACTGAAGTCTTAAAATGGAAAGACGTCTGCTTAAGTCCCTCCCTATTTGCAATTGAAGGCTCAACATTCAGGGACTTTTATGTGTGTGCTTGCTTGCAACGAACACACGCTGGAAGTTTCAAAACATATTCCCTCAATGTGTTCTGCAAAGCTAGGAGAACTCACTGAAACAGTAATAGTTAACAGGGTTGAGTAATATTTCTGCACAAATTATTTGCTTTGGAAAATAATGCGATGACTCAAGCATGAACAACGTTTAATATGGTAAGAGTAATTGAATTCAGCACTAAAATTCTATAGTGATACCCATATTTTAGAGATGATCAAAATTAATTTTGCTCTGACAAAATGCGCCCGATTCACAAAGATTTTGCTATGATTCACTCCTGTTGTACTCCTGTAGTACTCCTGTCTTACTTTTGAGTTCCAGAAGTCATGAGTACTTCAGGCTTGTTCTGTGTAAATTCAGAAGTGAGTACTACAGGAGTAAGGACTCTCACTCATAGAATAACACTTGTAAATCAGGCCCATTTTCAGAACTGATGATAAGTATAACTGTACACCTGCAGGCTTTTAGGGGAGAACACTACAGAAAAGCATAACCTCGGTCTGCATCTGCTGAATCTGTCATAGTAAAGAAACGAAGCACAGATTGCACCTGGTGCAGGCTGTCTTACTGTGGTGCAGCATCGTTCACAACCTGATTCACAGAGATTTTTGCTGTGATTTACTCTTGTGATACTCCTGGTTTGCTACTGAATTCCAGGAATAAGTCAGGAGTATACTACTTATATTAATCTAGAATTTGGTAGTAAGGCTGGAATGGTACTGGCGTAAGTCACACATACTCGTAGAAAAATCTGTGAGCAATGGTGCTCTGAGTCACTAAATGTGCTTTTCAAACCTTCCAGCTTGGCACTGGCCCAAGGCCAGATTCACAAATGTTTCTCTGGGTAGTTATGTCTTAAACCTATTTTAGCTGAGAATTACCAGAAGTAATGTATTCTACTGTTTAGGAAAACGTTTTCCAGAGCGCTATCATATCTTGCACAGGAATTTTAAGAGCACCTAAGTGTGAAGTAAGGCACAACATCTCACATTTAGGACAACCTAAGTCTGGAGTGAGACACAACATCTCACAATGCAGAACCCCCAAAAGGTAAGAAATAGTTGCACACAATAATGACTTGTTGAAGTAAAACTCATCCACCGTGCTGCACTTAAGGGCTCCCAACAGTATGACCCGATAGATAAAGGGCCCCAATTAACAAAGCTCTTTACCATGAATAAACATGTTGTTCTCCTTCAAATTCATCAGCAAGTCCCAACTTATGGTTGCGTGAGACACACTTTGTCATAGAAAACATTTTTATGAACTAGGCCCAAGTTGTATTATGGTGGTCACAAGTAGACTAACTATAGGAAAGTGGAGTATAATGTGGTGTGGGGGTTAGACCTCACCATGTAATACTATCCTGTTGCTGGGATATGAATCTTCCTTAAATAAATGAATAGACAAGAGGCGTTTGGCAAAACAGGGACAAGTTGGTTTAATTGAACACTGCAGCAGGGAGAGCCTGGACAGAATGCTTCTGCTCGAAATCTCTCGATATACAAAGTTTTGGCCGTCAATTTCTACAGTTCATGAGGTACAACAACATTTTCTCTAATTTCCAAAAGAGCACCTTAGCCGTAAATCAATTACATGTGTGCATCTGATAAGGACACAGATGGCTCTCAACCTCGGGGAGAGCTAATGTGGCCCATTGTGTATATGTCAAGATGTCTGGTGTGAGGAGGCCATTATCGCTACATGTGGTGTGCATGTCATGTCCTGATTGGTTGAGTGTACCGATCTACATATGGTATCTAGCTTTGTGGTGTTTCTGGGGCACACAAGCCTTTGGCCAAACACGTTTTATTGGGGCCAATCACCTTGGACTTGTTTGTGGTGCAACTTCCTTTGACCTATTACCAGTGGCAGCTCCTCCGCTAAGGCGGAGGAGCGTCACCCCACTGCTTCAACTGCAAGCTGAATGCAAAAAATAAAATGATAATAACGTTCATTATTATCATTTTGGTTTTTGCAATCAGCTTGCAGCTGAAGCCAGGCAGGCGAGGCTGGGCTTCCCACATCACAGGGGGAGGAGTGATGGCTGCACCTAAAGTGCGCATGATGCTATGGCCGGCCGTCTTGGGCCGGCCAAAGCATCATGAGCACTGTGCATGTCCCTACGCAGGGTGCATTACAGCCTGGGTGGAGAACATGCACATCCTGCCAGCCCCTGTCTGAGCGCCGAACCACGGCGCTCACTCCAATCACAACGCTGCTAAGGCAGCATTGTGGTTGGTCAAGGGATTCTGGGAGGCTGTGTGCTTCTTGCCAGTGCAGACAGGAGGACGGAGGTAGAAGAGGCAGCGGCCAGCGATCAACGGTAAAAAGGTAAGTGCTTTATTATGTGATATTTTCCCATCCCCTCCCTCCATCCCCCTTCCCTCTCCCCACCACCTCTGTTCGGTAGCAGCCACTACTGCCTATTACTCGATAAGTGTGTGCATATGTCAAAGGACCTGCCCAACGACTTATCTATGACTCAGGGTTGATGGGTAGGCCACCTTGGAGAAATTCCACAGCAATGATATGAGTTCATTGGAACTCCTAAGAATAATATGTCAGCCACTGGTATCATTTTTATCAACATTTCCAACCGTGTGCATACAGTTGTCATCTTGCACATTGACATTGTTCGTACTGGTGTTGTCAAAGGTATGTTTGCTTTGGTCTGAACATACATTGAAATTATCGTACAAGTATGGATTATGACATGCATTGGTATCATTATTGCTGATGCTGGTGCTGCTGTGCGGGCACAAGTTACAGTATACATTGACATTACATTGATTGGCATTGTCGAGGTTATGTGAGCACAGGCTGTGGCACACATTCACATTGCATTTATTGATATTGCCATTGTCGGGCCTGCACATATCATGACATTCATTGACATCATATTCACTCATCCCAACATACACAATACCCCAAAGATGGTCCTTGGATTCTGTGTGAGGGATGGGCGGAAATGAAAACTAGGAGGCTTAATATGCTTCGCATTTTTGACGTTTTATTTGTTTATGTATATCTATGGAACAATGAACTCTTGTTTCCTTGATATTTGATCCTCTTAATCTTCACTAGTTCTTCTGTTTGTCCCTTACTTTATATAGGTTGTCCTTCTTTCGGTGGTTGGCCCCTGCCAGTTTCTTTTCTCCACATGGTGGTCCCCTTGAGTCTCGGAGAGAGGAGAAAAGGAGGGTAAGCAACAGCTGAGTCTATGTCCTTTCTGAGGAGGAAAAGAGGTAGAAACCCTCTCCACACCCGAATTGTGAGAAGATAGTGAAGAAAAAAGGAACCTGTGTCTACATGTCTTCAGGGTGGGAGAAAGAGGATGTAGTGCCCGGGGAGGATTCTAGGTTGCCCTCTATCTGTCTTTTCCTTCACACTCCTCTAGTCTTTCTGTTCAGAGCAAGATTGATTTTTAAAGGAGAGATAATACCCTCAGGTGCCATGGTGTAGACAGGAAATAGGAGAAGGCATCCATGCACGGTGTTCAAAAGACAATCTGCTTCCTGTTAACACACTCACAGTTTGCCTCAAAAGAATGTTACCAATGGTTTCTAACAACCACTTTGCCAAACAAACAGGTTATTTCCTAAATTGGTCTCAAACGTGAGTGGTCTTTCTGTTTGACCTTCACACAGCCATCGAATAAAGAAAAGGGAAAAAACAAAATACACTGCATACCCAGGAAGGGGAGGAAAGGGCCAAAACCAAGGGAAAAAGGAACAGAATTGCTAATGAAATTCTCCCTACCCAACTCCCTCCCAAGTTCCGCCTATCACTGTTCCACCCACTGTTCACTCACCACCACTGCTGCAACTCTCCTGAGTTGCTGCAGCAGTTTGCGCCTCTCCTGGGGAGTCCACCAGTCCTCACACCAGTCGTCGGTCACTTCATCCACATCGTGGTTGCCTTCTTCTGGCTCTACTACTCTGAGTCGCAATGTCCTGGCTTCTTCTGGATTTCCTCTCTCGCCCGGCGTCTCCCCTACGTCTCCTCTCGACTCCTTCTCCGGACGTTTCCTGTCCGCGATCTCCTCCTTTTCAGACGGGGAGTCGTCCTTGTCCCCGCCTACTGACTTCCCTGATTGGTCCTCCTGCAAATCTTCTTCCTGTGTAGGAGAGGGTAGGAGGACATGTTTAACCCTTTCTTTTCTTTTCCTGGACCGCAATGGCTGCAGCAGCATTACTTCGGGGAAAAGAGGGTTAAAATACAATAAGTGTGTGTTCTCTGGGGTCTCGGGGTCGGGGGGCATTGACTCTCTCCCTCACAGGTTGACACTAATGAATCCTTAGCTGGTAGTGTGGAAAAGTCATGCTTTACTAGAGGATCATTTGTTAAGCATTTCAGAGTACCAACATGGATGATAAGTAATTGACACGACTCAACAGAAATCCATCACCAATTTATAAAAATAGAGGGTATTTTATATTACTTTAGACACCAAAATGAACAGAATAGCATACATATAACCGGAGTTATAGATTTGTGAAGCAATATAAAATCAGTGTAGAATGATACAATGAAACTTTATCTTTTTGCTCAATTGGAAAAAACACTAGTGAAAATCGGTCACTTGCAGGCCGAGTTGTGTGGTACCCTTGCAGGGCAAAAGTGAGGCGGGTCCTAGGACCAAGCCATGACAGTCAAATCAATTTTATGTGGCCCGTGGAGCCAGGGTGCAAAGTTGTCATGGCTGTCCCGGATCACTGACAGAATATCGATGAGAAGAATATCGACCTACAAAAATATCGAGGTAAAAATATAGAATGCCAAAATATCGAATCCCTATCTACAAACAGGTAAGTACAAAAATATCGAATCCAAAATATAGTTGTAAAAAATATAGTTAGTCAAAATATCGATTTTTTTAAATATCTTAAAAGTAATGTAAAATTAATGAAATACTATATATAATTAACTAAAACATACTTAAAAATACTTAAATAACTTTAAAATTAATACATAATTAATGTAAGTTAAAAAAAATAAACATACATTTTTATTTCTTAATACATATATATATTAATGTAATATTTATAAAAAATATTCAATATTTTTAGCGTAGGATAGCGGGAGGGTAACATTTACTATTACCACTCCAGTGAGTGCAACAGTAGGGAAAGCATTGGATAGCGGGAGGGTAAAAATTACTATTCCCACTCCAGTGAGTGCAACAGTAGGGAAAGCGTTGGATAGCGGGAGGGTAAAATTTCTATTCCCACTCCAGAGAGTGCAACAGTAGGGAAAACGTTGGATAGCGTAGGGGTAAAAATTACTATTCCCACTCCAGAGAGTGCAACAGTAGGGAAAGCGTTGGATAGCGGGAGGGTAAAAATTACTATTCCCACTCCAGAGAGTGCAACAGTAGGGAAAGCGTTGGATAGCGGGAGGGTAAAAATTACTATTCCCACTCCAGTGAGTGCAACAGTAGGGAAAGCGTTGGATAGCGGGAGGGTAAAAATTACTATTCCCACCATAGAGAGTGCAACAGTAGGGAAAGCGTTGGATAGCGTAGGGGTAAAAATTACTATTCCCACTCCAGAGAGTGCAACAGTAGGGAAAGCGTTGGATAGCGTAGGGGTATAAATTACTATTCCCACTCCAGAGAGTGCAACAGTAGGGAAAGAGTTGGATAGCGTAGGGGTAAAAATTACTATTCCCACTCCAGTGAGTGCAACAGTAGGAAAGCGTTGGATAGCGTAGGGGTAAAATTACTATTCCCACTGCAGAGAGTGCAACAGTAGGGAAAATAGTGATTTAATATTTTAATAAAAATAAAATAATTATCAATACCAATAAAAAATTAATTAAAATTACTTACCAATTACAAAATATTTAATAATTAATTCTAAATACCAATAAATATTATTTCTTAAAAATTCATTACCTATTAATTATTAATTAACAAAGAATTAATTTTCAATACCAAAAAATAATAAATAATAAAAAAATACCAAGTAATAATTAATTGACAGTAAATTAATTATCAATACACCAAAATATTTTCAATAATTAATTAATTACAATTAAATTACTTCCCACCCTATTCCCCTATAAACCCACAACCCGCTACAAAGAATAAATTAATACAATTAACATAATTATCAATTAATAAATTAATACAAATTAATTACCAATTAATAAAAATGTATTACCAAATAAGAATTAATTAAAAATAAATTAATAATCAATACCAATAAATAAAAATAAATAATTACTGAATTACAATTAAATTACTTCCCACCCTATTCCCCTATAAACCCACAACCTGCTCTGAATAATAAATTAATACAATTAATATAATTATCAATTAAAAATTAATAAAAATTAATTACCAATTAATAATTAATTAACAATGAATTATTTATCAATACCAATAAATAAAATTAAATAATTACTTAATTACATTTAAATTACTTCCCACCCTATTCCCCTAGAAACCCACAACCCGCTACAGAACTAAAACGCAAAATTAAATTAAATATAATTAATAATTCCTAAAAATTAATATTTAATTTACTATAATTTAATTACTTTCCACCCTATTCCCTATAAACCCACAACCCGCTACAAAATAAAATTACGCAAAAATTAAATAACATAAAATTCATTACTTTAAAAAAATTAAAACGTACATTACAAAAATAATACATACTTTTAACACATATACTAACACTTAAAACACTATAAAAAAAATCGATATTTTTAACAACTATATTATGACTGTCGATATTTTGACAATCGATATTTCTTACCTGAATTTCGATATTCTTAACCACTATATTTTGGCAATTCGATATTCTGTCCATTCTATATTAAAAACTCGATATTTTGGCAATTTGATATTAAAAATTCGATATTATGTCTGTTTACCGGCTGTCCCTTATGCTGAACGGGAGCCACAGGAGAGCTGCTCTTACCGCTGTAACTGTGCTGCAGGGGAAAAAGATGCAAAAACACAACAACGGAGTGGTTGCTGATGTTAGTTGAAAGTCACATGGAGTTCCCTCTTGATGCAGCGTGGAGTAAAGGGATTGGTTGCCGGACTGGTGACAAACAATCCTTGTCATCGATAAGTAGAGCAGAAAGTAACTTAGATGTCCAGTGGTCTTGGGGAATGCACTAGCTGCGTGTAACTTTAAGGAAGGCAGGACTACAATTCCCACAATGCACTATGCCATATGGATTTGAGCAATCCCTCTGAGGGCCCAATGGCCAGTGATTTTTGGGATCCAGAGTGTTGTTTTACCTGCATTTGCAGTAGACTAGTGCCACTAGTCCATGGGAGTCTGAGGGTGCTTCAGGCTTCCACAGGGGCTTGTCTATCCAGAGGAACTGAAAGATAGCCTAGGACAAGTCTTGATCAGGCAGTCCCAGGAGCGTTTCCACAAATGCAGGGTATCCCTCATTTGCTTTGTGCAAGTCCTGTTGTCACTGATGCAGGTCTCTTCTCCTGTTCTCTTTGATGCAGGTTGTTCACAACTGAGGTCTGGTGTCAGGGGTGTCGCTTAGATCCTACATTTAGGAGAGTTAGGGGCGTGGGAGCCAGTAGCCAATGGGCTGCTAGTCCCTTCAGCTAGTCTGCCCTTGAGGTGACCACATCTGGGGGAGTGGGTCACCTTTTATTCCCAGAACCCTCTATTCTGCCACTCCTAAAGATGGCAGAAATCAAATTTTAGTTTACAGACAAAGCTGTCCACCCTGGAGATGCGGCTAGCCTTCTGAGGGTGTACACCTCCTCCACTAATACTAACTAATTTCCCACCTGTCTGGGTGCAAATGTGCCTGGGGCAGGGGGAGGGCTGTTTCCTCCTCTGGGTGTCAGCCCTGATGCATATCAGAGGCGGTGCAGCCTTTAAAGCTCACTGCCTTGATGTGCCAGTTCACTAGTGTGCTTGGGAGGAGGGAGGTGTGACCTCCTTCCTGCCCAAACCTTTGTTCCTGACTCCTGGGAGTGATCACACTGCCTTGCAGGATATCAGAATCCTGTCTTGTCGGCAGCACATGATGGAAATGCCAGCCAGAGCACAGAGAAGCTGGGGCAACCAGGTGGGCAATGTCTTAGGTAGCCACTTGGGTGCATTCCCCAGCGCCCTCGACATTCGTGTCAGAGCTGAGAAGGCATGTTGTTTGAAACCGAACACAACATATTTAGGCAGTACCATAATGGAGCTGCCAACCTTGGGTTTGCCTGGGTGTCAGCTCATGTTATCTTATGGACTGTATGTTATTTATAGTGTCCTTTAATGTTAAAGGATACTATAGGATCATATAAGCTTGCACCTACATGTCCATACCTTTGATATAATTCATCCTGTCTCCTGGGCTTTAGGGGTCCTCCCTTAAGGGTGACTGGCATATATCAGAGATAGTACATTGACTTTGCCACACATGGTGAGGGAAAAGTCGACTTCAAGCAATATGCACTGCTCCTGCAGTCTGCAATGGCAGGCTTGCTGTCAGTAGTTTGTGTGGGTCACTCACGGTGACCCCCTTTACCACCCCTTTACCACCCATGCCACTGGTACCATATACTAGGGACTTATAAGGGGGTAAAGTCCTTGTCAATTGGGATTACTAATTCACACATAACAGTTTTAGGGAGAGAGCAATGTCACTGGGGTCATATACATCAGCTTTGGAGCAAAATGTGGGTTGACCATACAAAAAGGGCACTTTCCTACACTAACTACAACAAAGATATGGAAAGCATGTAATTGGGAAGGAAGTATACGGAATCATTTGACAGCCAGAATAATTACTGCTAAATCCACCAAATGTGATTAATTGTGGTAACCTCTATTTTGAGCATATAATTTTGTATGTGTAAAAAAGTGCATCCTTTTGTATGATCACCCCCTAAATGTTTGGACTGATGCTTCATTTTGTTGACTCTGAAGTACACTGGGCCCTTTCACCAGGCCCCAATGCATGTGCTCTGACCCCTCAAAGTGTATGTGCAATTGGCTAATCCCTGATTTGCATATTTAACTTACCTCTATGCCCCTAGTATATGATAATAAGTGTACCCAAGGCTAGTAATTTAAACGTTACTTGTGGACTGCAGAACTTATTGTGTCACCACATCATTGACAAAGTGAATACATGGCTCTCGGTCTGCCAGTGTAGCCTTATGGAGCAGCTTTTAAACTGCCAACCCGACAAGAAAAATAAACTCTTTTGACAAGTCCAAACCTTTCTTATTAATCACCCCTAGGAATTTTTGCGCCCATTGGTTAGGGGGTCCTCTCCATCTACAAACTTGAAGCTGGCCAGAAAGCGGCATTGCTGGCTTCCAGCATCAGACAACTGCTGGACTCAGAAAGAACAAAAGATGGGCTGCTCTTTCTGAAACTGGTGGCCTCAGAAAGAAAGGCTGCACCAACAAACACTGCACCTATTGAACCAAGACAGAGCTTCACTGGGAGAGGGCTGCTTCTGCTGTTAAACACATGGCAAGAGCCCCCAAGGGCTGGACCTGCTCCCACCTGACCCAATGACCATTGAGTGGACCCCAGGGGCTAGTTGGCTGCCCTCCTGTAAAGCTTTAGGGACACAAAGCTAAGAAATCCTGCACTCCCCGTTGTATAGCTGACCACTTACCAATTAACTTGACCTGGAGCCTACTGATGTAGCTTGTCAGCCCCCAAGAATTGTTCCATAGGTCTGAATCCTTGGCTAGTGCTAGAGTGTAGCACAGAAATGCAACTTGTGAGCCTACAGCATAATTACCGCTACTTGTCAGTTTGTACGGAGCATCAAATGATGTTGAACACCAAGGCTTTCACTGGACCATTGGACCACCACTGTTCGTAGACATGGAACCCAACAACGGACTCAAGGTGCAGAGGATTCCACCGTCGAGCCTGTTGTCAAGAGAAAGAACCAGAAAAGTTTCTATGTATGGAGCTACAAATTTAACAGGGAATAACCTGTTGCCTGCATCTGATTCGAACTCCACCACTGTCAGCCTGAAACTTTGACTTTAGCGCAGACGCTTGCTTTTGAGGCTCAAAGATTACCAATAAGAGTGAACAGCAGTGATTTACAAAATGTTTTTGGAGTAAATTGCAGTGATGTATGAAAACCATAACTCCAGATCTCTTCATCAGACTTTTGTCATGTTGGTGTCTATTTGTTGATATTGATAATAAACTGTGCTAATGGTACACTTGCATTTATGAACGAAATCGAATCGCTATTGTCATATTCACCCTTCATGAACTCTCCATCAATCCCAACTCGTGAATACGTGATCAAGCAGGTTTTGCAACCCAGGCCTGCGGTAACTGATTGACAGGCCACATGTGGGGTGGCACATAGCCGGCAGACAAACACACGAACAGGAAACGCAGGTCCATCCCCCAGATATATGCAATGACACCACAATGCTCCAGGGAAATTGTCCCCAATAAAGAGGGGAGCACATTCCCAAACACCATAAAGTTAGATGTCACATTGAGTTAGGAACACACAGCCAATCAGGACACAGCACACACAGTACACGCAGCAATCGCGCGCCACTCATGCCAGAAATCTGGACACATTACTCACTGGCCCACATTGTGTCCACAAAAGGTTGAGCCAACTGCCTTTGTTATCAAAGAACCTTTATTTATGACTCCACAGACAAGGCTCACATTCTTTTACCAAACAAGGATCGACGGATGTAAATGTTTTGTGCCCAAACTGTACATAAGCCTGCACAAATTGTTTGTAATTTGAGACAATCCTCAAACCTGTTTCTTTGGGCTTTACTCCCAGCCGAAGTGTTTAATTAAACCAGCTGTTCTTGTTTTGACAACCGCCTCTTGTTTTTTCAAGGTAAAATTCATATTTGAGCAACACATATAAAGATAAAAATATATAATATTTTTTATAAATTAGAGTGGGGTTTTTATTGACTCACATTTCTTGCTAGTTGACCCTTTTGACGCTGATAAATGCTTTACACTATGTAGTATGAAGATTCTGAAGTGACTATTAGCAAGGTGTGACTCTAATTTTCCATTCTATCAATGTCATATTTGTGAATGCAGTGTTCATTATAAAAACCTTTTTTCTTTTTTGCTGACTTTGTGTCTTTTTGCCTTCTTTCTTATGTTGCAATTTTGTGCCAGCAAAACCTTTGCTAAGGGGCCGAAAGGGTACAGTTTGCTGTATGCTGGTTGAGCATAGCGTTTTGGTCCTGATAAATGCTTTACACAGTGTACAATGAGTGCCAGCATAATGTTAGTAACTTAAGGCCAATGTGATCTATTAAGGCCTTGATAAGTACCAACATCACTACATTATTAATACAAAATATGGTTGGAAGACTCAAAAACAGTCAGGAAAAGAGAGACTTGTTGTTGTCACTTCCTTCCCAAATAAAGAGTTTAATTTTAAAGTTGGTTTGAGCTGATACTATCTTATGGTGGCCATTTAACCTCCTCTGTTTGGGTTCTGCCATGTAGAGAACACCTAGTTGTAGGGCATGTCTCACCAACATAAGAATCCATTAATATATTAGGTCCTCACATTATACTAGTGAAAAGCACAAAATAAAATTCACAATCTTGTGCCTTGACTGCTAAGTAGCTTTCACACGATACCCCACACTGCACATCTCCATACCAATCTCAGTCTATTGTTCTAAGCTACCCCTTCACCATGGAAACCTCTTAAGACTCATTCTAATCACCTCAACATATGTAGAAACAGTGGACAGATGCTTCTGATTTATAGCACCAAATTCAGGATCAATATGCTCGCCATATCAGTCCATGAACTACCCGCATCTTAGCGTGAAAGGGGCGTGCAATGGGTGTTGTGTTGGGCGTTCCACCACAACACCCATTGATTTTGATGCTGCCTCCTGTTCACAAGGGTGGCGCAAATAGGAGGCAGCGCGAAAATTAAGACCAGGCAGAACCTGGCCTTAACATGGCCAAATGAGGAGAAATGCTTTATTTCTTCTGTTTTTGCTGTTTATATGTGTGCTGCATTGTGCAACACACATAGAAACAGCAAATTGCTATGAATGATTGTTTATGTGAAGGAAGGTGTCCCTTCCTGCACATATACAGACATTAAAAAAATTACAATTTGCAACTTCTATGTGTGCTGCACAATGCAGGACACATAGGGGTCGATTCCGATTCGGGCCGGAAAAAGCACCGACCGACTCGGATCCGGAAAAAATACCGACCGACACGTACCCGTGGCGCCCGACACGCCAAGTACGATGCAAGGCGCGAAAAATCCGACCGACACGTAACGAAACCAAGTCGACCGACCGAGCCGCACGGAAAACAGCAATCCGGCCGGAAAAACACGCGAATCCAACCGACCGACACGCACCCGGAACAAATCTGACCGAAACGTACACGCTAACTCCAAACCGCTAAGTACGATGCAAGGCGCGAAAACCACGAGCGAGTCGGACGGAGGACAAGCCGTACGACCGACACGCATACAAAACCGAGCCGAAGCAACACAATACACCGCGACCGACGCGTACGCAGCATAGAAAACTGCACAAACACAGCGTGAACGAAACGGAAAACACCGTACGAGACCAATGCAGGGTCCGACTCGGTCACAAGAACGTTTCCAACATACACAAACAGCACAAAGGAAAAATCACCCAAAAAAGGCCAAACATGCAATTACCAAGCCAATAAATACTGGGGGGTGGGGACAGAGAACAAGGACACACCCACAACTCCACCTATATAAAGGACACAAATCACTACCATGAGCCTTTGCAAATGCCATTCCACTGCCAGCACCCAAGAGAAAGCAACCACACACCCACAGCTCATCCCTCACACAAGCCACACACCATCAGCACACCAACAAATACCTACCTCACATACACCCAGCAAAACACACCCTCACCTGCACACCAACACACACATCACCCACCATCACCACCCATCACCATGCCCCCCAAGAAGAATCCCAAGTTCCTAGATAGTGAATTGGAAGTCATGGTAGACGAGATCCTCAGGGTGGAGCCACAGCTGTTTGGCACACTGGTCCAACAGACCCCCATGTCGCAGAAAACCAAGATGTGGGAGAGGATCATCAACAGGGTGAATGCCCAATCACCATGTCGGCGCACAAAGACGGACATCCAGAACAGGTGGTATGACGTGCGCAGGAGGGTACGGGACATGCTGAAGAAAGACTACATCAACAGCCAACACACCGGCAGTGGCCCTCCTGCCAAGCCAATATACCTCAGGCCCTGGGAGGAGAAGGTGCGGGCCATCCTTCCGCCAGTGAGCGTATATGGACTAGGAGGACATCCCAGAGCCTGGTGAGTACACAACAAATGTACACAATAAACTGCCACAAAACACACACATCACTGTCAAGGGGAGAGTCAAACCATGCACTCATAGCAATTACACAGCAACTAGAACAGAATCATCCCAAAATGTGTATGTCAGTCAGATAAACACAACACATGCCATCAAAAAGTCACATCCAACTGTGCCAACACATGTACAAACACAACCACAACTACAGCTAGGCAGTGGCACAAATAGAACTAACAAACACATCCACACATGTAGCCACCACAACAACACCAACACACAGTGAAGACCACTCAAAGGAAGGAATTCTGTGTATGCTGGCCAAGTCAGTGTAGCCAATAGCATCATGGGAGTCGCAGTCACACATATTGCCCGCCCCAAAACTGTCCCATCAACACCACCATGAACCATGCGCACATCACAGGGAGTGGAGAAGGACTCACAAGATGGCTGACACTGGCTACTGCTGTGGGGAGCACAAGGCCCTGCTGCCAACTGTGCACCAACAAACAGCAGGACACCACTGACTGACATCCTGAGAGACAACTTCCACTCCCTGCAATGCAATCACGTTCCATGGTGGGATATCTGGCTGGCTGGGTGGGAAGGGGGACTTGCAGCACTGACTATAGTCACCAGCACCTCCCCTCACACCCCCCAACACAAACTCCACAGTACCCACCTGGTAGAATGCAATGCCCACCATCCTAACACAAGATCCCACAAAGCACCACCACCCTGGGTTATGTTGTGTGAAGCACAGGGACACTCTTGGGACTCTTAGCCAAACAACTGCCAGGACAACACTCCCAGCCATCCTGTCAGCACAGCCAGCCCACCCCACAGGGAAGCAGAGTCAAAAGGAAGGAAGCATGGGCATGCTGGGAAGGGGGTGGAGGCAATAGCATGATGGGAGTCGTAGTCACAGACATTGCTCAGCCTCACAACTGGCCCATCAACACCACCCTGAACCATGCTCACATCACAGGGAGTGGAGAAGGACTCACAAGATGGCTGACACTGGCTACTGCTGTGGGGAGCACAAGGCCCTGCTGCCAACTGTGCACCAACAAACAGCAGGACACCACTGACTGACATCCTGAGAGACAACTTCCACTCCCTGCAATGCAAGCACGTTCCATGGTGGGATATCTGGCTGGCTGGGTGGGAAGGGGGACTTGCAGCACTGACTATAGTCACCAGCACCTCCCCTCACACCCCCCCAACACAAACTCCACAGTACCCACCTGGTAGAATGCAATGCCCTCCATCCTAACACAAGATCCCACAAAGCACCACCACCCTGGGTTATGTTGTGTGAAGCACAGGGACACTCTTGGGACTCTTAGCCAAACAACTGCCAGGACAACACTCCCAGCCATCCTGTCAGCACAGCCAGCCCACCCCACAGGGAATCAGAGTCAAAAGGAAGGAAGCATGGGCATGCTGGGAAGGGGGTGGAGGCAATAGCATGATGGGAGTCGTAGTCACAGACATTGCTCAGCCTCACAACTGGCCCATCAACACCACCCTGAACCATGCTCACATCACAGGGAGTGGAGAAGGACTCACAAGATGGCTGACACTGGCTACTGCTGTGGGGAGCACAAGGCCCTGCTGCCAACTGTGCACCAACAAACAGCAGGACACCACTGACTGACATCCTGAGAGACAACTTCCACTCCCTGCAATGCAAGCACGTTCCATGGTGGGATATCTGGCTGGCTGGGTGGGAAGGGAGACTTGCAGCACTGACTATAGTCACCAGCACCTCCCCTCACACCCCCCCCAACACAAACTTCACAGTACCCACCTGGTAGAATGCAATGCCCTCCATCCTAACACAAGATCCCACAAAGCACCACCACCCTGGGTTATGTTGTGTGAAGCACAGGGACACTCTTGGGACTCTTAGCCAAACAACTGCCAGGACAACACTCCCAGCCATCCTGTCAGCACAGCCAGCCCACCCCACAGGGAAGCAGAGTCAAAAGGAAGGAAGCATGGGCATGCTGGGAAGGGGGTGGAGGCAATAGCATGATGGGAGTCGTAGTCACAGACATTGCTCAGCCTCACAACTGGACCATCAACACCACCCTGAACCATGCTCACATCACAGGGAGTGGAGAAGGACTCACAAGATGGCTGACACTGGCTACTGCTGTGGGGAGCACAAGGCCCTGCTGCCAACTGTGCACCAACAAACAGCAGGACACCACTGACTGACATCCTGAGAGACAACTTACACTCCCTGCAATGCAAGCACGTTCCATGGTGGGATAACTGACTGGCTGGGTGGGTGGAAGGAGGTCCGCTGTCAACCAAACACAAGCAATGCAGACCATGTTCACACCCCAGAAAATACATAGAAATGCCCAAATAATGCAGGACAATGTGCCACACCAATATCAACCCCTGACTGTGACGACTTAGGACAATGCAATGTACAGGCCCGCACCCAGAGGCACAGTCACAACTGTCATGTGTGTCAACCATTGATGCCTGCAGAAACATGACATACATTGTTTGTGTCTCCCAAAAACAGGTGATGATGGGGACACAGCAGCAGACGCTGAGGAGTCCCAGTCCCAGGCTCAAGAGGATGCCGAGCTCACTGGCGTCGTACAGCCTCTGTCCTCCGCGGACGATGAAGAACAACCTGGCACATCCGGTGCAAGTCAACATGCAGCACCAGCAGGACCACCAGCTGCAGCACCAGCAGGACCACCAGCTGCACCCCCTGCACCCACCCCTACAACGACTGTCACCACGAATACCATCCCTGCCGACATGGACAGAATAAGGAGCAACACCAGCACAGTGACCCTGGACCAACCTGGGGCCATGGACACCACCACCACCACCAACCCCCAAGGTGGACCAGGGTTATCTGTGCGTGCCACTGCACACACTGCACATGTCAGCAGGGGTGGTGGGAGGGGTGGGAGACAGAGGTCGCTGCTTGCAGACGTTGCTGGTGTGCATGACGACCCACAACTGGTACGCATAGCTGATGCGTACCAGTCCAGCACCGGAGAGCTCAGCCAGGTAGTGGGGCTCCTCAGAGACATTAAACAGCAGCAGGCTGCCCATCATGCCCGCTTGGACTCCCACATGTCCCACGTGGAGTCACACATGTCCCGTGTGGACTCACACATGTCCCGCGTGGAGTCCAAGTGGGATGCACTGCATGAGATGACGGCGGTGCACAGGGACATTTTACAATGCCTCCGCCAGATGAACAGCAACCAGTCCACACCTCCCTGTGTGCCAACAACATCTGGTGCCGAACAAACTGCAACTGCCACAGGGAGGGAGGAGGACTCTGGCGGAGAGTCCCCTGCACCGCAGCAGCCTGCACTTGAGGGCCCCCCCCCAAGAAGAGGGGTCGTCCGAGGAGGGAAAAGTGAGAGGCCGATGGCCAAGCGCAACTCCCAGGAAGCCTGAACCTGTTCTGGATGTTCGCCTTTGTGCACAGACTGTTCACCCTGTTGACGGCAACACTACTCCCACACATTGCATGGGGAGTACAAGTTGGACCAATGTGTCAGACAACTGTGGCCCCGATACTGGGGATCCTGTCTACCCGGACTTTCAATTCACCTAGGAATTTGGGATTGCAAGATTCATGTACAGCACAACCCATCCTATGCACTATTAACACAAATGTATCACAATAAACACACTAATACACCATACTTGCCTCTGTCATGATTCCAACGTGGGTGCTGTTATGGGGATGATGAACTGCAAAATTACACAGTGTATGCGAACTGCAACAGCAAGGACAACACAGGCATGTTAGTACAGGCAACGTGACACACATGAGGGAGACACACCACCAGGGCTACACGACACATACACACCTAGGCCATCTGACTCATTGCCTACACTGATGTTGCCAGGGAAGACGGTGCAATGCACAGACACCACACCCATTCCCAGTTGTAGTCAAGTAGCCCACAGGTGCAGTAAGCAAATGGCAGTCAAATGTGTGACCACAGACAACGCACATCACAAAGTGAAGCACAGGTTTATTACACAGTTGCAACATGCCGTAACCACTACAGATGCAAGGTAACCCCACCTGGTAGCGGGCACACAGTCAACAACTGTAGATGGAAGGAAGTCCATGGGTGTGGCGCACATCACCTGTAGGGACACAACAGCTACCAGCCTGGATGTGCAATCACGTCGTCGGTGGACACAGTTGACCAAACGAATCTGAAAGTACCCTGTGAAGGACAGAAATGACACACAGTCAAAAGCAATGGAGTACAGGACAGAACAGCAAAACTCATGCACAATACATGTTACAAGATACCCACCCAGAACCAAGTTAGCATGTCAACACTGTTGGGGAGTACAGCCCACCTGTCACCACACATCGCAACACACATCCAGTCAAGTAGCCCATGGACACACTCCAACAGCACCAGAGCACCACCCACACATCATGCCAACTCACATCATTGACATGACACCTCAGGATACTCACATTCAGCTAAAGAAGTTGGTGATGAGCTGTGTGCGGACATCACCATCACCATCATCATCATCATCATCGTCACTGGCATCGTGGTCCAGGCCAGGATCCTCCACAGGTGGCGGATGTTGGTCATTGTCATCCTGGATGAGAGGCAACTCCTTCCGCACTGCCAGGTTGTTGAGCATGCAGCAGACGATGATAATCTTGCACACTTTCGCAGGGGCATATGGGAGGGACCCTCCGGTCTTGTCCAGGCAGCGGAAGCGGCTCTTCAGGAGACCAATGGTCCGCTCAATCACTCTCCTGGTCCGACCATGTGCCTCATTGTAGCGCATCTGGGCAGGTGTCACAGGGTTCCTGAGGGGTGTCAGCAACCACGGCATGTTGGGGTATCCCGAGTCACCTACGGCCAGACAAGTGCACATTAGCTGACTTGGAAAAGTGGGCAGAATACTACAGATCAGATCACACACAATGGCACAAAGTCAGTACACACCGACAAGCCAGGCACGCTGGTTCTGCATCTGTGCCATCATCCTGGGGATGCGACTACTCCTCATCACAAAGGCATCGTGTGCTGAACCAGGGAAACGGGCACACACGTGTGTGATGGTCATGTCTGCAAGACACACCACCAGTGCATTGACCGAGTGGTAGTGCTTGCGGTTCCTGTAGGCCTGCTCCTGGGCCTGTGGTGGTACCAAAGCCACATGTGTCCCATCAATGGAGCCAATTACATGCGGCATCCTCCCCAGGGCATAAAAGTCACTCTTCACGTCAGTGAGTCGTCGCAGTCTAGGGAAATAGATGTACCGGTTCAGGAAGAGCAACATTGCCGCCAAAACATCGCGGAGCACACGGCTGAACATGGTCTGTGACATCCCACCAGCAGTCGCCACAGTATGTTGGAAGGTACCGGTGGCAAAGAAGTGTAGGGCTGCCATCACCTTCACCTTGGGGGTCAGCGCTGTAGGATACGGCCGGCCAGGCTGCAAATGTGGGGACAACTGCACTGCCAAATCCTCAATCAGCTGCCTGGTGAAGCGGTACCGTCGGATGCTGTCCCGTTCCACCATCGTTGCCAGGTCTGGGAATGGCCGATGGACAGCAGGAGCCCTGCAGTGCAGAGGAGAAGTAAGCAAGATTGTCAGTCACCCCACATATGCGGCATTGAACACACTCAAGATCCCAACATACATCATTATGAGGCACAACTACATGAAGTGTGCAGTACCGGAAGGACATGTATGGTACATACATGGCCAACATCTGTCAACACGGTCCTACAGGTGGCATCAATTTGTCCCAGGTTGGCCCATTGGATATCATGATGCCGTGTCACAGTTCCCATCTCCTGCTGCCGTGTCACATTCACCCCCCACAGTGACATGTGAGGACAGATGTGCCCCAGGCACCACAGCTCAACGACAGGTACATTCCCAGGGACCCTGTAATGCCACATGGACACTGGCATCACATGGAGTATCATGTGTACACCACAGCAAAACAAACATGACCCCCACAGGTAGTGGCCCCACTTGCCACGGCAGGACAGACATGGACGTCTGTGACACACACGCACAACATCAGAGTCCATGCACACACAACGTGGATGTGGAGACTGTCTCCCATTGTGCACATGAAATCAGAGACATTGTAAACACTACATGCACAAAGACTGTGGAGGTCCATCACTATTGTGCCACTGGGACACCCTGGCTCAAACATACCATCCCACATGGGACTCACGGGGTATGTGACATGACATACACAAACACCACTGTGAAATGTGACCATGGCACATGCACAGATATGAACAGTTGCACATCACAGTGGTCACGTACACGTAACACCCAGGATCCTGTCCCCATGAACACGTGCACAGCCTGGGGGTGGCTGCCCACAGGTGACACCCACAGGACAACATGTACACCAACATACACACAATAGGAAATGCAGCCTTACATGCCTTATGATAAGGTTTGGACAGGCTGTCGTGATGTAGGTGTGCCCCTCACTCCCTGGGAGCTATCTGTGGCTGGCATATGTCCATCTGAGACAGGCATGCTGACATATGCCAGTCACATGTACAGTGATGCGTTGTACTGCAATGGACCGACTCGGTGCCTCCGGCCGGCCCATTGCTTTCAATGTGTGGGGGTACGCGTTGTACCCCTGTGCGCGTTGAACTGCAATGGACCGATCGGTGCCTCCGGCCGGCCCATTGCCTTCAATGTGTGCGGGTACGCGTTGTACCCCTGTGCGCGTTGAACTGCAATGGACCGATCGGTGCCTCCGGCCGGCCCATTGCTTTCAATGTGTGCGGGTACGCGTTGTACCCCTGTGCGCGTTGAACTGCAATGGACCGATCGGTGCCTCCGGCCGGCCCATTGCTTTCAATGTGTGCGGGTACGCGTTGTACCCCTGTGCGCGTTGAACTGCAATGGACCGATCGGTGCCTCCGGCCGGCCCATTGCTTTCAATGTGTGCGGGTACGCGTTGTACCCCTGTGCGCGTTGAACTGCAATGGACCGATCGGTGCCTCCGGCCGGCCCATTGCTTTCAATGTGTGCGGGTACGCGTTGTACCCCTGTGCTGTTGAACTGCAATGGACCGATCGGTGCCTCCGGCCGGCCCATTGCTTTCAATGTGTGCGGGTACGCGTTGTACCCCTGTGCGCTGTTGAACTGCAATGGACCGATCGGTGCCTCCGGCCGGCCCATTGCTTTCAATGTGTGCGGGTACGCGTTGTACACCTGTGCGCGTTGAACTGCAATGGACCGATCGGTGCCTCCGGCCGGCCCATTGCTTTCAATGTGTGCGGGTACGCGTTGTACCCCTGTGCGCGTTGAACTGCAATGGACCGATCGGTGCCTCCGGCCGGCCCATTGCTTTCAATGTGTGCGGGTACGCCGTTGTACCCCTGTGCGCGTTGAACTGCAATGGACCGATCGGTGCCTCCGGCCGGCCCATTGCTTTCAATGTGTGCGGGTACGCGTTGTACCCTGTGCGCGTTGTACCGCAATGGACCGATCGGTGCGCACCCATTGACAATGGGCTTGCCTGGCAACGGACGCGTTTTCGAATTTCGAACGAGTCGGTTGCTGGAAAATCAGTTGGTCACCCACAACAATGTTGCAAAATCATGTATGTCATGAAGTTGAAGATTTGAAGGATGCTGTGGGCGTGTTTTGGTGCTGCTATTCCATGGATTGGCCAGATTCAGAAGATGCAAACGACTTGGACCTATCACTTTGGACACAAGGGACAGTATCTGCCTCTCCAGCACATATATATTGCTGGCTGTTCCCCTGAGAGCCCACTTGCCTGCACTACATGCTCCAAGATGACATCTGCCACTGCACTGCTGCTGTCTCTGCCCCTCTGGACCCTGCAATGGCACGTACTGTGGAGAGAGCCCCAGCCTTCAGCCTTGAAGAGAACCAGGCCCTGCTGGACAGCCTACTTCCACAGTACAGCAAGCTGTATGGGACACCAGGGGAGCAGGTGAGTGTCCTGTGCACTGCCTTTCTGAATGTGCATTTTGTCTGACTAGCAAGGCTGAGAGTCTGCACGCCACTGGCTAGCAGGCTCACTGAGTAGTTGTCACCCCCATAGTGTGTAGTGACTTGCACTGGACAGGTATGGTGCAGTGACAGTGCTTCTGAACAGGGTTTTACTCCCCATGCAATGATACCATGTAGTGACTTCTGGAAAACTGTCCATGGGCAGCCGTGCACTGCCTGTGTACACCATGTGCCCCTGTGATTGCGACATGTATATGCAACTGTGTCATGCACGGATATGTTGCATGTGTAGTAATGGCCTTATCACTTTGTCATCCTGACAGGCTTCTGCCCATCGGAAGCAGGAGATCTGGAAGGACATCGTCCGGGCTGTCCGGTCCGTGGGGGTCTACAAGCGCCGGATCCGCAACTGCCAAAAGAGGTGGCAGGACCTTCGGGGCTGGACCCGGAGGATTGCACGGGTCCAGCGTGAAGCTGTCGCCTCCTCGCAGGAGGGGCGGAACACGGACCCTGACCCCCACATGCTCAGGATCCTGGCGGTGGTCTTTCCAGACCTGGATGGGCAGCTGAAGGCCAGAGAGCAGCAAGGAGGGGGTGAGTCAAAGACTGCACTGTGAACTCTGTCTAACATGCTATGTGCCCTCCTCGGGCCTGGTTAAACTGCCACAGTACAGCAGTCATGTTGTCCAGGAGCCATGTCCCTCTATTGTGCACTGCCCACTCCTCATCTGATACCCAGGTGTGGCCCTTACATGCAGGGAATTCTGTCACTTAGGACTGTGTCCTTGCAGTTTGCTTGACTCAAGGTGGGAGACAGCATCTGTTTCCCTGACTCTGTGGTGGGCATCATGGGTGGGTCCATTGCTTACACAATGCCTGTATTCTGACATGTATTCAGCGTGTTACTTTGATCTGTGGTCCAATTGCTGAGCTGATCCACCACATGTGGCTGGGGTATCTGGCACACACCCATGCTGCGGGTGGGAACAATGTTTGGGCCCCAGGAGTATGTATATGACCTGTGTCACACATACTTAGCCAGCTGCCTACAGTCCAGGGCTCATCCCTCATTCATGTGGGGCTGGACAGTCATGCCTACTCCAGGCCATACAATACACTCTGTACTCCCACTCCCGTGTATCAGCTGACACATTGTGCGCAGTGATTTGACCCCTCAGGTGTCTGCCTCTGTGTCAGTGTGCTGTGGATTAGTCGCCAGGACTGCTGTGGAGTTTCTTGGTAGGGGCTCAGCATGCCACTGGAGATGTGACCATAGGAGACGATACTTGTGTGTCACATAGGTGTCTGATCAGCTGCCCATGCAGACTGGGGCATGTGAATGTGAAGTTCAGGCAGCTGTTCCCCATTCACAGCAGAGTGTGAGGGGCTCAGGTTCAGAGGGTAGTGTCACAGGTCTCCCATATGTCCAATAGGTATGACCTGGACAGATGAGGGTTAAGAGGATGTGTTGTGGGGGATGTACATGTGCACTTGTGCAGCTCCAGGACTTGCATTCCCCATGACCTACTATTGTGACACAGTGCAGAGTGTTGTTGTCTGGCTGCAAAGTCATACATCACTGAGACAGTGATGTATGACTTTGCAGTCATGCCTCCGCCATGGCATGTGTCTACTGATTGGTGAGCCTGCAGGGGAGTGACATGTGCTACATGCACACCATAGTGGCGCTGGCTATCAGGACATGGGTGCATCATGGTGTCTGTCGCTGGTATGCATCACATGCATTTCCTATTTGACTCTGGGCATCCCTTTCATCCGGAAACCTGTACTGACTCAGTGGCAAGAGCTGTGATGTGTGCATGTCCACATGCCACACCGTGTCCTCTGCACTGTCCAACTACTGTGTACTTGGTGCATGTGTCCACACTGGGGTGTTGCAATCCAACAGACACCAGACAGATGGGTGCAAGGCCATGTGGGATGTGAGTGCCATGCTTGGCATCAGACTGACAATTGGCTTCTCCTGTTCAGTTAGGGCACTTTTAGCAATGTACAACTAATGATGCCAGGGCTTGCTCTGTGATGTGCTGTGCTCACAGTGGTGTGTGCGTTTTGTGCAGGTGACTGATGTCTGTCTGTTTCCCCATTGTTTGCAGATACATCCACGGCCACGGAAGGGGACAGCTCCACGGACCAGGAGGAGCCAGAGAGCCAGACTGGGTTAGCAGCCGAGGAGTGGTCGGAGGGACCCAGTGGCACGGAGGGCGAGGGGAGCCACACCGAGGAGTCCTCAGCAGCATCCACCTCAGCTGAGGACCAGAGCAACTCGGAGGATGACTCCCTTGTGGAGGTGGGTGTCAGCAGCCACCACACCCCAGCTAGTGTTGCTGTCCCCGCCACCACCAGCACCACCACCGCCCTCCCATCGGCTCCCATTCCCCAGGTCCGTGGAGGCTCCCATGTCCGGGAGCGTGTCTCCTTTGGGCCAGGCACCGCAGCCCCTGCCCCTGTGTCCCCTGCTGCCCTGAGTGAGGAGTCTGTGTACCTCCTTCGCCAGCTCCATGTAGGCCAGACAGCCATGCTGAGTGTCCTCCATGCGCACACCGCGCTGTTGACTCAGCTGGTGTCGTTCATGGAGGGCATCTCATCGGGCATGTCTGACCTACAGAGGGGCAATAGGTCCATGGACTCCTCCCTGACGGCAGCAGTGTCCCTCCTCAAATGGTCCCTCACCCCTCCTGCCTCTGCTCCATCCACACTCCCCAGCACCTTACCCATCCCAAGCACACACACACCGGCACAGGCACACACCAGCACACACACATCCAGCACACTGACACACACGCCAATGACAAAACGCACACGCACGCACATTCAGGGGACTGAAGCCAGACTCACAGGGGATGGGGCCCTGGAACACACACACGCATCCACATGCACTGCGCAGTCCTCAGTTCCCTCTCCTCCAAAGCACCCTCCCTTGCCTCACCTGCAACCCCAAAGTCACAGCAGCTCTTCCTCTGTGACCTCGGCCTCTTCCCCACCGATGAAGCTGCTCCAGCATCCCGGGGGAAGAGGAAGCCCACCCACACGGAGCAGAGTGCCCCTCGCCCCCGGACACCCTCCCCCAGGCGCAGATGGACTGAGGCCCCCACCCGCAAGTCCCCCCGGAGTCCTAAGAGCAAGACCCCGCCACCGCCCTGCAGCTCAGGCACAAGGTCTCCGTCCTCCATCCCTCAGGCCCCCACTGCACAGGTGCCCCCACCACACCCTGCCCCAGGTTCCCCCACCCACAGATATACCATCCCCAAGAGGATCAGGCCTTCTCCCCTGCCACTTGCTCTCCCAGCACCACACCCCCGCTGCGCTTGTCTGTGCCACTGATGTGGTGAGGGTGTCCTCCCCTCTGTCCAACCCACCTTGCCTGTTCCCCATTCTCCTCCCCTGGAGGTAGGCACTGCAGTGGAGTCCACTACCGCCCTGTCTGACTTGGGCACTGCAGTGGCGGACCTGTCCACTCCATCTGCAGGGTCCACTGCAGTTGTGCCGGCACCCACGACATCTGAGTCATGCCCCCCAGTTGTGCCGGCACACACCATGTCAGACACCTCCACTGCAGTTGTCAGTGGCTCTCCAGCACCCACCACCCCTTCCCTGACTCCCCCTGGTGAGCCCTGATCCTGTCCCTGCGGTGCCTGGCCTGCCCCCCGGTTGCCCCTCCTAGTGGATTGTCCCTGGTTTTGTGCAGGCATGCGTAGGGTGACATCTGCCAGTGTCACCCTGTTTGAACTTTGACAATGGACTGGCCATTGGCCTTTGCTCTTTTTTTCTGGACGTCGTTTTCATTCAACACATATGCTGAATAAAGCAACTTTCTTTTCTCTAGTGCTCATGCTTCAGATGTACATGTTGTTGGTGCTGCTAACCATGCCCTTGCTGCAGTGATGGTGATATCTGGTCTCATGATTATGAAGTGTTACTGTGCAGGAACCCATGTGGTCCAGGGGGAATGTGTCCTATCATGTGGTGTATCCATGTCATCCATAGCAGCATCTGAGGGTGTCATGTGTTCAGTATTTGGCAATGGGATTTCCTACTTACATTAGCAATTTCATATCTGTGGCTTCCACCCCTGCACATCTGTTGTGCCTGCCATTGTTGGATTTGTCTACTTCCCTGACCGTGTTGCCATCTCCACTGGACATGCAGGTTTGGGCATCAATGGGGAAGGACTCATCCGTGTAGTCAGTGCAACATTGCTATACAAGTGTGTTGGATCTGTGCTGATGATTCCGTTGGCACATCCATGACCAGGCTGATGTGACGGGAGCCCTCATTTGGTGCTAATTGTTGATTGTGTGACCAAGTGCTCAGCTGACATGATGGGGCCCTACTGAGGCAACATATGGCACAGCTTTCCTCACACAGGAGTGGAGTCCCCTCATGGCAGTGTGTACACGTGTGACATTGCCTGCGCCCAAGGTGTGTGTTGTATGTGCATGTCTGTGTGTTCACTTCCATTTATCTGCGCATGCTGTGATCCCTAGTGTTGTACCTGTTTGTGATGCTTGCTGACTTGAGCTATGTTCCCCCAAAGTCTTCTCCCTGTGTTCTCTGTGATGTGGGTGCATGGCACATTACTGGTCATCAGGGTGTCACCCATAGGTGTGTTTGCTGTCAGGGCTGAGTTTGTGTGCAGACGCAGATGGGTCACAGTCAGGTTTCCCCTTGGCACTTGTTGTTTGCCCCTGTCATGTGATTTTCAGTTCGTGTTATCTTTAAGTTATTGTGACACGTTGTGTGTGTGACTGCTGGCACTCCTCAGGGTCCGGGCTGCGATGTTGGTTGTTGTCTATGTGTGTTCTTTGTGGGTGACCTTGGCTTCTTCATTGGTGTGTGACTGTGGCTGGGATCCCATTGGTTGGTGTGGTATCACCGTCATGTCCATGTACAGCGTAGTGTGCAGTGTGTCAGACATTCAGGAGTCTTGTTGAGTGGCCATGTGTGATGTGTTTCTGCACCTTGGTTCCCACCCACCACCCTGGAATAGTCATGGGTGCATGTGCAATGTCACCAGTGCATGTGTACTTCACTGCTGCACATTGTTGGAGGTCGAGGGGTGTGGTCTTGAGTGTGTGCAGATGGGAGTTGTTGCCCAGCTAGACCCCTGCCTCCATGTTGGCCTTGGCTTACTGGCCATGCTGATTGATTTGTGCTTGTGTCGGTGTGATGGTAGTTTGTTGCTCAGGACACATGACTGTGGTTCACAGTGTGAACCACATTCAGCTTTGTCATCAGAGTGGGATTTTTATGCAGCCAAGGGTCACCACATTGTGGGGGCCCTGGGGGTGGTGCTGTGGTGTGTCTGTGTCTTGCTGTGTCAGTTGTTGTTCCTACGTGCCTGTGTGACATGTGTGTTTTGTGCTCCCTCTCATCTGACAATGCCTGCTTGCCCACATAGGGGATTTGGATCCATGAGTTACCTTAGTGTGGCAGTGTATGCACATCTGTATGATTGGTATTCAGCTCTCCTCATGTGTGGTGTGGTTGCCTGGGGACACTGGCACCCCCCTCACCTGCTGTGTATGATGACAGTGTTGATCTGCCTGTTTGTGTTTGTGCATCTGCACCACTGCATTGGCATATCTTGGGTGTGCCATTGGCTGTATGTTGTTTGGTGTGTTTCCCCTGCTGTCCCTGGGACTCCTAGGTCATCGGTCAGCACAGTGATCATGGTTTGTGTGTCCCATTGCTGCCATGGTATGGTATCTGTTCACCTCACATCTGCTGTCTCCACAGGATATCTGCATTTGTGTGCCCATTGGTGCAAATATGTGGTTCTGCATTCTGATGGTCACTTCTGTCATTGTGTCATTGATGAATGTTGACGGTGTCAGCCCCCCATGGGTGTTGTTTGTCTGCACATGGCCAAAGGAATGTCTCATTTGCACTGCAGTATTTGGCTCACCCAATTTATGTTGCAATGGGACACATACACTACTTTGCCACAGATGAGTTTTTGGTTCTGTGACCAGGAATGATCCATGCAGTTTGGCAGTTGCAGCTCTTTCTTTGTCAACACTTACCTTTTGGTCACTGTGATGATGGGGGTGTAGACCCCATTGCCACAATGGTCAAAATGTGCTTCAGCTATGGACCCCACACTTCCCTTTTGGTCACTGTGATGATGGGGGTTTAGACCCCATTGCCACAATGGTCAAAATGTGCTTCAGCTATGGACCCCACACTTACCTTTTGGTCACTGTGATGATGGGGGTTTAGGCCCCATTGCCACAATGGTCATGGGCTGCTTGCATTGTGGGTGCCACACACATATATGTGTGGCACATGTGCTAGGGGGTCACATTGTATGTTCAAAGTCATGTTCGGTGTTGTAGGCATTTGACACAGCCTACACACGCTTGTCATGGTGGTGGGGGGATGTCTTTATCTTGCATTCCCTAGGTTGTGGTGTGCTGGTTGTGTCATGCATTGTCCATCCTATGAGTGGGGGTGGTAGTAGTGGTAGGCATCCTGCCCCCCCTGGCTAAGGGTGGTAGTAGTGGTAGGCATCCAGCCCCCCCTGGCTAAGGGTGGTAGTAGTGGTAGGCATCCAGCCCCCCCTGGCTAAGGGTGGTAGTAGTGGTAGGCATCCAGCCCCCCCTGGCTAAGGGTGGTAGTAGTGGTAGGCATCCAGCCCCCCTGGCTAAGGGTGGTAGTAGTGGTAGGCATCCAGCCCCCCTGGGTGAGGGTGGTAGTAGTGGTAGGCATCCAGCCCCCTGGGTGAGGGCGTAGTAGTGGTAGGCATCCAGCCCCCTGGCTAAGGGTGGTAGCGGTAGGCATCCAGCCCCCTGGCTAAGGGTGGTAGTAGTGGTAGGCATCCAGCCCCCCTGGCTAAGGGTGGTAGCAGTGGTAGGCATCCAGCCCCCTGGCTGAGGGTGGTAGTAGTGGTAGGCATCCAGCCCCCTGGCTAAGGGTGGTAGTAGTGGCAGGCATCCTGCCCCCCTGGGTGAGGGTGGTAGTAGTGGTAGGCATCCAGCCCCCCTGGCTAAGGGTGGTAGTAGTGGTAGGCATCCAGCCCCCTGGCTAAGGGTGGTAGTAGTGGTAGGCATCCAGCCCCCTGGCTAAGGGTGGTAGTAGTGGTAGGCATCCAGCCCCCCCTGGCTAAGGGTGGTAGTAGTGGTAGGCATCCAGCCCCCCCTGGCTAAGGGTGGTAGCAGTGGTAGGCATCCAGCCCCCTGGCTAAGGGTGGTGGTAGTGGTAGGCATCCTGCCCCCTGGCTGAGCGGTGGTAGTAGTGGTAGGCATCCAGCCCCTGGCTAAGGGTGGTAGTATGGTAGGCATCCAGCCCCCCTGGCCAAGGGTGGTAGTAGTGGTAGGCATCCTGCCCCCCTGGCTAAGGGTGGTAGTGGTGGTAGGCATCCAGCCCCCTGGGTGAGGGTGGTAGTAGTGGTAGGCATCCAGCCCCCTGGCTAAGGGTGGTAGTAGTGGTAGGCATCCAGCCCCCTGGCTAAGGGTGGTAGTAGTGGTAGGCATCCAGCCCCCTGGCTAAGGGTGGTAGTAGTGGTAGGCATCCAGCCCCCCTGGCTAAGGGTGGTAGTAGTGGTAGGCATCCAGCCCCTGGCAAGGGTGGTAGTGGTGGTAGGCATCCAGTCCCCCCTGGGTGAGGGTGGTAGTAGTGGTAGGCATCCTGCCCCCTGGCTAGTGGTAGTAGTGGTAGGCATCCAGCCCCTGGCTAAGGGTGGTAGTAGTGGGGCATCCAGCCCCCCTGGCTAAGGGTGGTAGTAGTGGTAGGCATCCAGCCCCCCTGGCTGAGGGTGGTAGTAGTGGTAGGCATCCTGCCCCCTGGCTAAGGGTGGTAGTGGTGGTAGGCATCCAGCCCCCCTGGGTGAGGGTGGTAGTAGTGGTAGGCATCCAGCCCCCCCTGGCTAAGGGTGGTAGTAGTGGTAGGCATCCAGCCCCCCCTGGGTGAGGGTGGTAGTAGTGGTAGGCATCCAGCCCCCCCTGGGTGAGGGTGGTAGTAGTGGTAGGCATCCAGCCCCCCCTGGCTAAGGGTGGTAGTAGTGGTAGGCATCCAGCCCCCCTGGCTAAGGGTGGTAGTAGTGGTAGGCATCCAGCCCCCCCTGGCTAAGGGTGGTAGTAGTGGTAGGCATCCAGCCCCCTGGCTAAGGGTGGTAGTAGTGGTAGGCATCCAGCCCCCCTGGCTAAGGGTAGTAGTGGCAGGCATCCTGCCCCCTGGCTGAGGGTGGTGGTAGTGGTAGGCATCCAGCCCCCTGGCTAAGGGTTGGTAGTAGTGGTAGGCATCCAGCCCCCCCTGGCTAAGGGTGGTAGTAGTGGTAGGCATCCAGCCCCCTGGGTAAGGGTGGTAGTAGTGGCAGGCATCCTGCCCCTGGGTGAGGGTGGTAGTAGTGGTAGGCATCCAGCCCCCCTGGCTAAGGGTTGGTAGTAGTGGTAGGCATCCAGCCCCCTGGCTAGGGTGGTAGTAGTGGTGGGCATCCAGCCCCCTGGCCAAGGGTGGTAGTGGTGGTAGGCATCCAGCCCCCTGGGTGAGGGTGGTAGTAGTGGTAGGCATCCTGCCCCCTGGCTAAGGGTGGTAGTAGTGGTAGGTATCCAGCCCCCTGGCTAAGGGTGGTAGTAGTGGTAGGCATCCAGCCCCCTGGCTAAGGGTGGTAGTAGTGGTAGGCATCCAGCCCCACTGGCTAAGGGTGGTAGTAGTGGTAGGCATCCAGCCCCCCTGGCTAAGGGTGGTAGTAGTGGTAGGCATCCAGCCCCCCTGGCTAAGGGTGGTAGTAGTGGTAGGCATCCAGCCCCCTGGGTAGGGGTGGTGGTGCGCATTCAGGCCCCTGTGTGCATATGTGGCATTGGTGATGGGCATTCCGCCCCTATGGTGCTGCTGTTGCTGGTGTAAGTATATTCAGCATCCCCTGTGTGTGTGTGATGTGTCGTGTACGTGTTGTATGTGTTTTGTGGTTGGTGTCTGGCTTACCTTCTGCGCCGCACGCGTCCGTGCCTGTTCCGGTAGTAAATGTAGAATATTGGTATGATCGGGACGAAGGGATTCATGGTTGGTTCGTGATCGCTCGTCCTTCTCGTTGCTTGGCGTTGTCCTCGCCGCTTCGCCTCGCCCTCGTCGCTCGCGTCGTCCTCGTCGGGTGCCGTGTTCGTCTCTGAGCCGTGGATCGTGTTGTGGCGCGAATCGGAGCTTATGTGCGCCTCTCCCTGGATGCTTTGACGTGCGCGTGCGTAGCGACGGGTTCGGAGCGTACGGAAAGCGCATCGTACTCTGTCCGGCCGGACGGGGCTGCATTTTTCCTTCCGTGCGACTCGATTCCGGGCGTTTCCGGATTCGCCTCGGTCGGAGAACAGGACCTGGTTTGGGTGAGTACGGCTCGGCCGGATTTTTGCTGTTGTGCGCATCGTACTTTGCTCGTTCGGTGTACTGTACGGATCGGTCGGGAAACAGGCTTTCGCATGGCTTTTTTCCCGGCCGAATGGT